>JZKD02S1608237.1:1409991-1422453 GCA_000966675.3 Picea glauca | reverse complement strand
CAACATCCTGTATGTTGTAATGTCACATTGCAATGTACATCTTCATTGTATTATGTCGAATTACATCATTCCTAAATGATTACGTCACATTGTGATGTTCATATAGGGTTATGTCACAATGTGACACACACATACATGTTAGTCATATTCTAAATCTCTTACACAATGTGACATAACCATATTCAAATGTCGCAGTCCAACATAAACCGAGAAAAATGTTGGAATGGCACAAAACCCTTTAGGATTGTCACAATACAACATCACCTTTGATAAACTCTGCAATGTGACATAACTATTAATAATATTATTAAACCAACCCTGGACAACCACAATCAAACACCATAACAAAGCATAATAAGCAATGCCCAACCAAAATCAACCAAATTCAATGTGTCATTACCTTCGATGAATGTCGAAATGTGACAAAATCCTGTATGAATGTGACAATGTTACATGACATTTGATCGATACCACAATGTGACATAACCATTCATGAATGTAGGGTTGATGATTTGTATGTATAATTATTTCCTTCCCTAACAAGTAGTGCTTCAATTTCTTTATTCTTTGAACTAATTCATACAACTCTTTATCATATGTAGGATAGTTAACAACAACTTGGTTAACAGTTTCAAAGTGGTAATAGATAGGCTTACGATATTGCATCAATATTGTACCCATGGTGTATCTGCTGGCATATGTCTCAATCTCGAAAGGCTGTTGAAGATTCAGTAGTGCTAATATTGGTGCGGTACTAATCTTTTCCTTCAAAGTGTCATTTTTTTTTTGTTTCTTTCCTCCCCACTAAAAAGTGTTCTTCACACTGGTTAAGGCATGCAAAGGAGCTGCAATAAAAGAGAAGTTTGAAATGAATCTCCTCTAGTACTGGATTTCACCTAAGAAGCTCCATACTTTGGTTACACTTTTGGGCTTAGGACAATTTACAATTACATCAATCTTGGAAGGATCAATTCTCAATTGTCCTCCTCCTACAATATGACCTAAGTACACAAGTGTAGTCTTACCAAATTCACATTTGGACAATTTTACATACAACTTTTCCCTTTGCAAAGTATCCAATACTTTCTTTACATGCCTTACATGTTCATCCCAAGTCCCACTAAATATAAGAATGTCGTCTAAATATACAATCACAAAATCATCTAGGAATGGCATGAATACATCATTCATCACACACATGAAGGTTGTCAGAGAATTACAAATCCCAAACGACATAACTAACCACTCAAACACTCCTTGTTTGGTTTTAAAGACATTTTTCCATGCATCATGTTCTGCAACCCTGATATGATGGTATCCACTGCGCAAATCCAACTTAGTGAAATAAAAAACATTCTTTAATTGATCAAGTAAATCATCTATACGAGGAAGAGGGTATTGATTTTTCACCGTGATTTTATTTAAGGCTTGGTAATCGAAACACATTCGCCATGTGCCATCCTTCTTTGGAACCATCACGATTGGAGAACCACAAGGAGATGAGTTGGGCCTAATGACCCCTTGATCCAATAAGCCATGTACCTACTTTTTGATCTATGTCATCTCTACAAATGACATCCTATACATGCCCACATTAGGAAGAGAAGAATCCTCTTGAAGATGTATTTTATGTTGGTTTTCCCTCTTAGGAGCTAATCCATCTGGTTCCTGGAAAATATCATCATACTTAGAAAAAATATCAATTAATTATTTCTTATGAGAAGGATCACATGCTTGGAAGGCGTCGAATGTTCCGACATCCTTTTCCCTTATGACCATGAGTACATATCTCTTATTAGTGTTTACGAGTCTCTTCATTTGTCCTGCACTAACAAGTGTGGTGTTTACCCTCATGTTGTGTGCTCTAACACTATATTTCACTCCCCCTTTAGTAAGGTGATATTTTTTCTCATGAAGAAAGAAGACTGCTTTCCTATCATAAATATGAGGAATCCCTATCATTATGCCACATACATCAAATGATACAACATCCAAATCCACTTCATCAATCAAATTTGAAGCAATAGCAAATCTGACCCTACATTTCTTATTGACATTAAGTTTTTCTTTATCACATATCCAACCAAGAGGATAAGGCTTTGGTTGTGGTTTAGTTTCAAGACCCATATTTTTGACAAGTGCTTTATATATTAAGTTTACTTGGGAACCTAGATCAAATATTGTATCTATCTTAGTGTGCTTAGATACAAATCTTATATGAAATAATTCATTCCTCTTTCTTTCATCATCATGAGATTCATTATTGGAACTTGAACTAGCATGAAGGGAATATTTACCTTGTACTCCAACCATTGTGATATTTCCTTTGTCTCTTGAATCAGAACCAATATCTTGTTGCACTGTAGCAACAGTCTTTGTCTTCCCCTTTCCACCGAACTGTTTCGATCTCTTCTCTGGATGTAGTTTCCAACAATATTCATCATTGTGACCATTCTTCTTGCAATGAGTTCAAGATGGATTTCTTTCTTCCCTATTTACAGTGGAGGTATTTTTGTCCTTCCTTTTAAACTTCTTGAACTTCCTATGTGGGATATTGGAAGGTTTCTTTGTCAGATATTCTTGAACATGATTTCCCCTATTCTCAAGGTGAGTGGCTTGCACACAAACTCCGTCAAGACTGGTAAACAATAGTAAAATATGATGAATATAACTGTGAAGTGCTCCAATATACTTCATTAAAGTTTCATAAGAATTCAAAGGAATGTTTAATGTAAGAGATTTCTTCCTAAATTCTTCCGTGAAACTTTGTATAGTTTGACCTTTACTTTGTCTTAAAGTTTGCCATTCCATCACTGCTTTATGTAAATAACCCAATGAATAAAACTTCTTCCTTATCACTGATTTAAATTCTGACCATGAGGAAAGAATATTATCACACTTACTTATGTCCTGAAGTTTTCTCTCCCACCATACGAGAGCGGTGCCTTCCAACCGAAGAGAGGTCAATTGAACTTTAACTTCCTCTTCATCAATATGTTGAACACAACAATATAATTCAACATGTCGGATCCAATTATCTAGATTTTCAGGATTAACATCTCCATCAAACATAGGTAAGGCAAATTTTACATCAATCTTTAACAATGGTTTCTTAAAAAACATTTTATGGCTAGAATGATGAGAATGCTTAGAGGAAGAAGAGATAGAACTTGATGGTGAAGATGGAGGCTCAGGAGGTCCTCCTCCAGCCCCTTGATTCACTGAATCATTATCATCTACTTGTGCTTATTTTTTCTTCCCTTTCTTCTTCATCCTCTTCTTGTAGTCTCCATACGATTTCTCGAACATTTATGACATGCGATAAAATTACATATGGAATTTTTTCTCTTGTTCATCACGCTTGTCCTCTTCGACCATTTTCTTCCTTTGGGATGTTGTTACAGGTGAATCCCCCTGCGGACAAGTGGATTCCCTCTTGGTCTCTAGACTCCTAAGGCCAAGAAAGAAAAGTGCTTAACATGGAAACTGACATCCTTTTAGGTCCAATCAAGCTAATATACAAAGGAGAAGAAGAAAGATATGTACCTTATTAACAACATTTGTCCCTGCAAATTCCAGGCTGAGCTTTGATCCTGAGCTCCTTGATAGGTCCTATAGAACAAACAAAGATACAATGGACTTCCTATTCTACTGAGATTAGTTCAAATATAGATCTATCTACTGAATACAAACTCATGTGGAACAAGCATAAGTTTGAAAGAAATAGGCCAAGCATTGATATATTGATGAGAACAAGTAAAAGTACTTACAATACTTTGATGAGGGTGCAACAACTTCTTCCAGTTCTCCTTGTCCAACCCCTTTGTTCAAGTAATCTACACTGATTGCTTCGATGACATCTCACTCATGAGATCATAAGTGTCACATCTCCAATCTATTTTGTTCATACCACTTACATGATCATAAGTTTGGTATCAATATTTAGTCTCTACTGTCTTTGTATGTTTCCTATGAGATCATAGGTTTCATACCTCCAATCTTTTTCATGTACCTTTCACCATGAGAAGACCTCCTTATATAACCTTGGAGAGGACTAACCACTTGAGATATATTTTGGATAAGTTGAGGATTCTTCTCCTTTAGTTGAGTATCTTTCCTAAGTTCATGCCTTGACCTTCTATTCAAATCCAACTACCTTATGATATTGAGAGGATTGTCCCCTGATTTCCTCCAACAAACCAAAAATTCACTCAGAAAGGGTAGTGCTCCCCCAAAAGGGTGCATAAGGTGCTCAAACACTCCCCCAAAGAGGCCCAGGGAGCACTAGCACTCCCTGATAGTGGGTAGGGGAGCGCTCCTCTCCAAAATCCATTTTTGAGTGGTTCTTTCAGTGGCAAAAGGCTTGTACTCCCTGTCAACTGATTTCTCTTCTTCAAAACTAGTCTTTGAGGTGTCTTAAGTGTCTTTATGATGTCGTTAGAGGCACGACATAGGCAAGATGGAAGTATGATGTTTGTGACACTTGAAACACTTGTGGTCAAGATGCGACACTTGTAGAAAAGATGCAACACTTACAACACTTGTAATGATGACACTTGTGACACTATTTAAGTGAGTAATTTTGAGGTGTAACAGATTCCCCTCCAAAGTATGAAGTTAGAAGATGATGATGACTGAAGTACTTTGTAGAATTTTTCAAGCAAGGGTATGGATGAAGAGAGGCTGGAAAAAGATGCACACAACCATCAAACAAATATTATGGCATGTTTCAAACCCAAGGCAGGCATACCTATGCTTGCGTGATAAAGGCTTTTTAGGTATGGCCACCATAAAATACACTGCGGATCCATAATTATATTGAAAAAAGGTATAGCCATTGAAGATACAATGTGGATCTATACTCCCATGACCTGAACTGATCGTAGCCACGAAGAATACACAGTGGATATACGAGATGACAAGACATAGCCATGACCAATACAAAGTGGATCTATGTAACAGTATATGTGTCATAGTTCAAAATAAATCCTTCGCAACCTGGGAAAGTATACATAAGAGTGAAAACTCAACCCAGGTTCTTCTTATTGATCCCAATTTAGTACGAATATAACCCTGTGAATATATGTCTTGATTTCAAGCATGGAATAAACCACTTGATTATCGGTCAATGATGTAACCATTAACAAGCGCGAGGGAAATCACCATTGATGTCAATGATTCCCAAGGTACCCTAGAACATTCTAGCGAATGTGAATAGATGAGTTGAAGTCGAACATCTGTGGAATCATCCGATCAGGGGTCAATGATGTAAACCCATTGTCATATGCTTGGAGGCCTACCATTGAGGCATGCAGGTCCCAAGGTACTAATTGGTTTCTAAGTCTAGTTCCTGGATAAGGTGTTGAAGTCGACAGGAATAGACTCGTCGAGGGAGGGCCTTGATGTATCCCCCATCAATGACACAAAACTGACACAGAGATGTAATTGGTAGATCAAATGAACATGGAATGACACAGGTATTGAAACAATATATTTGTGATGGATGGCTCTCGAGGCAGATACTTCTCTTGAAAATTGAGGCACAACAACAGAAACATGACATCGACCAAAACATGATAATGCAGTGGACACTGTGACTTTCGTCGGGTGACCCAAAGGAGTAAAAGAAACTCAGAGGATTGGCTCAGTGTAGAGGTTCAGTGGATTAAAATGCATGAAAAGGAAAAGTGTCGTGTTCAAGGGCGACCATAAGAGTTACTAGTAGTGTTCTTCAAAAATTGCTTGGCTTGCTTCCTTCAATTCCCCCCCCATCCAGATAGACGAGTGCCTCTTTTTAATTTAACAAGCTCGAGGAGGGTAACACATGATCGATGTAACTCACCTTCAGTAAGTCCCTCTTCCTTTTTTAATGAACTGGAAGAAGTAAGGGTTCGGTCTCATATGAGCCCTTCAATGTATGAATGTTTAATGAGTCCAAAGAAGGTAAACCTGATGGTTTTCATATTTAGAGAGTCTAAAAACAATGTAAAGATGACTCCAATGTTGTCCTTTTTCGTAATGTTAGTCTTGCGAGGCTGAAAAAGAGATAAATTATCACTTGAAAGATGCCCTTTCAAACCTTTTAACGAGTGGGAAAGGAAGCAAGATCACTCAAAAATCTTTTCATGTTTAGAGATTCTGAAAAGAGCTTAAAGACAACTCCAAGGGGTTCCTTTTTCGTATATCCATGTGAGTCCGAAAAAGAGATAAAATTTTACCTGGTTGCATTCTCATGTTTTTTTGAGCATGAGAAAGAACAAAGACTAAATTCGGTACTATGCCCCTAGCCTGGAAGGTAGTGTCTTAACTCTAAAATAATCATCAAAGGCTGGAGACATGCCCTCCAAGCTTAAAATCATTTACCGACTTTGAGGTTGTTACCAATTTCTCTACCAGATGGAGAAAAAGGATAAGAGTGGATGAAAAGAAGGTTCAAGAGAGGTGACTGTTTCATTTTTTAAAGAGCTTGACACAGGAAAAGAAATATGCTCAGGGCTTCAGGTTCAATCCCTAGATTGTTGTTTAATTTTTTAACGAGCTTGCTATAGAGAGGAAAAACTGTGCTCAAGGCCTTTGTTTCATTTTTTAACGAGCCTGCCACAGAGAGGAGAAACTATGCTCGTGACCTCTGTTTCATTTTTTAATGAGCTTGCTACAGAGAAGATAAACTGTGCTCATGGCCTCTGTTTCATTTTTTAACGAGCTTGCTACAAAGAAGAGAAACTATGCTCGTAGACTTTCCTTGATCATGGCTTCCAAGAGAAAAATGCTCTGGAAGGATACCATGTCAAGGGACAAAACTCGGTCATGGATTCCAAGAGATCTTCACTGGATGGAAGAAAATCACTCTGGAAGGAACACATGTCGAGGGCCGCGACAGGGTTAAGGAGATCAGGCTCCAATATCCCTACCAAAGAGATTAGCAGGTCAACTACCGGATCCAAATCATTGGAAGTTGAAGTCATGGGAGATAACACCACATAATTGACATGCGGCGGGGGCGATATTGTCGTCATATAAGAACCATTCAAGGAGGTAATCCAGTCAGTAACGATGAAGGAAAGTTGATTAATAGTCACCATTCTTCCATCGTGCGGGAAATATATCACACGAAAAAGAGTGGACACAATAGATTTCATGACATAGACATAATCTCGCCCAAGGAGTAAAGAGAAATACAAGGGGTCTCAGACTACCATGACATCAATAAAGACAATTTTCCCTCCCAAAGTTATGGGAAACTGAGGAAGGGTCCCTAAAGGTTGACTAGTTCTTCTGTCAAAAGCTAACAGATTCTGTGTAACCGACGCAAGCTGAGGACAACCCAAAGTGTGCCAAGCAATAGAAGAAAAAATACTAATGAACACACCTTCATCTATCAATGTTTGAGGAATGTATCGACCATAAAACTGTACTGTAATCTGGAAAGGAATGTGAGAGGGAAGATGAGGTCCAGTTAGCGCACCCAAATAAAAAAGGATGGCCTCATTACTTGGAGGGGGTTTCATGGGAGAAGGGGGAATGCCCCCCAACATGGTAGATCCTGTATCAATGAGAAAAATTTGGGAAGTATCGGGTTTACTCTCTAGAGGGAGAGTAGGATCGACCACGCTGACACTCTTCAGATGAAGGGTGGGACTGATCGAGGAAGGGACTAGATCAGTCACTTTGGCACTCTTTGGATGAGTGGGATTGATCGGTGGTGGAACCGGATCGACCAATTTGGCACTCCTCAAGGAAGGAGTGGGATCGACCGATGACACAACTGGATCGACCAATTTAACACTCTTTGGATGAAGGGTGGGACTGACCGAGGAAGAAACTGGATCAGTCACTTGGGTTTCACTTTCCAGATGAAAAGAGGGGATGATCGATGAAGGAGCTGGATTAGCTACTTTGGTGAGTGGTTCAACTGAGGATGAAAATAGATCGACCACCTAATCAACCAGATTGACTGGAGATGGAACCAGATTGACCATTCCATCAACTAATGATGGGTTGGGGGAAAGCCTACGATAACCAACTGGAAGTTGAAGCTTTGCTAAAAGAGAAGAAGCCTCATCCATGCAAGGAAAAAGGTGAGAATAATGATCACCTTTTCATAACATACAAGGGAATTTGAGAGTTGTCTTCTTCTTACCAACCTGAACATCACTAGTTGACAGGACATCACCAACATGTCTAGCAAAGGATGATGACATGAAGGAACATATTTCTAATACATTGGGAATACCAGGGTAATCCCTTAGAAAGTGGTCACCCTTACAAAGATTGCAAGGGAATTTGTGTTTCAGATTCTTTATTTTAATCTTGTTGACCTCCTCAACACTCCCATTACTATTAACAGTATCTGGTTGCTTGGATCCATCATTTGATGTTGTTGGAGCCTTGGTCCTTTGCGGGTTCTTCTTCTTCTTCTTCTGATCAACCTGACTATTCACTAAATGAAGAAGGAGAAAGGGAAGGAGACTTAATGGGTGAAGAAGACGAAAAGTCAACATGAGGTTGATGTGTGGGTGGTGTACTTTCATCTAAAGTATTAGGTGTAGTTGAAGCACTGGGAGGATTCAAGATCACCAGAGTGGGAAACAGCCAAACCAGTAATCTGATGGTGAGTCTTAGAAGACTCAGTGTGGAAATTTATGGAGAACCAAAGTCTCCAAAAGAAGGAAAGGTGCAAGGTTCCCTGGGATAAGGGGTTCCTGAATTGGTACTCTCAGGATTTGATGCCATTAACACTGACTCAACCTAAGGTCGACTAAGGAACAAAAAAAACACACACTATGAATATGAGAAGCAAACAATCAAATAAAACTTCCCACAATGAAACCACTAGTTGGTGATGAAATCCAACGTCATGAGATGAAAATAGGAAGGGGCGGGGATAGAGAAGGTGGATCAGTTACGTTGGTGACCTGCTTAATAGACTTACACCTTGGTGCAAGCTTCCACGCAGTAATTGTGGATTTACCCTCCAAGGAGCCTGAGTGAGTTTGACCAACGTCTGTTCCAGGTATAGTGAGACTTCCCCTCACCATCACCTGTGTAAGACCCTAAATATTATGGCTACTAAGGTCACCAAATCGTAGTCAGCCTCTGGGAGGGTATAGTTGAAAGTCCAGTTGGAACGTATGGGCAGGATAACAAGTCCGAAATCAACTCGAGAGGCTCCCACACATAATCGTGGGTATACCCTCAAGTGACCCCCAATATATGATCTGACTACAACGAACAGTCAAACCACGGAGGGATAATCTCCATAGCTCTCCTGAACGCGACCTCGTGCGTAACCCCTATGTGAGAGGGGGATCCCAGTAATCCTATACGACAATTGGATTTTCTCTCCCTATCGCAAGATGCTAAGTTTGTTTGATAGCTCTGGAAAGTTATCTTTTCAACCTAGTCCAAAGCCCTACACCTTAAACTAATGTAGGTTTGCTAACAAAGATGTAAAAATTCTGATAAATTTTAGTTAAGTGTTGATTTTAGTGTATGTTGTTTACTCAAAGGTGTATGAGAGTGAAAACTGATGATATTGTGACTCAATTCCCAAAACATGCATAAGAAATGATAAGAAATATTTTCTTTCAATGAATGTCTAGTTAAGGGAAGGAGAATGATTTTCCTTTTAGTTTCAAACACTAATATGCAATGACCTCATGCAATAGTCCTCAATAAGGAATCCAATACAATGCTAAAATGTTTATATGTGACTGATAATCGGTAGATTTAAAGCTTCCTATGCTAATCGGACTTCAAGAGTTGTGAGACTTAAGCAATCTAGAAGAAAACTTCACATAAACAAAAAAAAACACCCTTGTTGTGATCAAACAAGAAACAAAAAACCAAAAAATCAAAAGGAAGGAAAAAGAGCTTGGACAAGATGACTCAAAGATAAAAAAGAAAAGTACAAAATACCTTTGAAACTCCTTACAAAGTTTTCACTCACTCAGATAAATGAGAAGGAAACGACAAATTGACTCCAAATCGTCAAGGACAAAGAGTTATTGCAAAGTAAGGACAAATGTCAAAAAATCCAAAAAAAAGAGGATGAATTCTCATAAAGAAGGTGTTGAAGGCCAATGACAAAGATGTACTGAGGATGCAAGGAATCCTGAGTCAAAGCCAAAATGAAGAAACAACTTCAGAAGATGAAAAATCTGAAGAATTTATCAAAGAAAGGGGGTAGCGCTCTGGTGTAAGGGGCACCAGAGCATTCCAGTGCTCTGTGTAAGGATAATAGGGAGTGTTTCTTCTCTGAAAACCATAGATGGGGAGTGCTCTTCTTTCAAAACTCAGAAAAAATCCCAGAAACTCAAAAAATCAAGGAAATTCAGTCAATCAACTTGATTTTGATGAAATCAAGAGCCAAACAATCAGATCTAAGAATCAAATACAATATGGAGAAGGTCAAATGAGTGGAAAAATAGCCAAAACAAGATCTGGGAAAGGAAACAAAAATCAGAGCTCCTCCCCAGTGGAGTTGCCAATTTCTGTTACAGGTGAATCCCCCTGCAGACAAGTGGATTCCCTCTTAGTCTCTAGACTCCTAAGGCCAACACAAAAAAGTGACTAACATGGACACCGACATCCTTTTATGTCTAATCAAGATAATATATGAAGGAGAAAAAGAAATGTATGTACCTTATTAACGACGTTTGTCCCTACAAAGTCCAGGATAAGCTTTGATCCTGAGCTCCCTGATAGGTCCTATAGAACAAACAAAGATACAATGGACTTCCTATTCTACTGAGATTATCTCAAATATAGATCTATGTATTGAAGACAAAGTCATGTGGAACATACATAAGTTTGAAAGAAACAGGCCAAGCATTGATATATTGATGAGAACAAATAAAAGTACTTACAATCCTTTGATGAGGGTGCAACAACTTCTTCTAGTTCTCCTTGTCCAACCCCTTTGCTCAAGTAATCTACACTAATTGTTTTGATGACATATCACTCATGAGATCATAAGTTTCACATATCCAATCTCTTCTGTTCATACCACTTACATGATCATAAGTTTGGTATCAATCTCTAGTCTCTAATGTCTCTGTATGTTGCCTATGAGATCATAGGTTTCATACCTCCAATCTTTTTCATGTACCTTTCACCATGAGAATGCCTCCTTATATAACCTTGGAGAGGCCCAACCACTTGAGATGTCTTTGGAATAAGTTGAGGATTATTCTCCTTTAGGTGAGGATCTTCCCTAATATCATGCCTTGACCTTCTATTCGAATCCAACTACCTTAAGATATTGAGAGGATTGTCCCCTGATTTCCTCCAACAAACCAAAAATTCGCTCAGAAAGGGTAGAACTCCCCAAAAAGAGTGCACAGGGTGCTCAAACACTCCCCCAAAGAGGCCCAGGGAGTGCTAGCACTCCCTGATAGTGGGTAGGGGATCACTCCTCTCCAAAATCCATTTTTGAGTGGTTCTTTTAGTGGCAAAAGGCTTGTACTCCCTGTCAACTAATTTCTCTTCTTCAAAACTAGTCTTTGATGTGTCTTGAGTGTCTTCATGATGTCGTTAGAGGCACAACATAAGAAATATGGTAGTATGATGTTTGTGACACTTGCAACACTTGTGTTCAATATGCGACACTTGTAGACAAGATGTGACACTTACAACACTTGTAATGGTGACACTTGCGACACTATTGAAGTGAGTAATTTTGAGGTTTAACAGATGCACGACCAACTTCGGGATTGCAAGTATTAAGAGTTCCTTCACCCTACTTATGCTTGGCCCTAGTAAGTATTCACACTCAACAATTCAAGTCAAATATGACTGCTCTGATACCAACATGACCTAGGATCTTTTCATCGATGTGACTTATTAAAGAATTGTATTAAATGAGCATAAATTGAAGTGCACCATAAAGAAGGAATAACTCAATAATGAAGAGACATATGCATCATATATGAAAATAAAAACTTGATAACAAAGTTTGTCCCTAGTGGACTACGTCTCTGGGTCCTGCTCTCAAATGGGTAGGCCTTTTTATTAACTCAGTAAAAGAATCTGGCAAAATACATAAGTATACCTCATTTTAGAGTTAAGCTGCAAAATATTTGCTCAGATAAAAAAAAAAACAACACCACTGAATTCGTGGAATCAAATAACCCAAAAACGACTGTCTCCAAGCTTCGATCCGAGTCTCGAACTTTTAGGCTCTTGAGAAAATTCATCTCGATTTCTATGCCTGCACCTGCAATTAAATTCATGGGAATTTCTCGATTTCTATGATGTCCGTACGGTCGCGTGCCCCTGTTTAGACCCCTGAACTCAGGAAAACTCAACTCTTAAGTAATATTGGTAGGCGAATATACCAACAAATCCATTTGGCTAGTTGGTTGGTAGATATATTTAAGGTGCTTTGGTTAGAGGAGGATTCAGGGTCAAGCCCGCAAACCCCCATTTTTAATACAAGGCATATATATATATATATATATA
>JZKD02S1608237.1:1363318-1393174 GCA_000966675.3 Picea glauca | reverse complement strand
TTTATTATATATAACTACCATAGTGGGCCTTATTTAATAATATAGTGGACCTAGTCCACCTTACATTGAATGACCTCCACTATTATCACTATGGGCCCTCTGGGCCCCCCCACTAATTCTCTAGCTACCTTACAATGTATGTATGTTCCTCTCTGGCATTGCCCAACGTGTTGGGTGACTAGGAACGTCACAAATTGGTATAAGAGCAGGAAATGAAAGGTTAAGGTTGCTTCAGTAGCGTTACTCGACAGGGGTTGATGGTCGGGGACGTCAAAAATTGGTATAAGATCTAAGGTTCAAGCACTGATCTTGGATGGGCCGGAGAAGTGGTCTTTGCAACCAAGGTTTTAGGTGGATATTGTGTCAAGAGGAACAAATTTCGAACCTCAGAACATTTCTGAGTGCCAAGAGGTTATCTTGGCCGTGTTAGGAAGCTCAGGAGGTGTAACGGTATTATAAAACCATGACATACGTGGTATTGGGCCGCAAAGTAATGTGGGGCATAGGATCTATTCAGGAGAAGGAGGACAATTCTCAAGCATCATATTAGGAGAAAAGTGCAGGAGGGTTAATCTGCAAGTCCTTCAGAATTCGTGACTTCGATGAAGTATGTGTTATAGAGAAGAAGAGGTCGAAGCTCTGAATTCCCTAAAGTGGATCTACACCATAGATATGGGGAGAAGATATCGACCATTAGATTGGGTCGAAGTTGGACCAGAACTGTTAGATCAAGCCAAGGGTGGAGGTTACGACATTGTATGAAGGACAAAGAACTCTCGAAGCTCCGAACAGATTGGCTTGTTCGGGATTTCGATGTTTGGGAAAATTAGTGTATGCTGGGGCGAGAACTCCTGAAAGCAATAAGATCCAAAGCCCCGAAGAGCCAAAGTAGTGATTCACGATGACATCACTTGGATTGACGTGGACACATGGGTTGTGTGCCACATGTTAGAGGGTTTCAAACCCATGGAAGATTGAAATTCCATTTGGCACGTGACACATGTCACCCATCTGATTGTGCCACGTGTCAACCGCTAGTATTCCGCCACATGACACTCTGTATGAGCATGGTTTGTGGGGCCCCGAGGTTACATAACATATTTAAAGTTGAATATACGACGAGCCCACATTGGCATTGATCACCATACACCAAGATCGACAGCCAAGAGCCATTGCGGGGACCCAAGTTGCACATGAGTTAATTCCCCAAGGCGGTCCCACAATCCAAACCATGGTTTCACCGAGGGGTTATGTGTCAATGTAAAAATAATTGTGGGGCGAAAGATGGGTTACTCCAAACCATCGATACATGCCCCCACAAATTGAAAGGAATTAAGTGATGTGACATTTTGGTGCTCGAACATCGAAACCATGATCCAACGGATGCATGGCGATAGAAGACTAAATCTGGAGGAAGGACACTCCGGAAGAAAATGGAATGGGTGGGCCACAAACCCCCGAAGCCTGAAGTGTCAAATGATTGACAATTGTCATTTTTTTGAAGGACACACGACAAGTGGAGGATTACTTCGGAATATCAACACCTTGGAGAGAAAGGAGTTAGGAATTTTCGAAGCCCCAAGGCCCTAAGTTCCGAATAAGCACCTATCAACCTAGCGCTTGGCCAAAACCCATGGTCACATGGCTTGGGGACTAAGAGAAAGGGGATGGTGCCCAAAAAATTATTACAGAATAGTACAAATCTCAGAAAGAAAGATCTGCAGGGATTCTTGATTGATCGAGAACTACAGAATGAAATCTAAAATCTTTCTTTGAATCAGATTGGTTTAGGAATACTGTGGAAATAATTAAGCACTGATGGCCTGACAATTTCGGTTGACGTCACATTGTTTTTGCAGAGTTAAGAAACAACTAAATCAAATAAGGATCAATACAGAGTGCAGAGAAATGGGGGATGCATAGGAAGCTTACAATCTATAGGATGAAATTAGAGGAATAAATGATTAGTTGGATATAGAAGGATCAAACTCTTGTGGTCGTGGAGAGGAAAAAGATGAGAACTTGGACATGATGAAAATCATTGAAATATTGCAGAAAGATGTCCAGACTCACCGAGAAGATAACATAAAGCTCATGAAATCTAGGGAACAACATGGAGAATTCAACATAAAGTTGATACAGATCCTGGAAAGAATATAAAGGAAATTGGATAAGGGGAGTGACTCCAGTAAATCAGGAAGTCACAGGTTCCCTGATGAGAAGAGAAAATCAAGGAATTTTAGCAAACACCACCATCACTCCCTAGGGAACTCCGAGAGGATGGCACACAGTAGTTAAATCCCATCTCCTACCATAAATCATAGGATATCTGGAGTGGATGAACTGAAGGGTGAAATTAACAAGATTAAACCTCCTATGTTTGATCGAGAGAAGAAGAATGAGGAAGATGTTGAGACATGGTTTCTTGGCATGAGGAAATATTTCCAAATGCAGAATTAATCCTCTCATGCAGAAGGAAGAATTGCAATGTATCAACTGAAAGGAAAATCATCCATGTGGTGGGATCAGCTTGTGCAAGTGCAACACATTAAAGAGAAAAATGTTACTTGGAAGGAATTCAAGACTTATTTCGAAAATAAATACTTGACTAAGAGATACTATGACACAAAGATGAAAGAGTTCTTTGAACTCAAGTTGGGTAGCATGACTATTGATGAATATGAATGAAGGTTTTTAGAATTGCTGAAGTATGTTCCTTTCATCAAATATGAGATTGTCAAAATCCAAAGATATTTGAGTGGATTTCCATCTTCCACTAGTGACAAGATCCAGTATGATGATCCTAAAACTATGGAAGAAACTATAAGGAGAGATAAATGCTTATATGAGAAGCAAAGAGAAAATCCCACTTTTTGAAAATCTTGGGAAGACAAGAAGAAATTCAAGATGGATCAGAGGAGGAAGGGAGCTAAGCCATCCTTTTTTAGAAATATCCTTCAAGGACATCCAAGTTTTAGAGATCCTAGAAAGACTGAAGTAGGTGGGAAAATTCCAAGACAACCACCTATGGAATGTTGGGGTTGTAAATGAAATCATAGGTACAAATATTTCCCCCACATAAATGACAAAGTGAGAGCTGTCCACAATGTTCAACAAGCAGAAAAAGTGGAGGACATGGGCAAAAGTGTACCAAGGATCTACGCATCCTTGGACAACAAGCAAACAGAATATCAATCACATATGATTGAAGTGGAAGGTATGATCAACAACCAAACCATTTCTATTTTAATTGATTCAGGAGCTAGTCATATACATCCTAGAATGGTGGAAAGTTTGCATTTGCCAAGAAGCAAGCATGGAAAATATTGGTTGGTGTAGCTGGCAACATGAGCCAAGAGAAAGATTGTTGAGTTGGCTTAGTCCTGTCCAGTGGACATGAATGGACTGAGCACAAGGGCTGAATTGAACATCTTACCTTTAGGTTCCTATGAATATCTAATTGGGATGGATTGGTTGGAACAACACCATGCCATATTAGACTATCCTAATAAGGAATTCACTTCCCTGGATGAGGAAGGAAACCCAAGGAAAGTGCAAGGAATCCCAAGGGAAGTGACTATCAGAGAAATCTGAGCAATGCAGTTGAAAATGTTCTACAGGAAGGGCTCTCCAATATTTGCAGCCCATATGGAGAAAGCACCTAAGGATAAGGTGTCAAATATTAAAGACCATGCAGTCCTAGAAGATTTTGAAGATGTATTCAAGGAGGTACCAAGACTACCCCCAAAGAGATATATTGACTTCTCTATAAACCTGATGCTCGGAGCAGCTCCAGTGTCAAAAAATCCTTACAGAATGAATACACTAGAGTTGAAGGAGTTGCAAATGTAGCTTGAAGAACTTCTGAAGAAGGGGTATATACACCCAAGTGTGTCACCTTGGGGTGCCCTGGTCTTTTTCGTGAAGAAGAAAGATGGGAATTGAGATTGTGCATCTATTTCAGATAGTTGAATAAAGTTACAATAAAGAACAAGTATCCCTTGCCAAGGATCGATGATCACTTTGATCAGTTGAAGGATGTCAAGATATTTTCAAAAATAGATCTTGGGTCAGGGTACCATTAGGTAAGGATAAAGGATGAAGACATCAACAAGACTGCCTTCATAACAAGGTATGGTCATTATGAATTCACAGTGGTGCCATTTGGGTTATCAAATGCACCTGTTGTTTTCATGTGCCCAATGAATGGTGTATTAAGAGAATATCTAGACAAGTTTGCCATAGTCTTTTTGGATGACATCCTGGTGTATTCCAAGTCGGAGGAAAAGAATGAACGTCATATGAGGATAGTGTTGAAATTGCTAAGAGAGCATCAAATTTATGCCAAATTGAGCAAGTGCTCATTTTATCAAAAGCAAATTCATTATTTGGGACATATCATTTCAGAGGAAGGGATAACATTGGACCCTGAGAAGATAGAGGCCATTAGAGGATGGTCAACACTGAAGAATGTGACATAAGTCATATCCTTCATGGGTCTAGTTGGATATTACAAAAGGTTCATTTCATGGTTCTCAAGAAATTCTCACCCCATCAATTCCTTGCAAAGGAAGGGGAAGAAATTTCACTGGACAAAAGAATGTGAAAAAAGATTCCAGGGATTGAAGTAGTTGTTAACCCGTGCTCCAATTCTGAAAATTGCAGATCTGAATGAGGATTTCGTGGTTTGAAAAGATGCATGTAAGGAAGGACTGGGAGGAGTCCTTAGCCAGAATGGATTTGTAATATGTTATGAGTCCAAAAAATTGAAAGAGCATGAAAGGCTCTATGCAACTCATGATTTGGAGTTGGTAGCCATTGTACACACCCTGAAGAAATGGAGGCATTACCTCATGGGAAAGAGGTTTGAACTGAGGACAGACTATAACGGTTTGAAGTATTTGTTTGATTAGCCAACCTTGAATTCTAGGAAGAGTAGATGGCTGGAATTCCTTTGTAAGTATGAATTTGATATCAACCATATCAAAGGAAAGGAGAACAAAGTGGCTGATGCACTCAACATAAGAGTGCATGAACTACATGCTACAACCATTAGCATGTATCAAACTGATATTAAAGGCAGAATTTCGGAATATGAAAATGCAGATTTCCAGTACATGGAATTGGTGGCAAAGCTACAAGAAGGTAAGATGCTACAGAAAGTGGAAGATTATAAATTGGAAGATGATGGAACACTCCTGTACAAAAATATAATTTATGTACCTAATTTCCAGGAATCGAGAATTATGATCTTGAAAGAAATGCATAACGTGCCTTATGCTGGGCACCTTGTATATCAAAAAATAGTGGAAGCAGTCCAGAGCCATTACTTTTGGTCAGGTATGAAGAAGGAAATTGCAGAGTACATAGCTAAATGCTTAGAATGTCAAAGGGTCAAGGCTGAGCATAGGCACCCAGCTGGGTTGCTACAACCATTACCCATTATTGAGTGGAAATGGGAAGTGGTGACAATGGATTTCATCACAGGATTACCCAGAATAAATAAACAACATGATTCCATCATGGTGGTGGTGGATAAGCTTACAAAAGCTGCCCATTTTATTCCATTGAAAAATACTCACAAGGCAGCTAATGTTGTTGATATCTATATGAAGAAAGTAGCATGATTGCATGGTATTCTAAAGACAATTGTGTTTGACAAAGACCCAAAATTTACCTCAAAGTTATGGAAGGGGTTATTCAAAGGGTTTGGAATGAATCTGAACTTCAACACAACCTATCATCATGAGTTTGATGGGAAAACATAAAGGGTGAACCAAGTGATAGAGGACATGCTAAGGATGTATGTGATGGACAAACCATCTAAATGGGAAGACTACCTACACTTGTTAGAATTTGATTACAACAATGGGTATCAAGAATCATTGAATATGATCCCATTTGAAGCACTTTATGGAAGAAAATGAAACACCCTAGTAAGCTGGGACAACCTAGCTGACAGAGAAATAATTGGTCCATTGTTGCTCAAGGAAATGGAAGAGAAAATGCTGAAGATTAAGTTGAATTTGAAAGCTGCCTAAGACAGAAAGAAAAGTTATGCTGATAAGAATAGAACCCATAGGGATTTTAAATAGGGTGATCATGTTTTCTTGAAAGTGAAAGCCAACAAAAGTTCCCTGAAGTTGGGAAACTGTTCCAAGTTGGCAGCCAGATATTGTGGGCCATTTGAAATCCTAGAAAGGATTGGACCAATTTCATATATTATTTCATTTCTTGCATCCATGACTGTACATAATTTGTTTCATGTTTCATTGCTTAAGAAATATATACCTGATGTTAATCATGTTATTGGTTGGAATTTGATTTAGGTGGAGCAAGAAGGCATCTTGCAAGTGCATCCGGTGTGCATATTGGATCGGAAGAGAAAATATCTCTGGAATCGAGCCACAGGTATTTTAAAGGTCTAGTGGACCTGTTACGGTCCTGAGGGCATGACATGGGAGAATGAGGATGCTATGTGGGTAGAATAACCACATATTTTTGAAGATTTTGAAAATCTTGTTGATGCTGTGTAAATAAGTTGCACTGAGGAAAGTACAAAAATAAGGGGAGGGGATTGTAATATCCCTAGGAAGAGCCCAGTTGTATTATGAATTGTAAACATGTTTTGTAGGTTGATGAGCCGAGAAATTATAAGATGGTAGGCTTATGTGTTAGTAGGTCGGAGAGCCTAAGTGTTAAAGGTCAGGGGCCTGTTTTGTACATCTCAATATTCATATTATTAATATAAAAACATCACTGCCTCTAGATTGAACACAATAAAAGAGAATGGGGGACTAAACTCCACTAGGATGGGTAATGGAGAGGGGGCTGAGAGGTTGGAAAGAGGGGATAAGTCTAAGGGCTTAAGTCCAAGAGAATAATAATTTATTATTATTTCAAAAGTTGTTTAGAAGGATATGTTTTTATCCTAAGTTTCTTGGGGATCATAAGTGACTTCCAAAGGGAAAGGAACGTGCTTCATGAGAGACAGGTGTCGGCTCAGGCACATGCACTCTGAAGGGGGAAATTCTTTCTTTTGGGGTGTCTCTCACGCACTCACTTGGGCAGGGAGGCTCATGAACATACATTTTTTGCTCATGCTCTCACCATCTTCGCTATTTTAGACTTGTCTTCCCCATCTCTTGTCACACATTCACTCATGCACTGATAAAGCATGTAGCCAGCCAATTCCACCATTGTTGAACCTATGGCCATTGTGAACCTCTGAAATTTACTGAGCCATCCCTTGCCTTACCCAATTTTTCTATTGCGGTTTGAAGAGGCAGGTTTTCAAGCCTGTGGTTGAAGAGGCAGGTTGTCAGGCTTGTGAGAAACTCTCTCTCTCCAGGTGAGAGAGGTTATTGTGGATTGAAGAAGCAGGTTGGCAGGCTTATGAGAAACTCTCTCTAGGTGAGAGAGTGTGCTGAGAAAGTGATTTCTCTTGTAGGGAGTCTCGTAGTTGCTACAGAGATCTAAGAATTCCAGTCTAGCCTATTGCTGAAGCCCCAAAAGGGAAGTAGAGCAGTCGATGGACTGTGTGACAGTGAAGGTGTATACTCCTGGGGTGGGACAAACATGTGGGGAATGAGAGTCTGTGAGTAGTGGGTGTAAGTGTCTCCTGGGAGAGAATCCTTCCTCTTAAACTGTGTGACTTTCCTATTGACATTGCCTAGCCTAGGAATCCCTTTCCCGGTGGAGTTTAGTCCAAGCTCGGGGGTGATCCACTGTTGAGAGTGATGAGCAACATGGTCTAAGGCTGGGAGGTTCGTGGAAGGTATGCAGGCAGTTGGTGGTTTTTCTCCAGTTAAAAGATAAGTATTATTTCTATGCTTAACTATGTATGTTGTGCATGTTTGTGATTATTTCAATGTTATCATGTGTTCTGTTGCATGTATGAATTACTGTCAATTCCATAGGAGTCTGTGTGGTAGTAGTAATTCTATTTTATTTGTTTTAAATTCATTAGAAATTCATGTTATATGTATATGTATGTTCCTCTGTCGCGTTGCCTGGTGTGTTGGGTGACTGGAAACATCACAAATTGGTATAAGAGCAGGAAATGCAAGGTTAAGGTTGCTTCGATAGCATTACCCGACAAGGGTTGATGGTCCAGGATGTCACAAGGAGGACACCGCATCATCTAGCGCATACATGGAAGTTGATTTGGATTCCAAGGAGGAAGCACCTTTTGAATTTTGAATTTATGAAAAATATATAATTAATGATCTTTAATGTTTGGAGGCTAAAGCCATTGTAGGAGATCCTAACAGATTGTATTTTTATTTAATGTATCAAGGGATTGTACAGATGTTGAGCATTGATCCTTATCCATATTGTAAATTCTCATTAATTTATAGCTAGCCTAGAGGTAGGATGCCTAATTTTCATGTGATGGCAGTAGGTAATCAAGAGGGAAGGCTCGAGAAGCCCCTTCATATATAAATATATGTAAATTATGCCTAATAGAGGTGGCTGAAGAGTGTTGTAGTTGTTGTTGAACCATGATGAAGTTAGTATTGTTTAAGATTATGAATCTCATTGTATCCTTGTTGTAGCAGAGGAGGAAACTGTAAGAAATCTGTGTAAATATTCTTTGTTTGAATATAAGAGAAGAGATATGCTTCAATTCCCGAGTTTGTATATCTCTGAGCTAATTGATTGAATGAGGTTATGATTATGTGTTTACGTGTTTTACATGTCTGCATTAGTGTGTTTGTGTTTATGTGAATGAATCTATAAGATTCACATAAGTTTCATTTTTTTCTCTTCTGAAACATTTGTCAAGGAACACACAATTCCCATGCAAGGAGTCTGTAGGATAGAGTCTTTGGAAGACTCGAAAACTCAGAAGATATAGAGGGAAGTATCAGGGAGAGAGTGCAAGGGGTGCCCATATAATCATTTGAGTAAACGATCTCCGAGAAATACCCGTGCAAGGAGTGCATAGGTCCGACACTTAGAGAAGTGTCGAAACATTTCATGGAAAAGAGAGTGCAAGGAGTTCCTACAGGGATACCCTTTGAGACTTCAAGTCCAAAAATAAGTTCAAGGTGTGCACTAAGGTTCAAAACCCTTCGAGTGTCAAAGATCAGGAGAAATAGTGGTCAAATTTCTTTGGAGGAAGGATTTTGACTTGTTTAAAGGATGAAATAACGAGATCCATTCGAGAGGAGAAATATATATTCACAACCGTCATATTGTGAGGAGTTGCATGGGTGTTAAGTCCTGAAGTCCTTTAGACTTTGTACGTTCGAAGATTTTTTAGTGTTTAGTGAAAAAGGGTGTGTGTTTCTCAAAGTCCCGGGATCCAGAGTGAATCTAGACTATCCATCAACAAGGACATGTCTCTATAGATCAACGATAGTTTGGAATTATGACAATCTAGAGGAAGTGAAGTGTAGTTGCAAAAGTACTCAAAACTCCTGAAGTTTCGAAAAGAGGAGTAAATCCTAACCATTGACAGACGGGGGACACGTAGTGCCATATCTCGTAATTTGGAGACTTGGTGCTCCGGAAGAATTGAGGCATATCTCAATTTAGCTTGAGAACTCTTGAAGGATAGATTTAATCTCGACCATCAGTCGTAAAGGGACACTTAGATAACAGATTTAATCTCTGTTAGTTCGAATTTCAGGGGGAAACAAGTTGTATGGTTGTAAAATACTCGAAGCTAAAAGTATGAAGTGAGTGTGGACCATTTATTGGGAGGAGGAGTGCTAGCCATACTATTCTACTCATTTGGATTTCGACGTTTGGTAGAATTGTAGGTTGGAGTGGGTAATACGTTTGAAGCCAAAATTTTTGAAGAGATTCAAATCCGTAGATCTCGACGCATCACCAGAGTCGTTGATCGGTTCGCCTGTTGTTTGATAGTTCGTGAATTCGACATTCATGAGAACTGTCATGTGGTGCTATCGGGATTCCCAAAGCCAAGAGCTTCGAATTCTTGAAGCATTTTAGGATAAAGAGATAAGCCCATAGTTTTAAGCCCAAGGTCATGTGGATTTCTTTGCTAACTTGTCAAATCCCTCTGTAAGGTATTTCACATTAAAAAGAGGGATAAAAACCTATGGAAAAGGTTGTTTCAGGTCCAACAAGAACCTGTTAGCTGCTCTGGCCCTCGAAGTAAATGATCCTTAGACCAGGAGGTTTCATGGGCTCCAGGAGAAGGTGGGGGGGGGTATGCATCAAGTGGTATCAAATCTTGAATTAAGTTCTGTCCATGAAAGGAAGTTCATAACCATGCTTCCAAGGAGGAATAGAGAGAGACCTATAGCTAATGGAGAAATGGGAGAATAGATGAGACAACTCCGTGCGATATTAGATGCCATGGAGGAAATACAGATAAGAGCACCAGAAGCAGGTAACATCAGTGAAGAAAAAAGCAAAGAATTTGAAGCTGAAGAAGCAGTAGGAGAACAAGCTGCAGAAGAACGGTTACTGAGAGATGTTGTTAAGCTAGGAGCCAAAGAAAAGATTGAAGTTCTAATGTATGAAGGTAATTTAGATGTGGAAGAACTCCTTGATTGGATAAGTTCTTTGGATAAGTACTTTGACTATGAGGAGATTGATGATGAGAAGAAGGTAAAGCATGTTGTGACCAGACTGAAGGGACATGCAACACTATGGTGGGAAAAATTGCAGGTTGATAGAAGATGCAAAGGTAAGTCCAAAATTAAAAGTTGGGATATAATGGTAGAAAAGTTAAAAGAAAATTTCATACCCAAAGACCATCAAATAAATATTTTCAAGAGATTGCATAACTTGAGACAAAAAGGCTTGTCATTGAAGGAGTACACTGAGGAATTTTATAAACTAAACATCAGAGCAGGACATAAGGATACTGATGAAGAAATTTTTTTCAGGTATATAAATGGCCTGAGATATGAGATTCAATATGCGATTAACATGATGACCATGAGAAAAGTGGAAGATGTTTATCAGGTAGCCCCGAAGGTAGAAGAGAAGTTGGAAAAGAAGAAGAATCAAAGAAACAAAGGAAAAAGTCCTAGGAGAGGAAAAACACCTATCAGAGAGATGTTCCAGAAGCCTAGAGCTGAAACTGGAAACCAGAATCATCAGACAGAGAGAGGTGGAATTTCAAGAGGAGGATACTATGGTGGAATAAATTCCTTTCCTAGAGGAAGAGGAAGAGGAAGAGGAGGAGAAGTGAAGTGTTATTCCTATGGAAAGACAGGGCACATGTCTTGGGATTGTCCTGAGAAAAAGAATACTGCAGAAGGTGGATAAGCCCACATTTCTGAAGCACAGAAGAGGAATGTTGAGGAAGAATAAACATAATCAGGAAGATCTCTCATGATGAGGAAATTTCTCTTGAAGCCAGAGAAAGAGGCAAAAGAACCTGTCCAAAGGAATGATTTATTTAGAACCGCTTGCAATATCAAAGACATATTATGCAAAGTGACAATAGACAGTGGAAGCATTGATAATTTAGTATCCACAAATATGGTGGAGGAGATGAAGTTATAGACAACTGCACATCCAAGTCCATACAAAGTATCATGGTTTCAGAAACGATACCAAGTAAAGGTAAGTCGACAATGCAAAGTTGAAATTAAAATAGGTGGTTATTGTTAGCACTCTGTAAATCTGTTTCAACCAACTTTGAGACCTAAAACTAGCCTTTCGGATCTGGAGAGGGATCTCTCAGGAGGCTTAGTATCTACGTGGGATTTTTCTTTGAAAGCAGTGGCTAGGTTTAACACCTTTGATATAGTGGGTTCTGGTTATATTGGCGCAAGAAAGTAAGACTTGGGCTATGGAGCCGATTTAAGGGAATTACAGAGACAAATGACTCAGTGACTGAAATTGAGAGGATAAGGCTAGGCAAGCAAAAATATTCAGTGTAAAATTGTAATGAGTGGCAGGCGAAAACACAGGAAGTAACTTGGAGCACCATTGCGGGCGAATTCGGAGTTGGCTTTAGAAGAATTTTTTTTTTCTAAGTGGCGCGAACAAGGAGCATTGTGTAATGAATCCATAGGTTTGAAAATTCATTCTGAAATAGACAGAAAAAGATATGAATAAAGATAATAGGAAGCACATACACAAAGCAAGAGGAACAATACGTCCAACTACTACAACTAGAATCTTTTCATCAAGTTTAAGGACCTTTGCATTAAATTTCGGTCAAAAAATCAAATTACATACAATAGATGTCGTATACCAATTTTTCCAACCAACTTGGATTACAATGAAAAGATGAAATATACAAATGAGGGCGCCGCTTGGGCTACCCTTTTTCTAACTGCTAGCTCTGAAAACTAGGAAACTGAGTGGCATGCGTCAGAGGCTCTTCACATGGCGTTTTCCAAAAATAGACAATAATCACGTTGGTTTACATATGACTATTCGCAAATTCTCCACGAGGATATGATCATCGGACAATTCTTGATCTAAGGAAAATATGTGTCAATGTTTCCCTTCAATCGGATGTTTGAGCGGGTAGGTGTTTGCCAGGAACTCGCTATTTGTTGTAATAACTTCAATTTCTGTTGCGCGCTCATTTGCTGGGAAAAATATGCGCAACAGGTGGCTGTTTGATTATCACGGACGTTACCAAAATGGTAGGGTGATTTTAGGGAAACATGTCCTTAAAAACTGCCAATATTTATCTTATGCTTGCGGGCGCAGAGATGAACACTTGCTAAACTTGTTTTTTCTACGCATTGGCGAGAGCCGCATGGGATTCCTTATCGAACGCTTCAAATTCCCTAGAATTCTTCCTGTGCCTTTCCACTGACCGCCTCTGTGCTTCTCACAGTTGTACAATGGTGTCTTGCGCCTCTCTGAGATGTTTTCTTAGCCATGCCACATTCCCTTCACGACCATGTGATGCTGACGCTTCCATAGTCTTTGACGGTAGTTGTCGCTTCAACTCCATGTTTTCCTGATAGAGTTTAGCAATAGCCATATTTTCCTACTTTAATTGCTAAGATGGATCCTGATCATTCACTCTTGTGATATCCATTTTATTTGTTCTTCTCCTGCTTTCACGACTCGATCCTCCAGTAGGCTCGAGCTAGATGGTGCACATGAGTAGTTCTTCGGCCATTGATCTGGCATGCGGCTCTTCTAAAACTCAGGCTTCCTCAAATTCCTTGTTCTTACTTGCACTGCCCCTTCTCCAAGGTATTTTTTGCTGGGGAGACGAGACTTCTATTGTCTTTCCTCCCTGAACAAGTCTTTCCGCCTTAGACTCCATGCGGTTTTATCTTATATCATATATGGGTAAAGGAATAACTCCTTTCATGCCCTTGGGAATGCTTGCTATGGTTGAGAAAGACTCCCAGTCATTTTGGGGCCTAGAATTGGAGATTCTGCTACTCTGCGCACCTCTCCTTATAATCTGGGAAGTCGCCATGTCATGATCAGTAGGTACGTTGCATGCAATGTATCCGACAAATCCACAGGAAGAGAATTTTGATCTACCTGAAATGGCAAGGGAAATTGCAAACAAAGTACAGACTTGGTTTCACAACTGGAATCGGCACCAAGCATATGAAATTTATAACAAGTTGGGAAGAAGGGGAGATAGTGCTAGAGGACAGTAAATTCATGACGACGATATCTTTTGAATCAAATTACATGTTTTCCATGGCACATCCCCGCGTGTAGAACACATGCGATAAGGTTCGTAGGGCATGCATGATACGAACGCTGCAAATTTTCCTTCCCTAGACCTTCATGATGAACTTATAATAACTGCTGCACTTACCGATGCAACTTCCATTAACTACCTGAATCAACCTGGGTCATGTAGATATTGATTTCTAAACCAGACTCGAATATTTGGAAAACACATACTCATACTGCTTATGCATTTTCGACTATGACATCCTTTCCCATTTCCAAGGGCCAACTGACCACTTGATGAATTCGACCCCGTGGTGTTACGTACCTGACTTCACATGTTTGGGTGCATGGGTCGTAATCAGACTAAAACCGACTCTAAATGGAAATAAAAATGGCAGCACCAACAACTGGCTCCAACAGGGATGCTATCCTCCCCACGAGGTAGCAAAGAACAGTAGACTAGGTTCTTGACCATTGGGATTTATTCGACCTTCAGACACTAAGAGAAAGAAATGATAGATAGAAAGCGGACTAAACCTATCGACACAACTTCTAATCTTCATCATGAACTTAGGGCCTTCACTTTGGGCTTCAATTTTCTGTTGACCTACTGACTCAACGGAAAAATAAAATGACTATTTACAATGACAAATGACTTAAATAGATTTTATTTCGTCAGATAATGCTTGATGAACCTTCCATTTATAGGCCCCCAACCAAGGCATTCTCCATTTATCCCTTCCAGGAAATAAGCATTGTTCCCACAATATGCTTTGATTTTGAATGGGCCTGTCCAAAGGTGCTCGAACTTTCCATTCTTACCTTTATCTTCATGTCTCGCATCCCACCTTAGCACCAACTCCCCTCCCTGAAAATATTCCTGTTTAGAACGCTTATCGAAATCTTTCTTCATCATCTCATGATGGAGCTATGACCGATTATACACCTGTTCCCTCGCCTGCTGTGTGTGAATTAGCTGCTTTATTCTTCTTTGCGCATCATTCGGCTCAACCTCCTTTTATTGCAACAAATTTATGACAGGCGGTCCTAGTGAAGTAGGGAAGATTGCGTCCGCGCCGTAAATGATTTGAAAAGGCAACATTGAGATGGACTTCTTGGTGGTAACCCGATCTGCCCACAATGCATAGATAGGCTTTTTATGCCAGGCTCTCTTGTTGTATTGCAGGAGTCGTTTGATGATCCTAGTTAGGCTCTTATTCAAGGATTCTGCTAATCCATTTCCTTGTGGATAGTATGCCATAGAATTCCCCAAGCCTTGTGGATAGACAAAATTTTTCCATCCTCTTAGACTTGAATGCAACTGCATTGTATGTTATGATTTTGATGGGACACCCGAACCTTGAAAAAATGTTTGTCTCTAGGAATTGGATGATGATTGCGTCGGTAGCTTGCTTTGTGGGGATTGCCTCTATCCACTTCGTGAAATAGTCGGTGGCCATGAGTATCCATTTGTGCTGTGTGGAGGATGGTAGATTTATTTCTACTATGAAATCTAGACCCCACTGCATGAAAGGTGTTTCGAATGATATCGTATTTAGTGGGAGGGGATGAAACTTTTTTCTCTCGTAGAAAATATGACATTCTTGGCAGCTGGAGACCTCTTTATACACATCAACAAATATTGTAGGCTAGTAGTAACCTTCCCTCGGGATTTTTTGTGTGGTGGTTTTCCAGTAGTGGTGTCCTACGCAATCGCCTTTGTGGAATTCTTGTATGTCCCGCTTCGCATCATCTTCCAACAAACAACTCAACAATATTCCCCTGAGGTCTTTCTAGTAGAGTGAATTTTCCAGTATGCAGAACTTAACTGCTTTAAGCTTGAGAAATCTGGCCTTAGTCTTACTTACACCTGAAGGAGCCTGAAGATTGTCCAACAGGTAGATGATGTCTGCATACCATGGCGAATCAATGAACTTATGAGATACCTGCGCAATTGTTTCTCCTTGAGGGAATTCTGATAGATCAACGATGAAATTCATTCCTACAGCTTCATAGTCTGAATGCGCCATTAACTTTGTGAGGCCCTGACCCTTGATTAGTTTCATAGGCTTAATCTCAAGATCATATTCCAACATGGCCACTATCCACTTCCCCCTCCTTCTTTCTGGGTCAGGTTGAGTCAGGATATCCTTTATTGAGCCGCTGGGCACATAAGAAATGACATGAGAGTGTAATATGTATGTCCTGAAATCTTTCAAATATTTCACTAAGGCGTAAGCCTATTTCTCCATAATGTCATACCTTAGTGGAAAATTGCGCAGTGTCTAGCTAAAATAGGCTATGGGTTTCTCAAAATCTTGTTCATCTTTCTGCAACATCACGCCAACAATAGTGTGGTCTGAGGTGAAGGAAAATAGGACAAAATATTTCATGAAGTCTGGGCTGGCTAGCAAAGGAGATTTAGTTAGTGCCACTTTGATATCTTCAAAATACTTCTTGGCCTCTGGGTTCCACTTGATCTCATTTCCCTTCCTGATCATATAGGTTATGTGTTTTATGATTTTAGCTAGGTTCGAGATGAACCTCCTCAGGAAGTTCACCTTTCCCAGGAAGGATTGCGCTTCTTTTTTACTGCGCGGTGTGCCGACATTTATGATCCCTTCAACCTTACTAGGGTCTGTCTTGATGCCTTCCTTGGAGACGATGTGTCCTAACAAATTCCCCTCTTCCACCCCGAAATGCGATTTCTTTGGATTTAGCGATATGCTGAACTTCCTGTACTTATGGAAAACCTTCTTCAGGTGCTCAAGATGTTGTTTGTTGGAGGGGGAGTATACTGTGATTTCATCCAGATAAATCATGATGACCATGTCCTTCTCATTAGCAAACATGATGTCCATTTCCCTCTGGAAAGTGGATCCAATTTTCATCAGGCCGAAAGTCATCTTGACGTACATGAACATTCCCAATGGAGTTGTGAAAGCCGTTTTCTCTCTGTCATCCGGGTGGACCATGATATGATTATATCCTGAAACCCGTCCAGCATAGACATCTTTTGGGACCCCACCACTTTTTGAAGGATGTAGTCCATTTTAGGAAGGAGGTAGTGATCCTTGAGAGACACTTTGTTTAAGTTTTGGAAGTCTACACATAGTCTTATCTCGCCACTCTTCTTTCTCACAGGCACCAAATTAGCTACCCATTTCGAGAATCGCAAGGAAACAATGATTTTAGCGTTGAAAAGTTTCTTTACCTCCTTCTCGATCAACGAAAACAATAGGGGATTTATCCATCTTAGCTTCTGTTTGAAGGGTTTCTGATCTTCCTTGAGAGGGATAACATGTTGGATTACTTTAGTGTCATATACTTTCAGGTCATCATAGCTCCATGCGAAGACGTCTAGGAAATCCTTCATGAGCTTGACGTAGTCCTGCTTGACATATGGACTGAGTGTCTTTGATAATTTTACCATCTTTGGGTTCTCCTCAGTCCCGATGTTGCAATATTCCATGTCTTCTTCGCTTGAAGTGATCTTGGGGTTCTTAGCCACATCATTTTCATCAAAAAACTTTTCCAGCGGCACCAACCCCTTTGGAATGATATTATTTTTTAGTTGTATTATGTCCCTTCCTGCGATCTGGTTTTGGAAAGGGTCATCATTACTGCGTGCATCTGTGCCCTCATCTTCGTCACAACAACATTCCTCGTCAATGTTCGTATTAGAGAACTCATCGCTCATAAGGAGGAATATTTCCACCTACTTGTCACGATCAAACACTTGTCAATGTTTGACATTATCAGGCACTGTCGGCCTGTGCTTGACCTTGATTTCATATCTTTTGTTTGGGAAGATGGAGAACTTAAAATACGATGCCGAGGTGGCCAACACATTGGCGATTTGATTTTTCTCTCTAGGGACAACATATAGGTCATACTCTGAAAATCCTTCGAGGAGGTCCAAAGCCAAATTTCTGTACACTCTCAGCCTGGGTTGTTTGGTCTGATATACACCCTTAACCTGATTTATGATCAGCTCAAAATCTCTGCACACTGCTATCTTCTGCGTGCCCAATTCTTTCAAAACTTGTTAGCCCAATATTAGTGCTTCATACTCGGCCATGTTGTTGGTGCATTCAAATGTGAGCTTGTATGAGCACAAATTTGTGTTGACCTCAGGAGGGATTATCCACACGCCAACACCTACTCCTTACTTACTGACATCACCATCAAAACTCATGTTCCATGCTTTGTTTTCTGCGCGGTTCTTTGTGTTGGCACATTCTGTCTCTTTCTGCGTGGTGTCCTCGTCAGCTGTCATGATTTCTGTTGGCTTTTCCTCTTCGATACTCAAATCATTGTATAATATTGAAGAGCCGATATCAATGTCGACATAGTATATAGCATGATTATTTGGCTGTGTTTTGTTGCTTACCATGTATTTCAGCATCACTTCTCTGTATAGACATATGTCATGGCCAAAAACAGGGATGGTGGCGTATGACATATCCATCTATAAAGTTTCCTTTAACTTTGTATCCCATGACCTTGATAGCAACATGCCAAAATTTGGGGGTATGTCCGCGATGACTACGTCCATAACCATGTTCTTTGAGGGGATTTGAGCCAACGATACAACCAGTTCTTTGATGAGGCCCAAACATTTGACTTTCCTCGAATCAAAAGAGGAAAGGTCTTTGTATGGCCTGGTGATATCCAAACCTAATTCATCCATGATCACCTTTGGCATGAGGTTGTATGACGCGCCGGAATACAACATGGTGTTATGAAAGTTCATGTCGTGGACATTTAGAATGACGTATAATAGAGGGACATCCTCCGTATCATTTGTCTCTTCAATGCGCGGGAAAAAAGGATAGCGGGGTAGTCATATTGGACATTCAAAGTATCGGGGGTTCCTCCCATTTTCAGAATTTTAATGATTTTCTCCTGATACTTGCCCTTTCTAATAAGTTCATTGAACGGGACATAGATTTTGATTTTGGCCATCTCATGTTCAAAATTGAAAGGGGGATAGACTTTCTATACCTCTTTTTCGCCCGCCTCCTAGCCTGCTTCTGGATTTTTCTTGGGGGCCTCCTCCTTCGACTTAGATTTCTCTGTCACATCCTTGGTCATGTTGTTCGACCTCGGTCGACTTATGGAAGGGGTGTTCGCCAGGGGTTTTCTTATGGGGTTCATTTTTTGTGGCTTGACAGACACATCTTTGCTATGGAGGTTGTATTTCTTCTGGAACTGCATGATGGCATTCTGATAGCCTTTTCTGAACTCTTCTGTCTCCTAGGATGACACATCATCCATTTAGAGTATCAGATCATCTTCCGTCTCCAAAAAGAAGCCGTCATTTTTTCTCATGTACCGATCATGATCGCTCTTTGTCAAAAACACGTGTAGATTTTTGTCATCACAACAATGCATCTGGTCTTTGAATGCCTCTTCAAAGTCTTCATCTGCGTAGTTTTTTATCAACAGAGCTTTTGTCTGCTGGTCACCTGGATCCCTCTACCTGATCTGAGGGACTTGACCCCTTCTGAGATTTTGATTCCTGGGATGGGGGTCATTCTGTTCTCAGGTAACAGGTCTATTTCCCATGGACATTCTTTTGATCATTTTCTCCATCATCTTCATCATCATTTTGAACTTTTCATATGAGGACCACAACATTGATGGATATGCATATCCCTGGTGTCTCTTATCACCTCGGTTGAACCTCAACTTTATTTTTCCTGATGCCATCATGTTTACTTTGACTTCGACAATGTTACTCATTATAGCATCTAGACTTGTTGATCTTCTTTCTCTCAACAACAGGAAAAAATCGCTATTGAAGGAATCAACATACTGCAACTACGCAACACCGGGGGGTGGTTTGAATTTTGCAAGGATTGAGTTGTACACCTTCAAAAAATAGGCCGAGAATTCCTTCACTGTCTCTTCCGGCACTTTCCTCATATTATTGTACCATGTTAACAACTGAAAAAAGGTTTTTCTTGTCCCCCAATATATTTAGGAAAGACGCCTTGAATGTGGAAAAGTCTCGAATGCTCACGGGTGGGAGGGATTTGAACCATTTTCTTACATCTCTCGAAAGGCTCTAATAAAACAACCTCATTTTCACGTCTTCATAGTACACCTCCTCCAGGTCGAAGAAATCATTAAACCAGTCCAAGTGCCTCTGGGCATAAATGTTCCCTTCCGCATCGTAGAGTTTGATTCTCTGGTTGTAATTCTGAGGCAAGTCATGTAGTTGGGCTGGCAGGACGAGGGGGGAGAACTTGGCGGCCATGGCTCTGGGAGGACCTAGGATTCGAGGGATATTATTTGATATCAGGGCTTGTAATCTATTTGGGTCGAAAATGGTCTTGTCCAAATTGGTTTTTGACTTAGACCTGAACAAAGTTTTCTCAAAAGCTTCTTCAAACTCAAGGTTGTTGATACTTTGCGCGCCATCTTCGGGTAAGGATAGACTTCTGTACAGGTAATGAAACAGGTCTGACACTTTCTCTCTAGTCCTACGTAGAATCTTCTTGAGGTCGTACACAGGCTTTGTGGGGTTTGGGTCAGGATTTGATCTGGTATAGATCATCTTCGGAGCCAGGGTTCCTGAACTGTGCTACTTGGAGCTACTGGTAATTTGGACTGGAGTCGCCAGGGTAAGGGTTTCAGCTAATTTAGATGTTTGTTCCTCTATTACCCTCAGGGGTCAAACTGCAACATTATTCGTTCTTCCAGGGAAACAAATATTCGATTTTGTCCCTGACAAAGACACCAGAATGTTATCACTACGTAAATCTGTTTGGATGATAAAAAAATGACGAAGGTAACTTTTTCAACCAACTTTGAGACCCAAAACTAGACTTTCAAATTTGAAGAGGGCTCTCTTAGGAGGCACGGTCTCCATGCAGGATTTGGCTTTGAAAGCAGTGGCTAGGTTTAACACTTTTGATATAGTGGGTTCAGGTTATATTAGCGCAAGAAAGTAAGACTTAGGCTATGGAGTCGATTTAAGGGAATGACAGAGACAAATGACTTGGTGACTGAACTTGAGAGGATAAGGCTAGGCGAGCTATAGTCTTCAGTGTAAAACCGTAATGAGTGGTGGGGGGAAAACACATGAAGTAACTCGGAGCATCGCTATGGGTGAATTCAGAGTTAGCTTTAGAAGAAAACATTTTGTCTAAGTGGCATGAACAAGGGGCGCTGCGTAGTGAATCCATAGGTTCGAAAATTCGTTCTGAAATAGATAGAAAATGATATGAATAAAGATAACAGGAAGCACATATGCAAAGAAAGAGGAACAATACATCTGACTGCTACAATTAGAATATTTTCATCAAGTTTCAAGACCTTTTCATTAAATTTCGATCAAAAAATCAAATTACATACAATAGTTGTCGTCTACCAATTTTGCCAATCAACCTAGCTTACATCGAAAAGATGAAATATATAAATGAGGGCGCCACTTGGGCTACCCGTTTTCTAACTGCTAGCTCTAAAAACTAGGAAATTGAGTGGCATGCATTAGAGACTCTTCACATGGTATTTTCCAAAAATAGACAATAATCACGTCATTTTACATATGACTGTTCGCAAATTCACCACAAGGATCTGATAATCAGACAGGTCTTGATATAAGGAAAATATGTGTCAATGTTTCCCTTCAATCGAATGTCTGAGCGGGCAGGTGTCTACCAGGAACTCGCTATCTGCTATAATTGCTTTGATTTCTACTGCATGCTTATTTGCTGGGAAAAATATGCGCGACATGTGGTTGTTTGATTATTACGACCGTTACCAAAATGGTAGGGTGATTTTAGGGGAATGTGTCCCTCAAAGCTGCCAATATTTATCTTATGTTTGCGGGCACAGAGATGAACACCTACTAAACTTGTTTTTTCTGTGCGCTGGCGAGAGTCGCACGGGCTTCCTTCTCGACTGCTTCACATTCTGTGGAATCCTTCCTGTGCCTTTCCTCTGACCACCTCTGTGATTCTCGCCACTGTACAATGGTGTCTTGCGCCTCTCTGAGATGTTTTCTTAGCCATGCCACATTCCCTTCATGACCCTGTGCTGTTGATGGTTCCATTATCTTTGACACTAGTTTCCACCTCAAATCCATGTTTTCCTGATAGAGTTCAGTGATAGCCAACTTTGCCTGCTTTAACTGCTGATATGGCTCCTGATCATTCGCTCCTTTGATATTTTTTTTCCTTGTTCTGCTCCTACTTTTGAGGCTCTATCCTCCAGCGGGCTCCAGCCAGATGGCGCGCATGAGTAGTTCTTTGGCCACCGATCCGGCACGCAGCTCTTCTGACACTTAGTCTTCCTCAACTTCCTTGTTCTTCCTTGGCCTGTCCCTTCTCCGAGGTATTTTCTATTGCGGAGACGAGACTTCTACTGTCTTTCCTCCCTACGCAAGCCTTTTGGCCTCAAGCTCCATGCGATTTGATCTGATAGCCTATGTGGGTAAAGGAATAACTCCTTTCACGCCCTTGGGAATGCTTTTTGTGGGTGAGAAAGACTCCCAGTCATTTTGGGGCCTAGACTTGGCAATTATCCTTCTCCTCCACCTCTCCTTATACTCTGGGAAGTCACCATGTCACGACCAGTAGGTACTTTGCACGTGATCTAACCGACAAATGCATAGGGAGAGAATTTTGATCGACTTGAAATGGCAAGGGAAATTGCAAATAGATTGCAGACTTGGTTTCATGACTGGAATGGGCGTCGAGCATATGAAATTTATAACAAGTCGGGAAGAAGGGGAGATTGTGCTAGAGGACAGTAAATTTATGACGACGGGATGTTTTGAATTGAATTGCAGGTTTTCCATGGCACATCCCTGAGTGTAGAACACAGGTGATAAGGTTCGCAGTGCATGCATGATATGAACACTACCATTTTTCCTTCCCTCGGCCTTCATGATGAACTGATAATAACTGTTTCACTTGCCGATGCAACTTCCATTAACTACCTAACTCTAGGGATGATTTTAGGGGCTAAATTTCGCTCATGGGCTAATTTTCCATGGTTTTGCCAAAAAAAATATTCGCTATTCTAAAAATGATTTGCTCAAATTCTATAGGATAAAATTTTTTTACCTTAAAAATCGCCAAGATTTTATACAAACTATATAAAATCCTTAAAAATTTGAATATTTTTACAAAAAATTCGCCAAACATTTTGTAGTTGGCATATGAAGGATTAGTAAGATTCGCCAAGGTTTCTACATTTTAAAGAAAATTTCCATCCTTAAAAACATTCCTTGCCTAACTCGACCTGGGGCATGTAGAGACTGATTTCTAAACCAGACTCGACTCTTTATAAAACACATACTCATACTGCTTACGCGTTTTCGACTCTGACATCCCTTCCCATTTCCAAGGGCCAACTGACCATTTATTGACTTTGACCCTGCGATGTTATGTACCCGACTTCACATGTTTGGGTGCATGGGCCATACCCAAACTAAAACTGACTCTAAATGGAAATAAAAATCACGACACTAACACGATAGTGGAGAAGATAAAGTTGTATATGACTGCACATCCAATTCCATACAAAGTATCGTGGTTGCAGAAACGACACCAAGTAATGGTAATTCGACAATATAAAGTTGAAATTAAAATAAGTGGTTATAAAGATGAAATCTTATGTGATGTTATACCTATGGATGTTTGTCATGTTTTATTGGAGAGACCTTGGAAATATTATAAAAATGCCATACATGATGGGATAAAGAATACCTATACCCTTGAGAAGAATGGATGTAATCATATGTTGTTGCCAATAGAAGATAAAGGAGTCAAAGAAGAAGCTAGTTCTAGTATACTTCTCATGAGTGGGAAGGAACTTTGAAAGAATTCAAGAAAGAACATGAAATGCAGTTTGGTGTTGTAGGTAAGCCAAGATTCATTCTTACAAATACTTCTATGAATTATTTTCCTATTGAAGTCTAGGAGTTGTTATATGAGTTTATTGATATTGTGGTGGATGAGTTACCTCACTCTTTACCACCCATTAGGAGTATCGATCATCGTATTGACCTTATTCCAGGAGCAAGTTTACCAAACAAAGAAACATATATATTGACCCCTCAAGACAATGAAGAAGTCAAGAATCAAGTCCAAGAGTTTTTGGATAAAGGGTTGATAAGAGAGATTTTGAGTCCATGTGAAGTGCCAATTGTGTTGAGTCCAAAGAAGGATGGAGGTTGGAGAGTGTGAACATATTGTAGATCCATAAACAAAATAACCATCAGGTATATATTTCATTTACCCAGAATGAATGATCTCATGGATTGCTTAAGTGGAGCAATTTTTTTTCCCAAAATAGACTTGAAGAGTGGTTATCATCAGATAAGGATGAGAGAGGGAGATGAATGGAAGACAACATTCAAGACAAATGAAGGAATGCCCCAAGTACATTTATGAGGTTTATGAATGAAGTGATCAAAGACTTTACTGGTACATTTGTAATTTTGTATTTAGATGACATTTTGATTTTCAGTAAGACTGAAAAGGAGCATTTGAAACATCTAAAGATGGTATTGAGAAGATTGCAGCAGGAGAAGATGTTAGTAAATTTGAAAAATGTTCTTTCATGAGAACAAAGCTTACATATTTGGGATTTGTAATCTCTTCAAATGAGTTGAAGATGGATCCAGAAAAGGTGAAGGCCATAAGAGATTGGCCCTCTCCAAGGAGTGTATTTGATGTAAGAAGTATTCATGGATTAGCAAGTTTTTATAGGAAGTTCATCAGAAATGTTAGCGGTATTTGTGCACCTATACTAGACACCATAAAGAAAGAACATAAGTATTTCAATTGGAAAAAATAATCCGAGAAAGGATTTAAAGTGTTAAAGGAAAAGATAATAGAACAACCTATTTTAGTTCTTCCAAATTTAAAAAAGACTTTTCAGGTAAAGTGTGATGCAAGTGGAATAGCAGTTGGAGCAGTTTTGAGTCAAGACAATAAACCTGTTTCTTATTTTAGTGAGAAGATGAATGATGTTAAGACAAAGTATTTCACGTATGAAAAATAATTTTATGCTGTAATACAAGCTTTGAAAAAATGGAGGCATTATCTTATTCCGAAAGAGTTTGTGTTGTATACTGACAATCAAGCTTTGAAGTTTATAACCAGGCAAGAGAAATTGAAGTAGAGGCATGCAAAATGGGTAGAATTGATGCATAATTTTAGTTTTTTTATCAAGCATATTAGTGGAAGCACTAAAAAAGTTGTAGATATGAGAAGGAGATGTTTGATCTTACAGGAATTTCAAGTGGAGATCTTGGGATTTTAACACCTCTAGGAGATGTATTAGGAAGATCCAAGTTTTAAGGAAGCTTATGAAGCATGTAAGAACCATTTGATAAGGGACATAAGCCAATGGATGGAGTATCTGATCCAAGATGTACTTTTATTCAAAGGAAGTCAATTGTGTATCTCGAAGTGCTCAATGAGGGATAATTTGCTCAAGGAGAAGCACAATGGACATTTGGCTAGACACTTTGGCCATGATAAAACATATGCACAATTGAGTTCTTCATATTATTGGCCAAGTATGTGATCTGATGTAAATAAATTTGTAGATAGATGCAAAATCTACCAATATGCAAAGGGAAAGAAACAAAATACATGATTATCAACTATTACCCATTCCAGGTAGGCTGTGGGATGCTATAAGCATGAATTTTGTTCTAGGATTACCAAGAACCGAGAGAGGGAGCAATTCAATCTTTTTAGCAGTTGATATATTTTCAAATATGGCACATTTCATACCATGTCAGAAAACTAGTGATGCTACCCATATAGCTAACATATTTTTCAAAGAGATTGTGAGATTACATGGGTTGCCCAGAAGTATAGTCTTAGACAGAGATACAAAGTTTGTAGGAAACTCTCGGAGAACTTTGTGGAAGAATCTAGGGACAAATATGTATTTCAATTCAACATATCATCCTCAGACTGATGGACAGACTGAGGTGGTAAATAAGATTTTAGGGAACTTGTTAAGAATTTTAGTCACTGAACATAACACCTAGTGGGATCAAATTCTTCCCCAAGCAAAGTTTGCATACAATGACTCACCAAATAGGAGTATTGGAGGAAGTCCATTCTAGATAGTGTATGTAATGCATCCAAGGGGAATCCCAGAGTTAAGATATTTAGGATGAGATGAGTTTCAAAGCACAGGAGTGGAAGACTTTTCTGCAGAGATTCATAAGTTGCATGATCAAATAAAAGGACATCTACAACAAAGAAACCAGAAGTATAAAAGAAGAGTAGACCAAAAAAGGAGAGAAGTAAAATTTGAAGTTGGAGATCATATTTTAGTGCATATGAGGAAAGAGAGATTCCTGAAAGGGAAGTACAAGAAGATGAAGATGAAGAAGATAGGACTTTATAATATCCTCACAAAATTTGCTGCAAATTATTATGAGATTGAGTTGCCATAGGATATTGGAATATCACCAATATTCAATGTAGCAGACATGTATCCTTATAGGACGAATGATACAGGAGAGACATATGGACATGAGGAGACTCAATGGAAGCAACAGATTCCCATAGTAGAGAAGCCACAAATAGATAAGATCATATATCATAGGATTGCTAAGAGGACCAGGAGAAAGGTTTGACTTGAATATTTGGTTAAGTGGAAAGATCGTCCAACATAGGATGCTAGTTGGATAACTGAAGTTGATATCCAAAATCATGGGAAGACAATGCAAGAGTTCATGGACAAGAGTCCATGAATATTTTTTTCCTGAGGAGTATGATGCAGGAGCATCACCATCAACATTAAAAGGAAGCCAAGAAGGAGGAAAACACATCATCCAGTGCATACATGGAAGTTAATTTGGATTCCAAGGAGGAAGCGCCTTTTTGAATTTTGAATTTATGAAAAATATGTAATTAATGATCTTTAATGTTTGGAGGCTGAAGCCATTGTAGGAGATCCTAGAGGATTGTAGTTTTCTTTAATGTATCGAGAGATTGTATAGATGTTGAGCATTGATCCTTATCCATATTGTAAATGCTCATTAATTTATAGCTAGCCTAGAGGTAGGATTCTTGATTTCGATTTGATAGAAATAGGTAATCAGGAGGGAAGGCTTGAGAAGCCCCTTCATATACAAATATATGCAAACTATGCCTAATAGAGGCAATTGAAGAGTGTTGTAGTTGTTGTTGAACCGGTATGAAGTTAGTATTGTTGAAGCTACCGAAGCTCATTGTATCCTTGCTGTAGCAGAGGAGGAAACTCCAATAACTCTATGTAAATATTCTTTGTTTGAATATAAGAGAAAAGATTTTCTTCAATTCCAGGGTTTGTTTATATCTAATCTAATTGATTTAATAAGGTTATGATTATGTGTTTATGTGTTTTACATGTATGCATTAGTGTGTTTTTGTTTATGTGAATGAATCTTTAATATTTGCATAAGTTTCAGTTGTTTCTCTTCTGAAACATTTGGTCATGGAACACAAAGTTCCCACGCAAGGAGTGTGCAGGCTGGAGTCAATGGTAGACTTGAAAATTCAGAAGAGATAGAGGGAAGTCTCATGGAGAGAGTGAAAGGTGTGCACATATAATCATTTGAGTAAAAGATATCTGAGAAATACAAGTGCAAGGAGTGCATAGGGCCGACACTTAGAGAAGTGTCGAAAAATTTCAAGGAAAAGTGAGTGCAAGGAGTGTGTACATGAAGACCATTTGAGACTTCAAGTCTAGAAAGTAGTGCAAGGTGTGCACTAGGGTTCAAAACCATTAGATTTCCAAAGCTCAGGAGAAATAGAGGTCAAATTCCTTTGGAGGAAGTATTTTGACTTGTTTAAAGGACAAACAGACGAGATCCATTCAGGAGGAGCAAGCTATATTCAAAACCATCAAATTGTGAGGTGTTGCATGGGCGTTAAGTCCTAAATTCCTGTAGACTTCATAATTTCAGATATTTTCCAGTGTGGAGTGAAAAAGGGTGTGATTTTCCCCAAGTCTCTAGATCCAGAGTGGATTTGGACCATCCATCAACAATGACACGTGTCCATAGATCAAAGATAGTTTGGACGTCCGACCATCCAGAGGAAGTGGAGCATAGTTGTAAAGGTACTCAAAAATCCTGAAGTTTTGAAAAGCAGAGTAAATCCTAATCGTTGACAGACAGGGGACATGTGGCGCCTGCTCTTGTAATTCAAAGACTTGGTGCTCCAAAATAATTGAGGCATATCTCACTTTGGGTTGAGAAATCCTGAAGGCCAGAGTTAATCTCGACCGTCAGTTGGAAAGGGACACATGGAGAATAGATCTAGTCTCTGTTAGTTTGGATTTCAGGAGGAAACCTGGTGTGTGGTTGTAAAATACCCGAATCCTGAAGTGTGAAGTGAGTGTGGACTGTTTATTGGGAGGAGGAGCACCAATAGTCCAATTTGACTCATTCAGAGTTCGACGTTTGATGAAATTGTAGGTTGGAGCAGGTAATACGCATGAAGCATGAATTTTCGAAGAGAGTCAGAGCCGTAAATCTTGGTGCATCACCAAAGTCGTTGATCGGTTCACCTATTGTTCAATAGTTCGTGAATTCGACATTCATGAGAACTTTCATGTGGTGCTGTCAGGATTCCTAAAGCTTGGAGCTCCGAAGTCCTAGAGCATTTGTGGATAAAGATATAAGCCCATGGTTTTAAGTCCAGGGTCACATGGATTTTTTCATTGACTTGTCAAAGCCCCCTGTAAGATATTTCATGCCAAAAAGAGGGATAAAGACCCGTGGAAAAGTTTTTTTCTTGTTTAACATGAACCTATGAGCCACTTCGTCTCTTGAAGTAAATGATCCTTAGACCGAGAGGTCGCCCGGGCCCCAGGAAAAAGTTGGGGGGGGTCTGCATCAATTTATCAAGGAATGAATGATTTCCAATGTTTCCTTATCATATTTGGATTTTTCTTGTTCTCTTGGGTTTAATATTTAACTTTTGAAAGCAATAGGGTGATTTTCCTACATAGGAAAAATTATTGTTGTTATCACTGGAATTTCTTCCACAAATGGTTACATGGGTTCTAGGTTTCTTTCGGGAGGAAGATTTCAGAGATGAGACCTTCCTTTTCTTCGACGAGTCTTCTTCATCCCTAGGAGCTGGTACTTCGCCTTTTTTTTGTTCAATTTCTGCACCTTCTATCTCTTCGCCATCACCTCCTTCGTCTGGTGTGATAGAGGCAGTCCTCACAGATACACTGTCTACTTCGTGAACCTCTTCAGGCTTCTTCATTTTTCTTGGTCCTGGTGTATCCGGTACAGTCTTTGGGATATCAATATCGGACATCTCTACGGGGTTCGCTGGAATGAGAAGGTCTGCTGACCAATCCTTGGTGATCTCTTCAATGTCTTCCTCGGTCAACTTGTAATAAGACTGCAACTGTTTCTTGTGTTCATCATCTCACGTTGTTATATAAATGAAGTGGCGATCCGCGCTGAACTTCATTAAGGGTCTGAATCAATGGAGCATGTTTAGGGTAATGCGAGGCATAGAATGGATGGCGGTCTTCATTTGGTTGTAGTATACGTGGAAGACGACATTCGACTGCCATTACTTTCTCATATCAATCGAGTACCATCGGGTACTGAAATTCGCAACCAAAGGTTCAAATAGGTCGGTCTCTGGGAAAGTGACACCCTCCAGCATCTCCACCCTTCGGCATCTCCCATGCTATGAAGGCTATCATTATGAGAAGCTAGATGAAATGGAACTCATACCCTTGGTCTTGCACTTCCCTGCAATCCAGTTCGAGTTGATTCATCAAGTACTTCACCCAATTCATTTGAAGTCATTTTGCACACTTCCCTGCGATATCAACTACGAATCCCGTCACTTGTGTGGGCCAGTTCTTGCAAACTAGCTTTCTTGTGATCAACTGACAGGAAAGATGCATTGCACTGCTTTGAATAGAGGCTACCTTGTAGCCTCATGTGCCCTTCTTGACATCACCATAGGTTTCTTTGATCTTTGATGCTAGCGCTCTGTCTGTGGTCTTTCCAGGATAAAACTTCTGTGGGTCAGGGTCTTGCATGCTATGATCCGGATTATTTTCGGCACAAAATGAGAGCAGAGATATAATAAATAAGTGCACAAAGATATTGCAGATATTCAATAATATAATAGAAATGTATCATAGATGCAACCATAAACACATATATATAGTAATACACGATTTCTATTAATCAAAGAAATGTACAGAGACTGTAAAAATACAGAGTGAAAGACTCGCTAGAATGGT
>JZKD02S1608237.1:1328584-1342151 GCA_000966675.3 Picea glauca | reverse complement strand
TATTAGGTCTTCTTACATCCGCATTATTCTATTTTATTGAAAGGTCTTATTAATATTGACCTTTATTACATCCGAATACATTAATCTACCTATGTGCGGGTTAGGACCTTAACATCACCCCATTTATTAAACTGTGACATAAAAATTGATGGGTGTCGGGCTCTGCTCCTACAAGCAATCCAGGAGTGACTTATGTCGCCAACAGAAATAACTGAACCCATAAGCGAGATGGTATTTCTGCAACTTTCCATTATCTTATGCATTTTTAAATATGTGCTTTAGGATCAGACTTCCCATTGAACAATTGCACAACTTGGAAATCTGTCTGTTAAATATCGGATAGCTTGCTTCACATCCTCCCAGTTCTTAATTGAGGCTTTGTGACTAGTCCACAATCTAGGAGGGGTGTCCTTGAGGGATAAATCCAAAACCAATATCCTTTGATCCTCCACTATTTGAGGTACCATCATATATCGAGTGTTCTCTAATATCAGTTCCAACCCATCTAGTTTCTCTGACAGTTTCACATCTTCTTGAAAATCTTTCATACGAGCCTTCCTGCCAATTGTAAAATGCCAATTCTGAATCTTCTTCCGTCGATTGTATGCTCCTCCAACTTACTGTTCCATTAACAATAGGATTTATGTAGTCTTCTCTTGTTCCTGCTGTTATAACATGCAACTGCTCCAATTCCTCTCCTTCCATATTGTTGTATGTTGGTTCTGTGTATCGAGGGCCTACATATGTATCCAAGGGTTGAAACACTTTTATTCCGATGCCTCAAATTTAATAGTGTCTTTCTTTAGGTCAATCACTGCATAGTTGTCATAAGCCCAATAAATACCAAGTAGTGAAGGATAAGGGTCCTTATCTCCCATGATTTTGATCACCTCAAAATCAACTACATTCTTCAGTCCCACAACATCTATTTCCACATTCTCTAGTGTTCCTATTGGGAAAATACAATACTGATTGGCCATTCTTAGATGGATTTGGGAATCTGTCAACTAGGGTTTTCCTAAGGCTTCCCAAGTATTTTTAGGCAGTATGTTAGCATGAAATCCTAGATCTAACATAACATCCTTAATCTCAAACTCATCTAGATGGGATACTAACCTAAACTCTTTTCGAGTTCATACTTTCCTTCTCTGCACTCTTTGGGTATTCTTCTCACTGAGATTAGTCCTTATTCTAGTTTATGGAGATTCTTCAGTTCCTAGGACTAGGTATAGTGCATTGCGAAAATTCTCTATCAGTTGGTCATTCCCAAGAAAATCAGAAAATAGATGAAACCATAGGTCAACTACATTTTGTGACTGCTCAGGTTGTGTCATCGGGACTACGGGGTTTATGGGTGCAAGGGGTGAAGCAGGGACTTGTGCGTTATTAGGGTAAACAATAGGCTGAGGGGGTTTCTCTTGCATCTCAAGGCCAGGGATATTCTAAAATACTTCTATGGAATCTTTAAAGAATAACTTATGTTTCAGCAGATCATACCTGTCCTCCTTAGGCGTTGCTTTCTGGATATGAGGTAAATTATCATCATCTGCATCGGTCTTTTCTCCTCCTCGAGTTACGATATTAAAATTGGGCAGTTGTTCTCTAATAACCCTATTTGTCTCTGAACTGAAGAGGTTAGTTCCTCATCGTCATACCCAATCTTCCCATTTGGCAATTAGTTCTGGGCAGTCTTTAGTTGCGTGCCCATTGGTTTTGCAGTGAGAGCACCAAGGTCGCCTTAGATGAGGAAAATCTCTGGCCATGTGGCCTTTCTCATCACATTTGTAGCATATACTTGGTCCTCTTCCCCTACTTCTTCCTCCTTTGAAGTCTTCTCTGACTCCACCTCCTCGACCTCTTCCTGGTCCCTGAGGGGTTTCATTCACCCTAAATGTTGTTCGATATAGTCTGTCCGCAAGTGCACCCAATGCTCTACAATGATTCGTAGCATGTGTGCTAGAAGTGAAAAACTCACAATGCACAATATTCAGTATTGTTTCATACTTCTGAATAATGGGGCACTGTCTTGGCCCATGCCCACAGGTTCAACAAATATCGCAATACTCAACTAATGGCGCTGCTTAATTACATGGAAAATCATGATACGGGGTTTTTGGGTATGGAATGGTAAATTTGCAGATACTTGCGCAACTCCTTTGGTGGGTCTTGGTATAGGTCCCATCGGATTCTAAGGAGGTTCCATTCCCCTCATTCGTGGAAATTTGTTTTCCATATGTCCTTTTGTGTAACATCCGGTACATCGGACTTGCGGTCGTCTTGGTATGGGTATCGTCAATTCTTGAATCTTCTCTGTGAGCGCTGATATTTTTCATTGTAGTTGCACCAAATTTGCGTCTTTTGGGGGTCTGTTCACTCTCAAGATCCCCAGATATCCTGCCATGGCTTCAATCTTCATTGATTATTCCAAGGCATCTATCAAAGTAGCTATTCATTGTTGCGTTAATGGAATCCGTGTCATAGGTAGAAATCTATGGGTATACCATTCTCTTTTATGTTCCTCATGAATTGGATGTGCTAGCCTACCTATAGCATCTTTAAATTTCTAGCTATACTCCCAGGCCGATTCACCTTCCCTTTGCTGAATTTCATGCAACTCGGACAAATCTTGTTGTTCTGACTGATGAAGCTTAAACTCCTCTATGAACTTTTTCCGTACCTAGTCAAGTGTGAATGATTGACCTTGCATTCCTATAACTCCCTACTCAATAACCTTCATGTACCATTTCAGAGCATGACCTCTCAAGGTATTCTAGAACTCAACCAATTTATTCGCATCCGGAGTCCCTCTGGACCTCCAGATTGCTGCACATAAGAACCAATGCTACTCAACATCCTCGTTTCCCTTACCCTAGAATTTTGGGTATTGAGTAATCAAACCTTCCGCGTTACCAGCCATTGTTGATCTTACTTCTCTAACCAAGATAAAACCTAATGATCTTGGTTGCGATCTACCAGGGGATCCCAATATCCTCCTAGTATTCACACTTCTCGGTTGTGGTTGAATAACTGGTTGTACTAGAACAAAAATAGCATAAGAAGGTAGTATATGATTTACCACTTGTATAGAAGAAACTTGGGGTATGGGTGATTCAGGGTTGGCGCCACTCGCTTCGGGGCAGGTTTCTTTGATTTGTGGGGTCTCATTCTCATCCTCTGGAGCAGTTTCTTCCCTCGTATTCCTGATCTTTCTTGGCATAGAGGATGAATCTACTCTTTCTTATTCAATATCCATGCCGAATTCCTCTTATCATGCATCTACACCTTCTTCTTCTTGTCCACCCTCTTGGGGTCTTCTTTCTCTCTATGCTTCTCTCTCATTTAATCTTTGACTGGCCAATGTTTCCTATCTTCTCATATTTCAAAACTCTTCCATCTATCCTTCCTCTACTTCTCTTGGTCTGACTTCTTTCTGCAACTTCTGAGACTGTTTTGTTGCTTTCTTTATCTTACCACACCAACACTTATCAACTATGGTATCTCTTTTCAAGGCGCTCTCATCTCTTGATTCCATTTCTTGCTACTCCCCCATTTGTCAAAGAACCCTCTCCCCTCTCTTAGGCCATGACTCCACCCAAAACTCACCCCACCCCAAGAGAGGGTGTTTACGTTGCCATCTCAGTTGGGGACATAGTCAACATCCCCTCCTCCATCAAGAAAACCTTAATCCATAGGGGGGTTTCTCGCAACAGTCTTCCCCTTGCGTATTTCTTTAAATCTGTTTCTGCCCATGAAAAATATTGATGATTATCAGCTACAAACTTGATAGTGTATCCTTCTAATGTTGTACTGACCCATAAATCGATCGCTCGTGTTACCGGATGATCCCGTCGATGCAGTGTTTCAATCTTTTTTGTATTCAAAGTATAGGTCCTCTTGACTCGTTCTTGGAATTCCATAGCTTCTTGGAGCCTATCTATCCAGTGGAAAAGTTCTTCCGAGAACTTAACCTAGAATATCTTGTACTGGTCACTCGATCTTTTTGAGTAAAATACTACCTCTCGTGTATCTTTCACATATTTTCCTCTCAATTCTGCTTCTTTCCATATGAAGGCCTCACAATTTCTCTCCCACCACTGGTGAATATCAGATTTGTGAATCCGTGGAAGCATTCTCCCTATATGTTCCCTTTTGATGTAGGTCCTGACAAAAAAACCATTTTGTTGGCACGAAATTGATCAGACCAGGGTCCTTCTTAGGTTACCAACAAAAGATATCGAGTAGTCTAGAGCGCTGGCATTTTCATCTCCTCCGAAGATAAGAAGTCTCACCTGAAGTGAAACCAAGGCAAAAATATAGGGAAGGGAAAGGAGAATACTTAGGTGGGTTCCCAGAACCTTCAATATTCACCATGATTTTGCACAAGATAGTCTAACTATAGAACATATATGAACTCATTCATCCTGGAAGTAAATATACTGAATTTGCAAAAGCATTTGTACACAGAGACAACCTATTGATCTTATCAAGCATAAATAAGTATTGTAAATATACAATTCATAAGCATAAACATAGAATGACACAGTAATTTTCAAAATTTTAGGTCCTTCTTTATATATTATCAGCATCAGAACCTCTCAGATACAATCTCAGAGATACAAATTGGTACTTTGTTACAAACTTTAGGCTCCAGACTCATATCACAGAGCTCTATCTACCCTTTTTGCCCAAAACTGTATATAGATTGCAATTACAGAACCTTTTCTCAACTATACCCAACAATAACATCTGACTAACAAAAACAAAAACCAAACCTATAAACAATAGTCAACCCAACCAACCCTTTTAAAATCATATGCATCTCATATATAGGCTGAGTGGAATCTTTTGGCTTTGGGATCCCATGCTTTCTTGTTCTGTTGTAACTTCTTTTTCCTTGCTGGAGTTGCATTGACCCTTTCCACAACCGATTTATGTTCCTTTAATTTATCCATTGTCCAACTTCTTCTGTATCTTGTGCAACTAACCAAAACTAGGACTATAGTCCTTCTTGCGCAGCTTCAAATCCAAAAATGAAGGGCCCAACACGACCATCATTTTATACAAGTAGAATTTAAGAGACATAACTCTTGATGAACAACATTTCAAAATTATTATCTATTCATCTATATATAATCCTTAACTTATTTTTGGTATATTGAAATCTCCCCTATTTATCTTTTGGTGGTCCCCATCAACAATTTTATGGAGGGATTCAAACTACCTCCACTATCTTGGCATTGTCTAAACCTATCTTCGTTCTCTTGGCACTTTCTTCATATTCTTGGTTACTAATCTCTCTTCCTACTTCTTGGGCTGACCCATGTTTAGATCTAAACAAGCTTCCAACAAAGCCTTCTAAAACTATCAGCCCTCCTAGTAACCTAGAAGGAAACACAACACACAGAGTGTACTGCACAGTCTCACTCGGGATAGTTCTATGGGTGAATGCAATGCTCAGATGCTTTCAATCTAGAAGAGAGTGGGGATCTAGGATTGTATTTCATCTTCCTAGTCCTTGATCTGATTGTTCTTTATGTTATTCTTAATATTCATTCTTTTGCTAAATCTATGCATACATTCTACCAGATCTAACATATAACGGATTTCATAGAATTACCCATTCATCCATTCATAGTCTAACTACTTGCAGAAGGGAAACATGCAATCATTCACATCACATAACACAGATATTAGCATGGTTCACCCCCTCTTGGCCCACATCCACAAAGATATGGCTCTCAAGATATTTTATTATGGTTCTGCAATATATAACGATGCACACACTACAAGTTTGTTCTTGCAGTCACAAAACAAAATCCCCGAACTTTGTGTGGATGACTAGATCACACCAGGCTCCTTATCCTATGATCTAACCCTCAAGGTCTAACTATATTTTTCCCCTACAACTCAATAGCTTACAAAAATGGTATGGGCCTATCTTTCCTACTGCTGCGTCTATGCAACTTTTAACTCTTCCTACAACTTATTCATATCCTGCATTCCTTTCAGACGCTTGATGATGATGATTTTATTTTGCCTCTTCTTGAGGTCCTATATTTTTGTGCTTATTATTTCTTCCTCCTAGTCCCATTGCTGGACCTTCTCATCCTCCTCCAGTGTTTTCCAAAGTTGCACTTCTTTATCAAACACTCCCGCTACTTTGTTGACTTGTTTATCCATCTCTGCTAGTTGGAGTGCAACTTATTCTTTCCTCTACTCTCAGACCTCAGGAGGGGTCATGGGATTGAGATTCTCTCTTAGCTCCTCGATATCTTTCCTATATTGGTCAATTGTATGCATGATGAGGTTTATATTCTCCTTTTCACTTCTCTCTGCTGCTTGTGCGATGTTGGGGATTTGTTTATATGCCATTGTCAATCCCTTCTCCAACCTATTTGCACATTCCTTTTCCTCCTTGGTTTTGAGCTTGACATGCTTGACTATCAATTATAACACTTCCTTGCCATTATTCATATGTTGCAAGTCTACTACATTTGTTCATGTGCATGATTGCACCACCTGCGCGAAACTGACTTGAAGCTTGTACAGTGCCTTGGCTGGTATCCTTTCCAGTACCAACTCTACTTGCACTAGATCCTTAAGTGGTTTCTGGTTTATCGTCTCATCCATATACAACATGTTTGGTGTAACCAGGAAGCTCAGGCTCGCTTGTGCTATAGTTTGGATGGTATCTTGCTCGTTCGGTGCAACCCTTGCCTCTGCTTCCATTGTTGCTAGGAATGAATCTGTTCCTCTTCCAAGTCTATGCGTTGCTCTGACTTGTTCTAGGGCTTGCCCTATATCAACCAACTCGTCTTGAATTCATCCTTTTTGGTGTTGGTCATCTTGAAAATCCTCAACTATGTGTTCCTATACTTTTTCTGCCATGAGGTAGATGTCATCCTCGGTGATCATATACTCTGGAAGATACTTATGTGCCTTGGCCTTCTTGTGCGAACCCCTTGTATGTATGATTGGCCACTTGGGTTGTGTTGTTTCCTGTGGGGTGGTTGTTGAGGGGTTTTCTTGTGTTATTGTGTCCCCCAATCCCTGTTCTCTTGGTGTTGGGGAAGTGTCCTTCTTTCCTTCCTGCTCATCTTTCTTTGGCACACTCCCCTTCTTCTACTGCACCGACTTCTGACCCTATTTTGGATTTCTAGGCACACCTTTGTCTTTTGCAGCTGTCTTGGTTGACCCTGTGTCTACCTCTGTACCCTTAGGAACCCTTGAGTTAAGACTAGAATCCTCCAGTCGTCATGAAAATCCCTCATGGCCATTTCTACGTCTTCTTCAGTGACACAGTATCTTAATTGTAGCCACTCCTTCCCTGGATCCATGCGTGCTTATATCCACATATTGTGCCTTGTCGTTTTGAAGTTGGCTATGTCCCTGAATTGTGTGACCATGTCTAGAGTAATTCTCCAAGTATTGGAAATAATCTCTTGTATTTCATTGAAGTACTTGGAAAATGTACCTGTGTTGGAACTTCTATGCTTAGGGTCCAAGTTTCTCCCCAACGATGTGTACCATGTTGCACGAAAACGACCTATTTGGTCACAAAAATGAGAGTATGGGGGATATTTCCACCCGATTAATGCGATCAAGATAATTAACCATGATTAATTGAACTCTATTCCTAAGTCCTACGTGTATTTTCATTCATCAAGGAACAAGTTCAATAAATGCGGGGCGTAGTTGAGTAGAGTGCGATTGACGCACTGTGCTGCAACTGCGACGACCCTGATAGGGAATTCCTCCTTGCAGAATTTTGTAGCTTCTTGCAGGCCATGAGTTTGGTTTCCATTCTTTTTTATGCATCTCTAATCCTCTTGATAATGATCCCCCATGATCCCCTCTCTATGTCGTACCTTTTCTTCATTTCCTCGGCTAGGGCCTTCTCCTTTGTTTTGTCATCAAGGTGCTGCGTGGGGATTTCGCCCATAGTTGGTAGACCCGTGATGAATGAAATGAGCTCTAAATCTATTGAAATGAGCTCCTCCAACCATAAGAATCCTCCATGGAGGAGCACCATCAAATTCTTGACACAATTGTTTTCCTCTTTCCCCTTACCGAAGTGGGGAATTTCTAGCAAATTTAGAATGACCGTGTTGGCTAGGTTGGTTGCCCATTGTTTTGGCTATAAAGTTGGGTCACCAAAGGGGCCCGTGCCTATGCTATCGAGGTATAACTGCTACACAAACTTTGGGAAGTTTCCAACATTGAGCATGTCATGGTCCAAACACCACATTCTTTCCACTCATCCTAGAAGGTTAGGCGTGACTTGCACCCCCTCAAGAATGTGTAGTAGGACTATTGCTTCATCATGTTATTGGCATAGTGACTTCGCCATGGGATTTTTTCCCTTTCTTCTTGGTGGATCACTTGAGGTCCCAGCCTCCATCTGTCTTTTCTTGACGTTAGATTCTAGATGGCTAGTAATATATTCCACCAGACCCTCCTACTGTTGTGCAGACCCTTCTTTGTTTGGTTGTCTTAGTGTGGTAGATTCTGCTTGTACCATGGTGGCCCCATTTACTCTATGGGATCCTTTGGCCCTCGTAGGTCTCTGTGGGTTTCCTGCATCTTCAGCCTGTTATCCCTGCGCACTTTCTTGCGGATCGATGTCCATGGCAACTTTTGTTGGTGATTGTGTTTCTTCCTCCACCCGTTTAGGGCTTGCTAGTTTTTCGTGTGGTGAGGGAATTGCTTCAACATTGACAAATTCCCGCTTTTGTGTGGTTTCTGTCTCGGCCTCGCTAGTTCCCTGAGGCACTCTAACACTGATACGGGTTTTCCTCGCTGCTTGGCTCGACAAACCAATATTTGGTGGTGCCATCATGGGTACTGGCTAGTTTTCATCGAATGGCTTCGACTGATCCTCACTTTTCACTCATATATTCTCCTTTTCTCCATGTTCTCTCTATCTCTACAAGTTTGCAATTTCACAATAAATTATATTTTTCTCGCATTTCCCCTTTACATAGAGCATGTCATTAATTCTACGAAGCTTCTCAGAGAATCTTCCCTGGTTTTGATTAATGCGATAAAGCTGTTCGCATACGTTCCATTAAATTTCATAAATGCTGCCAATTAGCGCCTTTTTTTCGTAACCGTCATTTTTCGTATTTCTGCTTTGTCTGATCGTAACAGTCATTTTTCATATTTTTACTTTTTTTGACCATTGGTCCCTTTTCTAGCACATTGAGCATCTCGAGTGCATGGTGTACCTTTGTTGTAATTTTTCCTTAGTGCGTGCTGTGTTGTCCAGATGTTGTGTGCGAAAATTTTCTTTTCATTGCACCGAGTCCATTTCTGTTGCACGTTGTATTTTCCTATATATATATATATATATATATATATATACTTCTACTATAATACACTACATTTTCTTATTGCGCTTACAATTTTTAAGTACAAGGAGGTCGAGTGTCCCTGTACAGTTTCAGTCAACTTCCATTGATCATTCCTTTCATCTTTGCTCTTGTGAGATCCTTTAGCTGTACAACTCCCCCATTTGTGATAGTCTTTAATTCATATGGCCCTAGCCAATGCATTCTGAATTTACTAGGATATTGCAAGAATTTACTGTCATAGAGAAAGATTAGTTCTCCTTCCTTGAAATTATTCCTCTTAATATGTCTATCATGCCAAGCTTTGTCTCTTGATTTCTATACTTCCCGATGAAATCCTGATAGAATCCTATCCTCCTCCATATACATTAGTTGATTCAACCTTTCTGTCACTACGCCTCTTTCTGTCATGTTGGTGATTGCTGCTACACCATACTAGGTACCCAAAATTCTAATGGTACTACTACTTCCTGCCCATACACTAACCTGGATGGTGTTTGTGCTGTCAGCTTTTTGCATGTAGTCCTATATGCCCATAATAATGCTGGTATATTCAAATCTCAATCATCCCTGTTGACATTACAGATCTTTGTAAGAGAATTCTCCAAGATCTTATTGAAGGCTTCTATTGTTCTATTTTCTTGATGATTGTATGCTGTACTCTTCTAATGATAGACTTCAAACTCCTTAGTCATAGCCTTGATAGTACTATTGATAAATTGAGTTCCTTGATCACTCATCAAAATCCTGGGACATCCAAATTTAGTGATCACTTTCTCAAACAAAAAGTGTGATGCTATCTCTGCGTTGCAGTATTTGACTGGTGTTTCTTCTGCCCATCTTCTTAAGTATTTTGTCGCAATAATTATATACCTTTCTCCTGACCTCTTTGCTAGTGGGTTAATTGGTCCCATAAAGTCTATTTCCCATTTTTCAAATAACTGCAATGTTACTTGTGGTCTTAGGTGAATCTCATCCCTTCTATTAGGTTTACCAACCCTCTAACAGATATTGTATCTCTGGAAATAGTCCTTAGCATCTCTATGAATTGTTGGCCACCATAGGCCTTCACACAATACCTTTTGTGCAGTATCTTTTCCTACATAATTTCCTTTATCTATTCCCTCATGATATTCTACCAAAATCCTAGGCCTTTCATGTTCTAGTACTCATCTTCTCAAAACGTTGTTGGAGCCCATCTTGTATAAGTGTCTTGCAATCAGTTGATATTCTACGGATATAATTACCATATTTTTCTTATGTGTACTGTTAAACTCTTGCGGCACAGTCCTTGTACTCAAGTATTCAATGATGTCTGGAAAATATTCATCAAGGAAATTGTCCTCCAAGTTGGTAGGTTCTTCTCCATTGGTTACCCTTGACAAGTGATCCGGTCTTGTATTTAGCTTCCCTGGTTTGACTATCATTTCAAAACCAAATTCCTAAAATAACATTATCCATCTACAAATCCTCCCCCCCAACACTGGCTTGTTGACTAGGTATTTGAGGGATGAATGATCTATGAACATATAAAAGTGTTTACCCAATAAGTAATGTATGAACTTCTGAAGTGCATAGACCATAGCTAGGCCTTCTCTTTCTGTAGTATCGTAGTTCTTCTCTTATTCTGACAGTTTTCTGCTAGCAAATGCTATAGGATGATCTAAATCCTCTGTTCCTGGCTATGCTAGAATTGCTCCGAGTGCTATAGATGATGCATCTACATGCACATGGAATTTATTTTCCCAATCTGGGAATACTAGAATAGGTGTTGTGACCATTGTTTCTTTTAGGGTGTCCAAACCCTACTGACAATCCTCATTCCACTGAAATTTAGTATCTTTCTTTAACCATTTCTCCATTGGCGCAGTGATCTGTGCATACCCTTTTATGATTTTCTTGTAGTAGATTGTATTTCCCAATGTTTCTCTCAACTAGAGCACTGATTTTGGTGGTGTTAAATTAACAATGACTACAATCTTAGAAGGATCCACGAATAACCCTTGTTTACAGACGATAAGTCCCAACAATATTCCAAAAGGTGTCCCAAAAATGCACTTCTTGATATTCAATGATATCTAACACTGCCTTCATCTTTCCAACATCATCCTTAACACTTCCACATGGTATTTTAACATGATATATACGGTCCAATCATCCAGATACACTTCTAAAAATTGATGTATGAACTTCTTAAAATAAACTATTACAACCCTTGAAAATATAGCTGGTACATTCTTCAGCCCAAAAGGCATGACTGTGTACTGGTAGGATCCCCATTCCATGGAAAAAGTGGTCTTGTACATGTCTTCTGGGGCTATCTTGATCTGATGCTAACTTGAGAATCCATCTGTAAATGAGTAAGCTTCTTGGCCTCCCACATTCTCTAATACCTCATTTGTGAAAGGGGTGGAAAAAAGTTCATGTAGGAAAGCATCATTCAGTTTCTTCAGATTGACACAGATCCTTATCCCCCCTTGTTTATTTTCTTTCACTACCATAGGGCTTATCCATTCAGATTCCTCCACTGGTTCTATGATGCTAGCTTCCAACTTTCTGTCAATTTCTGCTTTCACTTTTTGCTTATATATTGGGTTTAGTCTATACGGTCTCTGTCTGACAAATCTAGCCTCATGTTTGTGAGGTATCTTCATCTCTTCTATATCTCCTGCTATTCCTTTCATCTCTGTAAATATTGTTGGGAATAGGTCATTGTACTCATGCAGTATATCTATTATTCATTCCAATGTTTGTTCATCCTAGTAGTCTCCAATGTTATCCATTTTGGGATTCTCAATTGTCCCAATGTTGAGTTTCTTCACCTTGATCAGTGCAACAAACACTTATGATTCCATATATGGACCTTCCACCTCTCTTTCATATTCAACTTATGTAATATGAATGTTGCGTGGGTCATCTTCATCTGGTGCTTCTTCTTCCACATGATAGCATGACAATAGTTCCTTAACTGTCTGATGTTCTGTTGTTGATACTCTATCATAAGTTAAACCTATGGTTCATCAATAAATATCACCCCTCTAATTTTTGTGGGTGCTAAATCAATGTTGGGGTTCTCATATTCAAATGAGAAAGTGATTATAAATTTTTTCTATAATGTTGTTCATTTTGCAGTGCCTTTGCACAGCTCCTGGTCTTCATACTAGTTTTATGGAATTCCTTCTAAGGTATGAATGAAGTAATGAGGCCATTCATCTGGTGGTGTCATTCTCCATAGTGTTTTTCATCTCTCCAAATGTTTCACTGGTGTCTCCTATCCATCATATATCTGCATCTCATTGCTTCCCTTCTCTGCGCTGAATCTAATGCACAATAGTCTCTTACATTGGTACCAATCCTTAATTGTCTCTTTGTGTGCACCCCTCCATCTTGTAGGTGTTTCCTTAAGTGATATTTCCAAGGCTAAGAGACTATGATTTTCCAGTACTTCATCTTCATATCTTGTCAATAATTCCTCTAAATCATTTACACCATGAAAACTAGGAGGTTCTCTGATCTCTGTACCTACCCATCTCATTGCATGGTCTATTCTTGCGCTCCTTCAATTAGAGAATTCATGTAATATTTGCTACCAATTATCCAAGCCTGTATCCGAGTCAGAAGCACATCATGTGATGCTCCTCTAGTTGAGTACTCAATCTGCAATTGGGTTGACATATTCTTCTTCACGCGTGATGGTTCTGTATAACTAGTTGATTTCCTTGAGGTCTAAGAAAGTGGGTTATACAAACCTATATCCTTTTGATGGATATAATGGCACAATGAATCTATATTCTCTCAATTTGAATGTCATCTTTATTGTCTTCAATTTTATTATGGCATGCTTATCAAATTCCCAATACATCCCAACCGAAAAAAAATAAATTTCGAGGGCGCTGCCCCCAAACCCCCGCGCGGGGGGTCCACCCCCCTGCACCCCCTGAGGGGGGGCCTAGCGACCCCCCCTCTAACCCCCCTGCATGCCTGGTGCAAGCGATCAGACACTACTACTCGTGCTAAGAATATAACACATACCCAACATTCTCCCACTTGTTGTTTCTTTGCACACAGGAGGTTACAGGGTTACATAATCAACAATCCAGGGCAACAATGCCCATGGATCCTCTACACCAAGAGAACTTCTCAGTGCTCACAGATTTTTTTAATGAATCTACAACATTCTTCAAAGTGTCCACCTTCATCAGTGATACTTTCTTTTC
>JZKD02S1608237.1:1312757-1324705 GCA_000966675.3 Picea glauca | reverse complement strand
ATACAATATACATATAGGAGCCAGCGACATCCAAAACCCTAACCCAATGACCTGGATTAGTCCAAAACCCTAATTCCTTAACCGGAAATAGAAAACCATCGGCAAAAACCATGTGGCGAAAAACCACCTAATATCATGTGGTCCCGGAAATATGTTGTCCCGGAAATATGTCGGCCTGACGAAAATATGTCAGCCCGAAAAAAAATAAAAAAAATTCGAGGGCGCTGCCCCCGAACTCCCACGCGGGGGGCTCCGACCCCCTGCACCCCCCGAGGGGGGGCCTAGTGCCCCCCCCTCTAATCCCCTTGTGCGCCCGGTGAAGGCGCTCAGACACTACTACTCGTGCAAAGAATATAACACATACCCAACAAGAAGTACATCATGTGATGCTCCTCTAGTTGAGTACTCCATCTGCAACTGGGTTGACATATTCTTCTTCACGTGTGATGGTTCTATATAACTAGTTGATTTCCTTGAGGTCTAAGAAAGTGGGTTATACAAACCTATATCCTTTTGATGGATATAATGGCACAATGAATCTATATTCTCTCGATTTGAATGTCGTCTTTCTTGTCTTCAATTTTATTATGGCATGCTTATCAAATTCCCAATCCATCCCAAGCAGTGATGGATAAGGTGTTGTGCCATCCACTATTTCTATCACTTCAAAGTTTTCCTTGGTGCACACTCCATCCAGATCTATTGTCACACCTTTTAGCCTTCCAATTGGTAGAACTCTGTGCTAGTTTGCTAGTTTTAGATGGAAAAGTGAGTATCCTAATGTTGGTTGTCATGTCTTATTGGGTAATACATTTACTTCGAAGCCTAAATATAATATGATATCTCCCATATTGAAATCTCCAATGTCGGCATTTAGTCTGAATTCCATGCTTGTCCTCCTTCTTGTATGAAGGTGATTGACCGTTTTCTTCTCTAACTTCCCCTCTACCTTTGTGTTACATATTTCTAACATATTTTGCAAAAATTTAACAGATGATTGGTCATTAATTAGATTAACATAGGATTGCAGAAAAGTCTTTATGGTACTTACTTTCTCTACCACTTATGTTTAATTCGTGTGGTTCATTGAGGAGGAAATTTCATACATTGGTACGTTCTAAGTGTGTTGTGCAGTTGATGTAGATGAAACGTCTTACCTGAGGAACTTCTGTATTGACTCCTTGAATATTTATTTTTCTTTCCCCGCATCGAACTATTTTGTGGTTCAATATTCTTCTTCACCCATTGGTGTTGTGCTGGATCCTATCATACTGCATTAACTCCTGTCTTATATCCTCTGCACATAACTATGTTGATATTTCTTCCATCATTCCTCACCTCTGTAGAAATCCACTAAACATTCTGATTGTTATGATTTATATTTTCTTGAATTTTTCCCAATAATGTTGGACAGTCCTTCGTATCATGATATGTTGCACGACAATACATGCATGTCGCAGGTGGAAGTGGACATTCCCTTGCATAGTGTCCTGGATGTTGGTGGTTGTGGCACACTAATGGACCTCTGCATCTTCCAAATCCTCCTCTACCTTGTCCTCCACCTCTGTATACTCCTCAATCTTCTCATGGTGCATCGTATTGAGGCACCTGATTATACTGCATGGGGTTATACTATGGTTGTGTGTTATTATACTGAGGTTGCACAATGTTGTACTATTGTTGTGTAGTGTTGTATGGAGGTGGTACTTGGTTAAACTGAGGTGCATCTTGCGATGTCATCATTTCCTTTATCCATCTCTTCCTCCATTTCTCTAGATCTTGCCAGTGCTTCCCCCCTTACCCCATGCATGCAGGGAAGTTTAGTTGTATGATGCCATAGTCATCACACCTTTGTTATACAGTAATATCTTGATGGAAGTATACAAAAATTTGATATACCTACCTATGGTTCCCTTCAAGAACTATTACTCTGTTGCGCTGTAATAATTTGCAGTATCTTCTGCGCTATAATACTTTGCAGTATCTACTGCAAATTCTATGATATTTTCTGCAACAATACTGTCTAGCCAGAAATCTATTGTGCACATGAATTTGTTGTTTAACTTGTTTTAGCTATGCAATCTCCATAGGACTCCATTCCACCTGTCTAATTCGATTTATAGGGTGGTTGTATTTAAACCTCAAGAGCCACTACTGCAACCCATGTGGTTCTTGTAGGAAAATTCCCCTGCGGATAGGTGAATGTCCTCTTGGATCTTAGACCCCTATGACCAAGAAAAAAGAATGCTAACTTTGAACACTAACATTCCTTTAAATGTAGCTAAACTAGTCAAGGGAAAAGAGGAAGAAAGTATGAGTACCTTTTTTTGAAGTTTGTCCTTGCTCAGTCTGGGTTGAACCTGATCTTCAAGTCCTTCAATGAATTCTACAATCCAATAGACAACGAAGACAAAATATACTTCCTATTCTACCAAGATTATTTTAAAACTAGATTCATCAAAAGATACAAGCCAATGCAAATGTACACAAACTTGAAGGAAACATGCCAAGCATATGTATTAATGAGAACTCAAAAGAGATACTTACAAACCATAGATGAAGTCCCAACAACCTCTCCATGTCCTCCTCATCCAACCCTTGAAATAAGCTCCCAATACCATAAGTTTGATACCTCAAATTTGCTTCCTTTATCTTCATGGAAAGCCCTCATTATATAGGATTTGGAGGCTTAACCACCATGGAGAGGATCACTCATCAGATCCACTAAAAAGGGATCTTTAAGATATTTAGGGAGAAAATATCTCTTAAGGATTTTAGGGAGGAAATATCTCTCAAGGATTTTAAGGAGGAAATATTTCAACCATCCATGAGATCCTCCACCTTCCCTGAAAAATAGGAAACCAAATGTGAGGTGGATTCTCACACTTAATTAATTTCCTTTTCACGAATATTAATAATAATTCATGTGCACTTAATTCTCACACTTAATTAATTTCTTTTCCATGAATATTAATAATAATTCATGTGCACTTGGTATTTTGGCCTTCATGTAATATATCCCTCCTCCACATTGACTAGGGATTGTATAGGTTATTCCATTGTGTCAAGGTGTATGAGACACTTATATGACACTTACGACACTTAGGGAGAGGTACCTAGGTGTGCAAATTTCATGTGTAACAGTGGGAAATCATGGAAAATTATTCCATGCAAGTCACTAAACACGTACTTGTGCAAATATTTGTGTGGTGATATTTTAGGGTTTCTGTTGTCTTTCTGTGCAAACTCCAGCTCTTTTTTTTTCAACCAACTTTCAATATCCACCTTCGTTGGATTCCATGGTCTGAACATTCATTTTTATACCTTCATTCTTTTCATGATTCTTTCATGGATCACACTCACTGAATCCCGTGCAGTTCTAGCCAGCAACATAACCATTTGTTGGTTACTAATCTCTCTTCCTACTTATTGGGATGACCCAGGTTTAGATCTAAACAAGCTTCCAACGAATCTCTTTAAGACTATCGACCCTCCTAGTAACCCAAAAGGAAACACAACACACAAAGTGTACTGCACAATCTCACCCGAGATAGTTCTATGGGTGGCTGCAACGCTCAGATGCTTTCAATCTAGAAAAGCGTGGGGATATGGGATTGCATTTCATCTTCTTAGGCCTTGATCTTATTATTTTTTATGTTATTCTTAATATTCATTCATCTGCTAAATCTATGCATACATTCTACCAGATCTAACATATAATAGATTTCACAGAATTATCAATTCATCCATTCATAGTCTAACTACTTATAGAAGGGAAACATGCAATCAATCACATCACATAACACAAATATTATTGTGGTTCACCCCCTCTTGGGTTACTTCCACAAATATATGTCTCTCAAGCTCTTTTATTATGGTTCTGCAATGTATAGTGTTGCGTGCACTACAACTTTGTTCTTAGAGTCACAAAACAAACTCCCTGACCTTTGTGAGGCTAGCTAGATCACACCAAGATCCTCAACTTGTGATCTAATCCTCAAGGTATAGCTACCTTTTTTCCCTACAACTCAACAACTTACAAAAATGGTATCCGATCTTACAATAGTTTCTTTTTTCGAACATTACAAAACTTGGGAACTCCCCCCCTAGACCTCCTAGGTACTTATATATATACTAATTCTCAGCTCAACAACTATTGGATTCTCTTAAAAAAACCCTAACCCTAACGAGGTTAGGTTTTCTTGCATGTGCACCTTGCATGCTCTCCTCTTTTGCATGTGGCTTTTTCTAGCACGTGTTGCTTTTCCTGCCAGCTGTCTTTTTCCTTATTAAGCTCTACCTTCCAAAAATGGATTTTCCTCAAAATTGTCCTACGCCCAACACCTATCTTCATCCTTAATGTATTAACCTGTATCCCATGGATATGATATCTTATAGCTCTAAATTTGACTTTGATTCTAGTTCTATGTCTTAATCAAGTTCTTACTCTAACTCTTTCTCTAGATTTAACTCTAGATTTAGGAGTAGCTTGAACTTTGCTTTGGCTTCAACTCTAACCTCTTATATTTAACCCCACATTATTAACTTGATTTAGAATACAAGTATATATTTTGAATGATTATTAGGATCGAAAGGCTACCATTGATATAGTGTTATCTCAATGGAATCATGATTTTCCCATGGATTTAACAAATTTCCATAATTTAAACATTACACAACTATGCAAGTTATTCTAGCAAAGAAAACACAATTCCTACAATGAAATGATAAAAATATATATTAGAAAAAAAAACTCACATTGTAATACATGACATCAATAAGATTTGAACTAAAAATAAAACTCATTAGAAAAAGAATCCATAATATATTACTTGAGAGAAGAAAACTATGAAAAGTTTAATACAAAAGAGGACAAAATTCTATAGATATGGATGAAATAAGTCATTGATCATTGCCTAGAAGGTAGTAAGGGCATTGGATGGTCGAAAATGAATGAAATGGAATTCATATAGGCCTTCATGGGTACAAAAAGTAGTTTTTGGAATTTCCTCTTCTCGTATTCTTATTTGGTAATAGCCTAATTTCATGTCAATCTTGGAGAAATGCTTAGCACCATGCAATTTGCCCAATAATTCATCCATAAATGGATTGAGTAACTTATCTTTAATGGTAATCTTATTTGATGTGTGATAGTCTATATAGAGTCTATATGACCCATCCTTTTTCCTTACATGTATGATTGGAATTGAATATGGACTCTTTGTTCATATTATTACACCATAATCTAATAATTCTTGAACAAGGTGCTCAATTTTTTGAGAATTCCTATAATATTTTCTCCTAGCTAAAGTTGATCTAGGGATTATCTATATGATATGATCTCTTGATCACTCCAGAGAAATACCTCAAGGTAAGTCTTGAAAAAAGTATTGAATTTACCAGGTATCTTGTCTAGTCCTTTTGGATTCTCTGTTTCATTGGGTGCTCCCTCCATTTAATATAATTCAAAAAAATAGGCTCTAGCTCCTTTCTGAATAATTTTCTTCATTTTGTTAGATGATACTATATGGTTGGGTGGGATATTGATTCCATTATTATTTTTTTTTTTTTTCCATTTTCATAAAATCTTAGGAATTGTTTTTGTAAGTTTAACCCCACTGTACCAATAATATCTAACCATTGCGATAATAAAAAAACATCTTCTCCCCTTATCATGATGGCATACATTGGAGACTTTAATCGGTAGCCATTAATAGCCAATTTAACTTTATGTAATTTCCCATTGAAAGAAGTAGTTATGTTCCCCAGTATTGTGACTTGAAAGCCATAGGTGGGACTGTAGATGAACACATTTAATTGCTTGGTTATTCTTGTATCTATAAAATTATGTGAACTACCACTATCTATAAGGATTGTCACTTTTGTTTTCTTAACGTAGACAATTTTTTTAAGAGTCTACAGTTGTGAAATACCCATCATTGCAATGACAAAGAGTATTGGAATGGTATTTTAACTATTAGATTATTGAAGATCTTTAGATTCCTCACTGTCAGTTTTCATGTCAGATGAAAATGTATCACACTTCTTCCTCTTTATCATTATCACTACTATGTACTTCACATAGGTAGTGTTTTTTTTTTCCTTGTATTTATGGCCTTGGGTCCAACTAGGTGCATGACATTTAAAACACCATTTTTTTCATTCTTTGCATATGATGGTGGAGTCCTTTTGTTAGGAGGAATGTATTTTGAGCTTGATTTTTCAATTTGGGACCAACATGGGTGTTGATAAGATGTGAGTTTCTCTTGAATAAGTTTGGATTTTTATCGATCTTGCTCTATATCTTTCATATATAGTAATTTGAGTTCATTCTTTATATTATCTTTCGACCTTGATATAACAATTTATAGTAGGCACTCACTACATAGGTCTTTGATGTGAGTAGCTAATACATGCAAATCATGAAAATACTCATCTATTGTGCATGATTATTGCAATTGAGTGATTTTGGTGAAAACTTCCTTCTCATCTATATCTTGGAATATTTTTAAAATATTCTTTTTGAATAATCCCAATCTCTTTCTAATTCCTAGGATTTCACATTCCACCATAAGAACTAGTCATCAACAAATATCTCTAGGTGCGTTGATGAAAGGTCAATTTTTTCTTCCTCATTGTATATCTTATATAACTCGAAATAATTTTTGAGTTTATTAATCTACCTTGTACCCTCCCAATCATCCTCACTATCAAATTTAGGTTTATAAACTCTTATCTTGTGTGTAAAACCACCAAAAGTACCCATATTAGATGAATGGTGTGGTGGTGGAAAATAAGAGTGTAGTTTGAGCCACTTGCTCCTCTACTCCCTCTTTTCATTTTTTTGAATTCACCCTTGAACTGGTTGTGGTTCTTTTCACACTCATTTATTCCCAACTCTTTGGAGAGCTTTTTTTTCGACTCATCATTTTTTTTGGAGAACATTATGCCCAACTCATTGAATTTTTTGTAGAACAACTCGAACATATTCTCCATCACTCTACTGATGATCTCTTTTATATCATCACTTTGTTATGTAATGAAATTTTTGTTGCCAACAAGCCCCGTGACATTCCTTGACGTTTCAAAATTCCTCATGATTTATCGTGGGTTGTCCACATCAAAGTGTGGTAGTTGGGTTTGTAAATGACTCTCTGTATAGGTGGTAACTATAATATGTTATCAATGGAGGTTGAGGAGAAAATTATTAGGTGGAAAGTGGTTGAAATTGGTGGCTATATAAGAGACAAGGAAATTGTTGAGAGAACAATGATGGCTAGTGTGAAGTGACAACAAAAATGGTAATTGTTGGATCATGTTGTCATTGATGCCAATGGCTTGATTATTTGAGAGATTGTTGGATCATATGTAAATGGTTTGGTTTGATTGATGTCATTAATTGATGTCAAGTAATTGATTGATATGATGTCCTTGATGAGAATGATATATGTCCAAGTGGAAACCAATCGATGCAAAGATGAATCATTAATGTCTTATCATGGTTGATAAGGTGCACAAATGGATGAACTCCTAAGTGGTCCCCTTATGGTGAAAGCCCTCACGGGAAGATGCTTTACGGATTGAGTTATCCTAGGAGAATAGTTGGAGGAACCATGCTTGTATGTGGAATAATGAGATGAATATCAATGAAGTTGTTGGTGAAACTATCCTAGATGGATAGTGCTTGTCATGCCATTTCTAGTGGTATGTGGAATGTCACATAACTCCTCACGGTTTGAGAGTTATGCCCTTATGAAGTTGAAGGACCCCCATATGATGGCTAGAAGCCCAAAAAGGTCAAAGAAGTAAAAGTTCTTGAAAAGAAGAAATCATTATTTAAATGATAAAGTAAAGTGAGAAAATCAAGATGGATTATTTAAATGATAAAATGAAGTGACAAAATCAAGAAGGAATATTTAAATGATAAAGTATTGGAGAACTTTCTATTCATGGAAAGTGGGTAACCCTAAAATAAGGAAAATAGGTTAAGTGACCTAGAAATGGGTTAAGTAACCTAAAAATGGATTAAGTGACCTAGAATATGAAAGTATAAATAAGAAGCTAGGATCTCTTGTAAAACACACATTTTTTGGTGATAATCCTTATGGATCAATGGAGAGCTTCTTGGTAATAACTTTTGGACTATTGATGGAGAGCTTCTTGTGAGAGAATCTTAGTGGGTGTGGATCTCTTGATCATGATTGAAGATCTATTCCGAGGAAGAGAGCGAGAGGAGGATCTTATGGACACATCAAAGTTTCAGCAATCTCGGAGATCTTGACAGCAAAAGTCTCGGAGTCACAGAAAACCCTATTTTCTAATGTACACGTGGGTTGTCTGTGTATAGGGTGCATACACACGCGGGCTGGCTGTGTATAGAGTGAGTGTACACGCAGGTTGACTATGTATAGGGAGCGTGGACTCAATAAAATCATGGAGATTTGTGTTTGAGCTGGTGCCAAGCTCTTGGATGATGAAGCAGGTTCCAGATCTGCATTCTATGGCCTCGGATATATCACCCAGACACTGGTATGGCTACATTATTGTATTGATAGATACTATTGCTTGATATGTTATGAATGCTTAGGGCATTCTTGGTATGGATTCTATGATGTGGTTCAGTTTGGTTGATTTGGTTGATGGAGTGAGTAGCACTCTTTTGATTCAGTAGTGACCTCATTGCTATGGTATACTAGTAATTTGTACATGATTGAGATAACATTCATATTGATTTGATGTGGAGTATGAGCAAGATATTGGAGAGCTTGGATGTGTTGTGACTGGCTATGGGTTAGTTTGGACAGTTGAAGACAGAAGAGAAAGTGATTGCAGGTTGCAGAGGATCTGGGCATGTTGCTCAGAAGCATATGTTTGTTGCATTATACATTGGTTGCATTCACATGCGGGCTGTAGTGAGCCAGGGCGCGTGCACACACGGGCTGCACTATTGACAGGTCGTGTACCTGTTGACAGATTGATATCTGTTGAGGATTGTTGCCTCATCTCAGTTGGTGTTGAGGGTGTAAGCTGAGTCTTGCATATAGAGTTGGTGCTCTTGTAGAGTTGTACTCTATTTACTTGTTGCTGATAATCCCAAGGATTGTAGTCCGTAATAAAAAGAAAATTGTACATACATCTTGTGTTCTTTGTGTCCATTATGATGATGACTTATTGATATATGTTGATGATATGTGCCTACATCTGACTGGTTATAAATGACAACAATGGGTAATGAATAAATATTGAATGCTAATTGATAAGTTTTGTGCAAGAGGGAAGTTTTGGGAAAAAGAGCCCCACACTCATTCACCCCCCTCTAAGTGTGGTAGGTGTGTCCAACATATAAGAGACAAGGAAATTGTTGAGAGAACAATGATGGCTAGTGTGAAGTGACAACAAAAATGGTAGTGGGTGTATAGTGTTAGTGGATACTAGTGAATTGTGAATGTAAGCAATTAATTGTTATCCATTGATGGAATCCATAAAGGCTTTGGTACCAATTAGGAAGAATCAATATATGAAATATATATGTTTGATTACTATTTCTAGTTCATGTTACAATGGAGCATGGCCATCATTTTATATAGGTAGACTTTAAGAGACATAACTCTTCATGACTAATGTATCACAATTATAATAATCTATTATCTATTCATCTATATATATTGCGTATCTTATTTTTGGTATATTGCAATATCCCCTATTTATCTTTTGATGGTCCCCTTCAACAATTTTATGGAGGGATTTAGAACTATCTCCACTAGCTTGGCATTGTCTAAACCTATCTTCATTCTCTTGGCATTGTTTTTCTATCTTCATCTGCAATGAGTTGAACCTGGACCCTATGGATACGAGATATTATAGCTCTAACTTTAACTTTGACTTTGATTCTAGCTCTATGTCTTACTCAAGTTCTTACTCTATCTCTTTTTCAAGCTTTAACTCTAGACTTGGTACTAGCTTGAACTTTGCTTTGGCTTCAACTCTAGCCTAATATATTTAACCCCACATTATTAACCTTCTTTAGAATACAAGATTAGATTTGAAATCATTTTGACGATCAAAAGGTTATGATATCATTAATCTAGAGTTATCTCAATGGAAGCATGATTTTCCCATGGATTTAACAAATTTCCATAATTTAAAAATTACATAATGATGCATGTTATTCTAGCAAAGAAAACACAATTCCTATAATGAAAAGATAAAACTATCGAAAAAAACAAAACAAAAAAATCACATTGTAATGCATGGCAATAATAAAATGTGAACTATAAAATAACCCTTATAGGAAAAGTAATCCATTGTATATTACTTGAGAGAAGAAAACTATGCAAAGTTTAATATAAAAGAGTACATTCACTTGAATATATGATCCTTAATGCACTTATATTTATTGCTGAGAAAATCTTCAATAAAAATCATCTTGAAGAACAAAGGGAACACCTTAGAAATGTATTTAAGGATAATGTGTACATAGATCAATAGATTTATAAGGTCTTTCATAGGGCACAACATCTACAAGGAATCAAAATCATGAGAATTGAGAGGTTTCATAAAAGGCCTTCCTTCCCTATATTAAAGGAACCACTGATAATATTGCTAGGATCCTAAAGAGGAAAGGTATTAAGGCTATGTTATATACTCCCAACACTATTCAAAAACTTCTTGGATCAATGAAGGATGAAGTTAATCTTAAGAAGATAAAAGGCGTCTACAAAAAATCACATGTTTATTCGGTAGACCATAGGTCATACATTGGTTAGTTAGGACCTTCAATTTAGGTAAGAACAAAGGAACATGGAATGAACATTCAACATAATCACATTTGTTGTTTATCTCTTGTTGAGTGTTATCATAAAACTAAGCATCTCAAGTGTTAGCAAATATTGGCCACTTCTCAAAATATGCATAAAGGAATATGTAGAAAATGGTAAAGGAATATATAGAAAATGGTAAAGAGAGTTATATTTTGAATTAGTATGATGGTCTTAAAATAAGTAACAGATGATGGTCTTAAAATAAGTAAGAGATATATTACGAGCCCATATGTAAGTAAATAGTATGTGTTTCTGGTTTTTTTTTCCTCCTCTTTGTGAGATTATTTAGGTAACTAAGATCTTTCTATGTTCCTAGCTAGTCTTTAAGTTATATATGTTCTCTAACATTGTATATAGTATGATAGGTTATATCTTTAGTAAATTATAATAGGGTAGTTTAAACGTGTTAGTTGTAATTTCTTGGTATTTACATTGTGAGTTAGTTTTTTCATTATAATTGTTTTTTTTTTTTAAATAATTAATATTAATAAATAAATTATATTGTTATATTTTCATTATCTATTCAATTTTGAAGATAAATTCAAACATCTAATTCAACCCTCTCACATGTTATTTACTTTTTATTTGATTTGTTTTGTTATGATATGTGTTACATAACTTAAATGATAACATTTTCCATATGGTATTGGAAAGCATCTTTCTATTCAATGCTATCACATATTAATTTTAATTATTATTTAAAAAAAATCATACTAATTTGACCATTTCAACTACTTTATTACTTGTTTTTCCATTTTAATAATTTACCAATAAAATTTCATCTTTAAATATGATTGAATTTATTTGAAAATATTATGATTTCTTTAAATATGACTGAATCCATTTGAAAATATTATGATTTAAATGTAAGAGTTGTAAAAACTAAAAATAATTTAAAAAAATAAAAAAAATGAGCGTCCATGTTTAGGGATAGATAGAGTTTACATGGCTTGGCATGTTGTTCCAATGAGACCATTTCTACTCAGTTATCACTGTCAAGTGTATTCCCTTGTCCCTAAAATTCGATATCTTTAGATGCAAAGATATACGCATGGGAACCTCACACACTCCTTTAGAGTCACCACATGTAAGGTGGGCTAGTGACATTGGTCCACATGGTCTCATCCT
>JZKD02S1608237.1:1300524-1312722 GCA_000966675.3 Picea glauca | reverse complement strand
CCCCCCCCTAGATCTCGCAGGGGGGGAAATCCCCCCCTGCAACTCCCCCACATGGAGGGGTGTACAATATTCCAGGGTGTACAATCTTCATGGGGTATAAACATGGTTGAAAACAAAAATCTATGAAGCAAGAAGATAATTAGGATCAACAACCAATAATCTCCCACTTGGACATGTATCTCATCAACTCCACCGTTGTTGTATCTTCTAGACTATGATCCTTCTTGGAACTGGAAAATTTCTCATCTTCACCTTCATTCTTTAATATCAATTGAAACCGAGCAGGAACTCAATTTCTCCCTAGTTACTCTCTTTGTTAACATGTCTGCAGGATTCTGGATATTATGTGTCTTTTCCAACTAAAAATTTCCATCTTCCAAGACAGATCGTATGAAATGATACTTGAGTTTTATATTCCTAGTATTCGAATGGAAGGCTGAGTTCTTTGCAAGATAAATGACACTCTCATCATCACAGTACAACCTACTATTCTTCTGCTTATTTATGAATTCCTCCATAAACCTTTGTAACCAAATCATTTCTTTAGTAGCCTCTGTAGCAGCAACATACTTTGCTTCTGTTGTTGAAAGTGCAACAACCTTTTGCAGTTTCAAAATCTAACTTATTGTTGTTCCACCTACAGTAAAAACATACTATGTGGTTATCCTCCTTCTATCTTTATCACATGTCATATCTGAATCAACATATCCCTGTAGAATAGTGTTTGAACCTCCAAAATATAATGCATGAGTAGAAGGACCTCTCAAATAACTGGGAATACACTTTACTTCCTCCCAATTTTCTTTACCTGAATTGTTCATATACCCGCTCACAACTCCCATTGCATGTGCAATATTTGTTCTTGTGCAAACCATCACATACATCAAGCTACCAACTGCTGAGGAATAAGGGACCCTGGACATGTATTCTATCTCCGCATGTGTCTTGGGACACATTTCCTTAGTTAATTTGAAATGGTTGGCCAAAGGTGTACTAACTGGTTTTGCATTCTGCATTCTAAACCTCTCCAACACTTTCTCTATGTACTCACCCCGAGACAATGTCAATTTTTTATTTTTCCTATCTCTTGTTATTCTCATATCAAGGATTTTTTTTGCAGCACCCAAATCCTTCATCACAAATGAGTTATATAATTTATTCTTGAGCACATTTATATCATGCATATTAGACCTTGCAACAAACATGTCTTCTACATACAATAGCAAGATAATATAGCATCCATTTTCTAGCCTTTTAAAATAAACACAGTGATCAGAATGACATCTACTATAACCTTGTTCTGTCATAAGCCTGTCAAACTTCAAATACCACTGCCTTGGAACTTGATTTAGGCCATACAATCTCTTCTTCAACCTGCATACCAAATTATCCTTTCCTTTGACCTCATACCCCTGTGGTTGCTGCATATAAATCTCTTCCCCTAAATCCCCATGGACAAAAAGTTGTTTTTACATCTAATTGTTCAAGATGAAAATATTCTACTGCCACAAGACTTAAAATAGTCCCAATTGAAGTCATCTTAACAAGAGAAAATATTTCATCAAAATCTATACCTTTCTTTTGTGCAAACCCCTTTACAACAAGTCTAGCCTTGTACCTCTTTTTTCCTTCAACCTGTAAACCCATTTATTCTGCAATGCTTTTTTTCCTACATGAAACTAAACCAAGTCCCAAGTTTGGTTATTTACCAATGAATCCATTTCCTCTTTCATGCCTTTCTACCACTTCTTTTTAGTGTCTACCAGAATTGCCTCTTCATAACATTCTGGTTCACCAGAATCAATCAACAATAAATAATACAATGAAGGACAGTATCATTCAAGGGGTCTACTTAACCTGGTAGATATTCTAACAATAGTTGCAGGAGTTTGAGATACATGTTTTTCCTGTTGTTGTACATTTTGATTTTCCGGTACCTTTGGAATTTATTTTTCATTGATATCATCAAGCACTATGTATTCTAGTTTTTCTTTTTCTTGCATCTTTCCCTGCAACTAATCTTTGTACATGACCTTTTCATTGAATATGAAATCTCTACTCCTATTGATTTTGTGATTTTCATAATTCCATAAGCGATAACCAAAAACATTGACATCGCATCCAATAAAGGTTCATTTCTTGGATTTTTCCTCAAACTTTGTTCTATTTTATTTATCAATATGGAAAAATGCTTCACAACCGAAAGTCTTTAAAAAATAATAGTTTACCTTTTTACCCGTCCATGCCTCCTATGGAATTCCACCATCCAAAGAGCTTGAAATTCCTCTGTTTATTAAGTAAACAAAAGTAACTACAACATCTTCCCAGAACTGTAAGGGAAACCCAACATGCAATCCCATATTCCTTGCACACTCCATGATTGTCCTGTTCATCCTTTCTAACACACCATTTTCTTGTGGTGTTATTGGAGCTATCTTCTCTCTACGAATCCCATGGTAAGAACAATAATCATGAAATTCCTTGTTGCAATATTCACCTCCATTGTCTGATCTGAGACACTTCAACCTTTTTCCTGTCTCATTCTCAACCAAAGCTTTCCATTTCTTAAAAGTATAAAAAAACATCAGATTTTTGTCGAATGCAATAAACCCAAGTTTTTCTAGCTTCATCATAAATAAAAGAAACATAATAATGAGAACCACTAAGATATGATACCTGAGCTAGTCCCCATACATTTGTATTCACAAGATATAACCTTTCACTCTTCTTTTCTTTTTTGACTCTGAGAAATTTGACTCTCTTCTATTTTCCATAAACACAATGCTCACATAAATCCAAATTAATTTGTTTAAGATTTGGCAACAAATTTCTTTTGTGAAGTATCTGCATCCCCTTCTCACTCATGTGTCTAATCCTACGATGCCATAGTGATGTATCCACTCCTATAGAAGAAAGAGATATAAGAATCAATATTACTAGTACATAAATATAATGTACCTACCTTCTCTCCTTTTGCTATCACCAGTGATCCTTTGGTGATCTTCCATGCCTTATCTGTAAATATAGATATATAACCTTCACTTACTAGCTGCCCTATTGAAATAAGATTTTTCTTAGATATGGAACATGTCTTACCTATTTCAACAACTATTGTTTTCCATTCCTTTTCTTTATTTTTACCTTTCCCATTCCAATAATTTTTCATGGTGCATCATCACTCAAATAAACCTTTCCAAAATCACCTTGAACATAATCTAGAAAATGTTTCTTATGGGGTGTGGCATGAAATGAAGCCCCTGAATCTACTACCCAAGAATCATAAATATTATCTATAGAAATAATCAAAGCATTTTGTAACACATCACCTTTTACATTTGCTTCTTGATTTTTCTCATGTTTCCCATCTCTTTGTTTCTTTGGAGCACTGCATTCTTTCTTCAGATGTCATTTCTTCCTACAATTCCAACACTCTATCTTTCCTAGTCTGGATTTGGATATTCCCTTCCTAGAATTCCCATGGTTCCCTGAGCCCTTTATTTCCTCTATCATTTTTCTTCCCTTGTTATCCATGTTTAACACATTACCTAATGTCTCACCTATTATTTTCCATCGCATTTACTCACTAAGGATAACTCCAACAACATCATCAAATTTTAAAGTGTTTGAACCAGAGATAGAGTTGGTTACAACCACGACCAAGCCATTCCAAATTTCTGGCAATGAACACAAGATTAGAAGAGCCATGAACTCATTATCAAAGTCCACTTTTACAGAACTTAGCTGATTAGTAATCGTATTATATTCATTTAAATGATCTACAATAGACCCACCTTCTAACACCTTCATATTAAATAATATCTTCATTAGAAATACCTAATTGGACACCGAGGTTTTTTCATAGAGTTTAGCCAATGCGTCCATAAACTCCTTTGTTGTCTTTTATTTCGAAATGTTTAAAGACAACGACGCTTCTAGGTTAAACAGTATCATTCCTAGTGCCTTTTTGTCAAGAACCTCCTATTGTTCATCCTTCATGGCTGTTGGATTCTTTGTTATTCCACCCAATGGTAGGAATAGATCCTTCTGATATAAACAATCTTCCATCTGCATCTTCCATAACTAGTATTTTTGGCCATTAAATTTCTCGGTTGTTGAGTCTCCATTTTGACACTTCTAATACCCTATATTACCACCTATTTGAGCCTATTTTACCTATGCCATGTGTATCTAATTGATTGGTTCTTCCATAAATACACTTGATTACCTTGTTCATGTGCATAAGGGGTAAATTATGATTAAGGCATGATTTGCTTAGTTTTATTGAGTTAATTCAATTAAAATGCTTGATTTTGTATGATCCTAATCAATTTGACTCTTAAGAAGAATGATCTGGTACCTAGTCTATTCCGGTACCAAGGCTCCACCTATTCCGGTACCAGCCTGTGCTAATTCGATACTAGACATAATTCACAAATTTTTAATATTTCTAGAAGAAACTATGGCTCATGGGTTTTTTCTAGAGCGATGTTTTCATGTGGAAACGTGAGTCAAAATACACCAAGCTCTCACGTGTGGACCTCCATCTTAGGGGGAATGATTCTGCCAAAATTAGCAAAAAAGCTCAAACTATCGACTTGTGCCTCGATTTACGTGCATATGGTATAAGATCTAGAAATTATGATACATGGTTTTTTTCCAGAATATGGTAAATTGAGTACTAAGCGAGCAGTTTTTCAAAATTAGATTTTGTTTGGTAGATATGGGTGGGGGACTAACTCGAATCTACCCAAATCGTTAAAAAACACAGATTTTTAGGATTTATCCTAAAATTGTAAAAATTGTTTTCTTAGTTTGGGGATTTGGTTTCATCCATTCCTCCATGGATTTTATGTATAAATAAGACCTCATAGGTCGGAGTAGGGAGGAATTATTATGATGTAATATTGTTTCTTGAAGGAAGAGGAATTGTTATGTTGTAGGGCTGATTCTTGAAGACTATGGATTGTACCTCTGTTTTTCTCAAGTAATGATATAAATTGTAGTTCATGAAATTGATGTGTGTTATCAAACCTTTCGTTATGTAAGCTTCTTTTAAAGTTACCTTGTTGGTATGGAAAGGGCCCACCGACCCAACCAAGGTAATATTCTTTGTATTTACTGTATATATAATTCTAGTTTGTGTATGGATGAAATCATTTTTGTTTTCATCATAAACATCTAACTTTATTTTTGTTTTGCTTCAGTAAACATTTGAGAAAATACAATAAACATGTGTGGCAATTGTGAGTGAGTGAGTGAGAATTTTTGGAGTGCAATATATATTTCTGTAGTGTAATATGGATTTATGAGTCCAACATAGATTCTTGAGTGAACATTTGTTATTCATGTATGCATGTGTAGACAATCATTTGGTAGATTTAATGTTATAGTGTTGTTTCCATTTTGCATATCTAAGGACAATTTGGATCTCTATCTTTCACCGTACATGAACTTGTAATGGAGCATCCTACCATACTCATCTTTCTTTCATAGATTTAAATCAGATTTCACCTTGAAAACACATGCACAATCAAGACCTCCATCTCTCACCTTGCATGTGCCTAAAGTGGAGTGTCTTCCTTCACATGTGATTTCCTCTAGCATTGATTGATGTTTTCCTTTGAGCATATGTAGAGTGTTGGTTGTTTTAATTGCTACAGGGAACAAGATCTGAGTTCATCTCTTCATTTCATGAGCCTCTAATGAACATACTTGTTATCTAAGCAATAGCCTTTTGATTCACTGTTTTCTTGAGAAGTTTTGTTATCATTTTTCCCTTCTAAGTTTGGAGTTGTATTGTTGAAGTGTGCCTAGATTTGATTGCTAGTTGTTGTTAAGAGTAGCAGCTACAGATAACTAATTCAAATCCCATCTTTCCACTTCATGAGCTTGTAAATGGGCAAGGAATTATCTGTGCAAAATCTTTTGAGTGCATGATTGCAAGTTTTGCTTTCTAATTTCTGAATTGTGTGAAGAGTGTTATCGTTGAAAATAGAGTGTTTTGTTATTTTAGGATTTCTTATCTAAGCTATACTAAATAGACATAGGACCCTATCTGTTATTGGCACATATAGTGCATCAACTCTACTGATTATGAATCCCGGTTGATAATTTATGTTTGGCAATATATTATGGAAATAATTGCATCAGCATCGACCCTAAAATTTCCATCTTCCGCCATTGCTCCCACTCGAACCAGGAACCCTATTTTCCAGTGAGTTATCTTTTGCTTTGATACCAATTGCTAGAAAAACAAGATCGCGAAGCAATAAAATAAAAACAAATGCGGAAATAAAAAAAAGAAGATACACAATACAATGGAGACATAAATATACATCATGGTTCACCCAATGTGGGCTACATCCACTAGAGAAATTGCCAGGTCCTTGGGTGAAATCTTGAAGTTGGGTAACACTTTTGTGAGAATCAAGTTTTCAAAATTCCTACTGACATTGTTTCGAACGATCTAATAATCATTTCGACCAAAAGCTACATATTTTGGCTAAACCTTTGGACATCAAATCAAACGGTACCATGACGATGGCATCGACAGTCATGTACCATATTAGCCAGATGGATTTTTTTTTTGGTAAAAATTTTCAACCGAAATTTGTTTCGGCCTAAAAGATTTTTCACCCAAAAAACATTTTCGACCGAAAAACCTTTTATATATTACCCGCACATCGCTCCATTCACATTTTTCCTGAACTATAGATGTAGATTAGTGGTTGATAGGTTGGTGTTGGTAGATGTTGTTGTTGGTGGTTGGTGTTGGCAGTCATAGCTGTGGGCGGATGTTGCCATTGGTGGTTGGTACTGGTGGTTTTAGATACGAGTGATTGCTTCTGGCGATTGTTGTGGGCGGTTGTTGCTGGCGGTTGGTGCTAGAGGTTGTTGATGTTGTTTGTTATTGCTAGTCCAGGTAAATATATCCCTGCCCCATTTAAATACTTTTTAGTTTATTTTACATTTTTTTAGGAGGTTGACATGGCCAAATATGGCTCTATCCATGTACAGGGACATGCAATTTGGACATGTCCCTGTACACGGATAGGGACAGGCAATTTGGGCATGTCCCTATACATGGGCAGGGCCGAATTCGGGCCTGACCCTGTACATAGTAGGTAATACAAATGGATATATATACATTGCTCAATCAATTATAATATGTTCATAATAGTAACCTATCATTAGTTATAAAAAAACATTTTTTTTATATCAATTATTATATAATTTTTGTTTTTATATAATAGAAATACCATTTATGTAAATTTACATAAATTCCCATCCCCAATACCACATAGCAAGTATGAAATCCCTTCAAATCTTAAAAAAAAAATGATTGACATAGAATTTTCTTTGGAAAGTGGAAGCTTCTAATGAAGTAAAGATGAGGAAGAGATTAAAGCCTCATACCATAGTCTTTTCACAGTCCAACAACTACCAATTTACTTTGGTTATTATTTTCATTAATAGGATTTATATCCATATGATATACATAAAAATCAATGGGCACATGTCTGACCTCTATTTTCAAAGCAATAGAGACATAAACACTGGATATGGCGCACACTCTCAATAAATTTTATGAATATGATTATCATATATAATATATTGCATGATAGCCAAATTTAAGAGAAAACAAACCATACAATAATTTTCTAGTGAACTCTCCTTGGGATAGAGAGCACCAAAAAATTTCAAAGCAATAGAGACATGACATATGCCTACTTCCATGGTCTTCTCCACTACACCAATCGGATGAGAGTGATGTGAAAAGAATACAAGTTGGGAACCATGTCCATTGATATGTATATATAAATCTATATCATTACAGTTTGAAATTTTATGGTTTACACTTTAAAAGTTGGTCAAAATTCCATTGTATTCCCGTATTTTAGTATATATTTTTTTTTAAAGGGGGAAAAATTATAATATCTTTTGGATTAGTTTTGTTTAATATAATTTAAGATTCCATGTGACGCATATGCAAATTAGTGGTCCTTACAGAGGTAGATTTGGGGTAGATTTTCATTCTTGAGAAGTATTGTTATTTGTAACGACCCTCCTTGTTACGACAACAACTTGGACAACAGGTGCAATTTTTTTTTTTGTTTTAAAAGTGTGTGCGCACGTGTAGGAGGGGAACATACACACTGGACTCTACGTCGACACCCGATGACTGACAAGACGCAACCACGACGATCACAACAAGAAGACGCAAGGCGCACGACAAGTAACTGCAAGCAAAGAACACCCAAGACCAAGGCACCCCACAATATCTTCAACAACAACGACATACTGGGTTAGGTACCGTACGAACACAGAAGGTAGAATCCATGGTAGTAGGTTTACTATTTCTGCACAGGAAAGCAGGGTGTTTAATCTTAGTCCTCTGCTCTGGAGAGAGAGGAGGTCAGATAAGCTCCTGGCCGACTGCTCAGGCAGAAACTAGTAATCCCCTAAGGTGTGTCGCAAGAGTGGAAACCCTGCCTTTAAAGGGCCCGAGACTCTTGATACGGCACTGGATTCTTGACGCAGAAAACACAGACATATATACTAATCCTACTGAAGGTGACACAAGCAGACCACACAATGCACTACCCCCAAGTACTACAAAATCAGGGACAATCAAGACCTCTACGGGAGACGCAAATCAGGAAGACTCTAATATCGACCAACCACTATTGAGACCCGAAGACATCAATCAATATCAATTTCTCCATTAACCATCATTAACCGATGAAGACTTTATCATAAGGTAAAAACCAATAATCTCAACCCCCCATTATTTAGTTATAAGGTCATTTTGCACTAGTTCAGGGACAAGCAATAATCACAAGTGCATTGCATTTTTCTGTTAATTGCCATAATTGAGAAATGATATCAATACCATAATGGTAAACCCTCGAACATTTACATTCTCCACATTATCTTGCCTTTCCTTCCAATTTATTACCATACATTGGAATAACCTAACAAATAGTGGCATTGCAGTTTAGACCTTATCATTAGAACTTCGATTTAAACGAATAATAACTTTGCAATTTAAACATCATCACGAACATTCAATTAAACAAATATTAACATTGCGATTCAACCATCGTCATTAATATTGCAAATTAAAACAAATATTATTATTGCAAATTAAACAAGTATTATCATTGCAATCAAGAAAATATTTATATTGCAGTATAAGCTTCATCATTAGCATTTCCAATTAAACAATATTAACATTGCCATTAACAAGTATAATCATTGCAAATTAAACAAATATTAATAATTCGAGTCGACATCATCATTAACATCGCAAATTAAAACAAATATTTTTATTGCAATTTAAACAACTATTACCATTGCAATTTTTGCAATAAACCCATTTATATAATAAAACATAGTTTAAATAACAAACATAACTATGTATCTAAATTTATATTCCCTAAAACAAAAGGTTGAACATTTGGCCAACAAATGGCGACACGTTAATAAAGAAAAATTTCACAATAATAAGAAGAGTAATAAATCTGGCTGTTGCATAATTCTAAAAGGCAGTAATGAGAATACGAAAATTCATAAGGTTGTAATAATAAGTCCGTTGCATCTGCCAGTAGTAACCCAACAACGTTCATCTACGCCGGTTTGATTCTTCCAAGGACGTGCAAATCGGTAAAGGATATAAAATAAACAATAAAACGTGCGCATCCAGTCTGTCAACTACACCCAGTTCATTCTTCCAAGGGCACGCAAGTCAACACGGATACCTGTCAAGCTGGGTACGTTTAAACTAGATCTCTTCATTATGAGGGTTTGCAGTTAAGGGGGATTCCCTTCTAATCAGGGTGGTGATTTCTGGCCAAGGACGTTGTCACTATTTTTTACTTGAAATCTACGGCAACATTTAAGGTTTACTGCCATCAATAAATACGACTGTAAATCGCAGGCATGCTTCAGGCATTAACGCTGAAGGTTACCCTAAACCCATTCAACAAAAATGTGGAATCACTTTTATTTAACAATAACACAACAGTGAATTCGTAGGCTCATTAATGACCTGGAAGTTTAATATATCCAATCAGGAAATGAAAAGACTACATTTTTTAGTACAACACCTATTGTTTATCCAATCAGCAAAAGGGATTCACTTTACGTGTACAACCACTGTAAATCTAACAATAATATAGACCTATATTGTTGTGTGCATCAACACGCTGTATATCTAAAAAAATCATATACCGGGTACCTACCGACTTAAAATAAAAACAAAAGCGGTGGGTTCTGTTCATTCATCCGGTGTTTTGTTTTTCATTTTATATTTTTTTGAGTGATACAAGAGGTCTCCCCTACTTGGGCTGTGGAGCATTCGGCTTCTCTTGTTGCGGTCAGTAATAGAGAAGGAAAATAATCAAAAATTGACCAGACGCATGGAAATCTAATATAGAATTTAACCTAAATGTGCCCCATACGACCCTTTTTCCATTTCAGCAAAACCCAACAATAGTTGAGGAAGAGTCGGACGTCAAGCAATAAGTTACTTGAGGATATAAGGGCATGACAGATTGATTGAGAGATGGAGCGAGCTCAGTTCAGTCAGACTTTCACATCTCTAAAGAAGGCTCTTTCGAATCAACTGATGTGAGACTCAAAAACAGATCGGGGATCAGGATTGAATGAGCACTCGGCTAAAGGCCCCGCTTTATTTCTTAATAAGGCCTGGTGTGTGCCTTCCTGGGTGTTCCCAGTTTTCACGCTGGGGTTGGGAACCAACTATCTTGGGCATCGATCCTCCTAATGTTCGCCATATGGGCTACTACCTTTAAGTAGTTAATCAAACTATATAACTTTTCTGCGGGGAATAAAACAAACAAATAGAGTTCTTTTATAATGAAAACAATGACCTATATTCTGTGTACACTTCAGCACTAAGGGCACCACATGCATATAGACAGTGTATACGCACCGTGTACCTACTCGCTTAGGCGCAGGCATAAATGTTGGGTGGACTAGATGCAAAGAGAACGTCATCTTAGGGTTGGGGGTGCCACAGTATGGCCAAATTAATACACACGGAAAGAGTTGAGATCTAAGAGAGAATACGCATAAACACCAATGTTTCCAGAAGATGCTTCCATAAATAAATGTATCCAAAACTGGCTGGTTCTCTCGGGCAGCAAAATGCCTCCGACGGTCTTGGTCGGAGCAAAACTTTCTCTAGCAAACCCTGTTAAACAATGGGATAAACTTCTTCGCCATTGTCTTAATACTGTAAGGGCATAAACCCTAATATCCAGTGGAGTTCCAAGAAACCCTACGACTGTACCCAATAGAAAAACCAAAAACGTACCACCATAAACCCAAACAATTGCTAGTGGGAAAAAGAATAAAATACCATTATCATTAAAACCAAGTCGCATGACATACCCGAATACAGTTTGTTGAATTCTTTAAAGTATAAATCCTTCATTCAACAGGAATCGGTTTCGTTTAAGTATAACATTTTCATTTGAACAGTCAACAACCGCATACATGCCAGAAATTAGATTGCCAGCGCTTAAACCCCAATGCCATATCTATATACATATATTTATTTTAAAAACAGTCCACGCCAAGATAAACAACTAATTTACACAGTCAATTAGAACCAAGCCATTTTACTCTATCTAGGATGTTAACAACTATTTACACTGTCATTCATTCTACTGAGGGGCGTACCTTTGCCTGTTCGCCTCCTCCGAAGGTTTGTCTGCGCGCTCCATGCAATCCTGCTCCGTGCCGATCGTAGAGGACTCACTGGTACCTCCCAGCCAAATGCTAGGGGTACTCTGCTTCCCCCTCAGCCCCCCGAGCCGCAAAGGGGCCACACACAATCCAGACAGTAACCTAGCTTCTCAGCTCGCCTCCAAGGCTGAGCTACACTCAAGTCAGCTGAGAAAATCCCCAACTCCTACAAGCAATCAATCCAGTTCTCCAGTTTGGCAGCATAACAATACCTCACAACTCAAAATTCCCTTCTTTCCCTCCATCCCCTCTCTTTTATCCTCCTTTTGACCTAATCACATTTGTTTTAGGTTTTTTCCATCAAAAACCCTAAATCCTCTTTCTTTTAAGTTTTCCCCCCTTTTTATTTTTTATTATTTTTTTTGAAAACTCCAAAAGGGGAAATGCGTTAAGCATCTTTTCATTATATATATTTTTAAAAAT
>JZKD02S1608237.1:1281919-1300388 GCA_000966675.3 Picea glauca | reverse complement strand
AACCACCTAATTGAATTAATTTATTAAATCTCTTTATTTTACCCTACACACTTTATGAAGACTCACACTAGCTTAAGTGGGTTTTTTTTTGTTTAATTATATTATTAGCACCTGTATTGTTAATGCTAGCTAGTAGGAAATGAAATTCTAATGTTAATTGAATTGCAGAGCTATTGTGAGCTAGAATATAATGGCATTGTTATTAGGAGATGGTTAAGTTGGATTATTATGTTAGGGCGAAGTAGTAGTACCTTCACTAAAACGACAAATTATCAAGCTTATTACTGGGAATGAGGAAAGTCCTTATGTACGCAATTAAGTAAGGAATTACTTTATGAATTCAATTAACGGAGGAATTGTTGTATGTATTTAATTAAGGAAGGAAACTCCTTGGTTTAGGTGGAGGTTTGCAAATCATAGGGGGAATGAATATTTAATGTATAGTCTTGAATTATGTCTTTTTTTTTTTTTTTGACAAAGGGCTCAAATTCTGAACTGGCGACGCCTGGTTAGGGGAATTGTTTAAGGGTTTATTTAGGCGTTGATGACTTAGGGCTATTTAGGCTGACTCCTTCATCCACATTATTGCGACGTGCCCTTTAGGACGCACCACATGCTCCAAGGGTGCCACTCGCCTCTTGAATTTCTTTTGTTCGACGTGCCCTTCAGGATGCACCACGTGCTCCAAGGGTGCCACTCGCCAACTGGACTGATTGGTAGACATCTATAACCCCTGGAGTCAACACTCTACCAGGTGAACTTGTAGGAGACTAAGAGTTCTAAGGAATAAGGCCCCCACCTTATTGCGCGCCCCTTAGAATCATTGTGAGCGACTGTCGCAGTCTACCCTCACGGCATCGTGGATCCTCTCGAACTAGGTAATCGTTAACCTACAGTTCGAGCCACGACGAGCGTGCTAGTAGGCGGTGGCAGGGCTGTTGTCCACCCCTCTCCCTCAACCTCTCTGCAAATCGTGTGTGGCCCCTTTACTCCATATGTGAGTCTGGTCGGCAAGCTATCGTCAACCTGCATCATCAACAATCATGTCAGAAATGTCACATCAAATCATCAAATCAATGAAACATCACAGTAAATATATCAACCCAAAAGCACACTCCCTGACTTAGTCCGGAGTCCAAGGGGGTTCTACCGATGCCTCTGCATCCTCAAGGTCAAAAGCCCTGCACACTCAATAAAACAGAGTCAATAGCACCCATCTACATCAAATAGTAACACATCATGTTATCTGTCAATTGCATCATAATCAATATAAATGGTCTAACATCATAAAAGTCCAGATCACTTGCGAGCAAGTGTCCTCAAATAATAAGTTTTCTCAGTGCGCCGGAGCGGGATGTTACATTATTACATCATTAAAATGTTTTTCAAATACTAAGGTTAACATTCAAATGATATTATTTTAATATTTCTTTAATTATTTTATAAATAATATTTCAGCCCAGGTAAAGTTTAAAGTTTGTCTTCTTTGTTTTCTTCTACTTCTTACTTATTAATAATAAATTTAAGAATAAGTTAATGAAATTGAGAAGGCTCGAATTCGGGCTTGTCCCTGTATAGGGAGAGGGTCAAAATTATTATAATTAACTAAAAAATTATTTAAAAAGCTTAACAACATAATTAATCAATAATTTATGATAGTTAAATTATAGAAAATCAATATATAACGTGATAAATGGAAAGTGTGAAAATGTTGTATATGTGATGTTATTCATATTTTGAATATATAGTATTTTTAAAGAAATTTGAAGGAAAATTGAGTGAGGTGTTTTATAATAATAATAATAATAATAATAATAATAATCATAATAATAATAATAATAATAATAATAATAATCATAATAATAATCATAATAATAATAATAATAATAATAATAATAATCTATTTTTAAGGTCACGCCAAGCCAACACACCAAATTGGTGTATGAGACCCCCTTGTTTGTGGGACAAGGGACCCCCCTCCGCCCAACGATTTGACTAGTAAAGTCTATGAAGGTATACATATCCTACCCCCCTCTGGATTTTATTTTATTTTAATTGGATTTTGATTCATTGAGAGTAAGACTATGATAAAGTTATTAATATCTAAGCATGAACTAATTAACATGAAGAGAGGAGAGTTGAGTGAGATGTTTTATAATAAATAATTTAAGTTTTTTAAATTGGATTTTGATTCATTGAGATTAAGACTATGATCAAGTAAATAATATGCAAGCACAAACTAATTAACATGAAGAGTTAGAGGCCTCTTATCACTATTTCTCAAATATAGTTTCTTGATTAAACCATGGGGTCAAGTGGTGTTTTTTTTTTAAGTTTTCCATATTTACATTTTTTTATGATATTAAGATGGTTGGTAATGATAATGATCACCATCCAATGAGAATAACTTTGGTATTTTAGACCTAAAGAAAAATGATTAAGAAATTAATTCATTTGTTTTAACATTTTATTTCTATGGTGGAATTTTCTGTGCATAGACAAGGCTGAATTTGTCCCTGTCCATGCACAGGGACATGCCCAAATTCGGCCTTGTCCATGTACAAGGTTAGGGAAACTTTGCATAGTGATCTAGGACCCTCAATTTTGTTCATACACTAGATTAAGTTTAATTTAATGCATCATGGAAATTACAATTACAATTTTTGTTTGTAATTTTGTTCATTTTCAGCATTCAATTACTTTAGAAATATATGTTTTTATCATAGAGCTTTGGCCTAGGAATTTCAACTTGCATCTTAAGTAGGAAAAACTCAATTTTAAACATTCTGGAATTCATTTTTATTTTTGTTTTAAACTCACTGCAATTTTGAGAAATTAGAAAAGTGTAGAAAATTTCATTTCTAGATTTGTTTTGAGTCTAAAAAGCGTCATTTTCCAGTCCAAGTAGATTCATTTACTTAGTTTTTCTGTACTTTGGAAATTGATTTCGATTTCTGTTTTACATTTTATGAATTAATATCACTTAATATAAGTAAAAAAATTACATTTCTAGATAACGTTTGACTCTGAATTTCTTTTTTCCAGATCTTACTTTAAGCTCATTTCATAGACATTGCATTCTATTGATTTCCTTTATAAATTTCTGCATTTTTCACTCATATTTGATGCAGAAAATTTATATTTCAGATTGTATTTGAGCATTTAAATTTGAATTCCATACTTTAGTTTTGCTTAAACTCCATTCTTTCTTTGCAAATCTGAAAGTAACTTACTTCACACATCACATAAATTTAGATACGATACAAGTCTAAGTATAACAGTCATACCTATCCTACATTAGACTTGTGCCTCATTTATAATCTGAAAGATACCTCGTTGGACACACATAAAACATATTGCAAATCAAAATTAACTTGAGTCCTTGAACACTTTAATCAACCTTTTAACCTTAGACTTAGATTTACCTTAGGGAAGCCCCAATTGTGCTATGTCCATGTACAGGGACAGGGTCGAATTCTGCCCTGTCCATATATTTAATTTCCACTTTTACCTTAAATTTATACATCACTATTGTTAAGAAGAATGAACAAAACCCTCATATTAAACTAATTTATTTTGTTTTTAGAAAAAAGAAGATTCCACTGATTTGATTCTACATATTAAAATAAGATTCTTTAAGTTGATTAGGATTGACGTTTCTTTTTATTTTAAACAAAGGATCCACCAACTACCATGGATATGATATGCCTAAGTCTGCTACCACATTGGATCAACTAGCACCAAACATTAGACAACTCGATAAATGATGCATGAGAATCTACATCATCATTAAAAGAGGAGGATAGGTCGGAGAGAATCACATCAACCAACGCATTTATGGAGCTGATTTGGCTACACAAAGGAGAGCACACCTTTTTGAATTTGAAATTTTATGAAAAGAAATATAATTAATGATTGGAGGCTAAGGCCATCCCCAAAGATCCTCTAGGATCAATATCACTTTAATGTAAAGGTTGTATTGTACAGAGGTTGCGCATCAACCCTTATCTTATTTGTAAATGCTATTAACTCCAATGTCCTTAGTAGATGGATGCATTAAATCCTGATAGGATAACATTAGGTTGTTGGGGGGAAATGATCGATGAATCACCTTTTGTATATATGCTTTTATATTATGCCCAAAGAAGGTTGTTTTTTCTCATTTGTGAAAGTAGGGATTCTCATTTTGTAATAGTTGTTATTTATAGAGACAAAGAGCATTGTATAATATTGTTGAAGGAGCAGTGGAGGACCGCCTGTACCTATGTACATTATCAGTTGAATGAATAGAATAGAGAGGCTTTAAATCCAAATGGTTGGTGTTGTTGTTACTATGTTTATCTGAATGAATGGTAGACTTTATGTTCATTTAAATTCTATGTTTATACTTGTTCTTGTACTTATGAATGTATTATGTGATTGAATACATGAATATGTGGAGTTAGAATAAGTTTCAATTATTTCTCTTTTGAGAGATCGTGCAAGGAGGGCAGATTGTCCGCAAGGAGTGCATTGAAAGAGTTAAGTTTAACTCGGAGAAGCTTAGGATAGATAATGTTGAATATTTGATAGTAAGTAGTGTAGAGAAAGCATAAATCCACACAATGAGTGCACATATCGAGTTGTTCTAAGACTCTCGGTGAAGGGGATAACAGTCATTTGTTGCAGAGTTTCAAGGATGCAAGGAGTGCACCCAAGGCTTCAAAACCCTAGAGGAACACGCTTAGGAGATATAGCGATCTAAGCCTTCATGGAGAAAATACTTAGAAATTTTTCTAAGTTTGAACGTCTAAAATTTTGAAGGGAGTGCATAGAGGGGAGGTAGAGGTATCATATACATCTAGAACCCAAGCTCAAGAGAGATAGCCACCATAATCACCGAGGAGGGAAACTTATAAAGCCTCTAAGTCCCAACACTTTATAGTGTGAGAGGCACGCACCGAAAGGGTCGACAAAGGTCTCATATACCTTGGAAGGTTAAACTCAGGAGGGACAACGACCATAATTCCTTGAAGGGAAGAGTTTCAAGAAATCTATGGTGGAGATCTAGTGGGAGATCACTCGAAGAGTTGACGGTCGTCAGATCTGGGGGAAATTATGAGGTCGATAACCCTTAAGATCTTCGACACTTTTCCTATTCAGAGGTTTAAAGGTGTAGAGGGAGTCGGGATAGCCAAAGTCCTGAAGAGATGGACAAATCGTGACCGTCCAATTTTCTAGGACACGTGTCAGCAGATTAGGAGGTTTGGAAGACTAGAGCTCCAGAAGAATTGCGAGGAGAAAAGGGCCATTTCACTAAAGTCCTAAAGCCCGAAGTGTAAGGGTGAATATGAACCATTGGAACCAAGGTGGAAATGTTGTGGATATCTACATATTCGTAGGTTTGAGACTTCAGAAGGAAGGAGGATAGCGTCAAGGAGACCGAGGGCTGAAGGATGAAACATCATCGACCATCAATCTCAAAGGAGGGGGCATTCGTGGTTCTTGATTTGTAACTTTGGCCACAGGGTACTTTATTAGATTAGAGTAGTGTTGGGTGCCAAGTCTCGAAGCCTGAAGGCTTAACACCTTTTGGGTTAAGCCCCAGTTCACAATGCGTGGTCGTATGAGGGAAAAGGGATTAGTAGAGGGAGCTAGCGCCTGAAAATTTAATTTTTTTCTTTAAGAAGAAAAGTGGCAGGGGAGAGCACTCGTGACTATTTGGAAACCTACACCGAGAACTAATAGGGGCCCGTGTAAAACTATTTTGGGGTCAACAGAGACCCTAAGATTCGATTCGACTCTATTCTTGATCGATCCTTGACTGGGAGGTCACACAGAACCTGGGAAAGGCATGGGGTTTATGTCAATAAACAAATATTGTTAGACTATTTCATTTTATGTTTTAATATTTCATCAATACTTTAATGAATTTAGGCCTGTCCCTGTACAGGGATAGGCATGAATTTGTCCTTGTCCATGTATAGGGACATGGCTGAATTTGGCCTTGTCCATGTATTTAATTTCCACTTTTACTTTAAATTTATACATCGCTATTGTTAATAAGAATGATCAAAACCCTCATATTAAACTATTTTATTTTATTTTTTCAAAAAAGAAGATTCCAGTGATTTGATTCTACATATTAAAATAATATTATTTAAGTTGATTAGGATTGATGTTTCTTTTTATTTTAAACATAGTATTCACCAACTACCATGGATATGATATGCTTGAGTCTACTACCACCTTGGATCAACTAGCACCAAACATTAGACAAGTCGATAAACAAATTTTGTTAGACTATTTCATTTTATCTTTTAATAATTCATCAACACTTTAATGAATTTGGGTCTATCCCTTTACATGGACATGGACAAATTCAACCCTGTCCTTGTATAGGTACATGCTCGAATTCAACACTATCCATATATCGGGACAGGGTCGAATTTGGTCTTGTCCATATATTTAATTTCCACTTTATATATATATATATATATATATATATATAGTTGCAGGGGAGAGCACTCGTGACTATTTGGAAACCTGCACCGAGAACTAATAGGGGCCCGTGTAAAACTGTTTTGGGGTCAACAGAGACCCTGAGATTCGATTGAACTCTATTCTTGATCGATCCTTGACTAGGAGGTCGCATAGAACCTGGGAAAGGCATGGGGTTTGCGTCAATAAACAAATATTGTTAGACTATTTCATTTTATGTTTTAATATTTCATCAATACTTTAATGAATTCAGGCCTATCCCTGTACAGGGATAGGCGCGAATTTGTCCTTGTCCACGTATAGGGACATGGTTGAATTTGGCTTTGTCCATGTATTTAATTTCCACTTTTACCTTAAATTTATACATTTCTATTGTTAATAAGAATGAACAAAACCCTCATATTAAACTATTTTATTTTATTTTTTCAAAAAAGAAGATTCCAGTGATTTGATTCTACATATTAAAATAATATTCTTTAAGTTGATTAGGATTGATGTTTCTTTTTATTTTAAACATAGTATTCACCAACTACCATGGATATGATATGATTGAGTCTACTACCACCTTGGATCAACTAGCACCAAACATTAGACAAGTCGATAAACAAATTTTGTTAGACTATTTCATTTTATGTTTTAATAATTCATCAACACTTTAATGAATTCGGGTCTATCCCTTTACATGGACATGGACGAATTCAACCCTGTCCTTGTATAGGGACATGCTCGAATTCAACACTATCCATATATAGGGACAGGGTCGAATTTGGCCCTGTCCATATATTTAATTTCCACTTTATATATCTGTGTGTGTGTGTGTGTGTGTGTGTGTTAAACACGTATGTACATATGTGTGTATATACATATGCATGTATATACATATGTATATACATACATATGTATATACATACATATACATATACATACATACACACACACACACACACACACACACACACACACACACACACACACACACACACACACACACACACACATATGTATGTATATGTATATGTATATGTATGTATATGTATATGTATGTATATACATATGTATGTATATACATATGTACACACACACACACACACACATAATTTCCACTCATATCATAAAGTCTTAAACACTTCATTATTATTTTTTATAATTCATTATAAACCCTACCTTAAATCATTAAGAGGAATAGTGGAATCCACACAAATCAATTGAGTAAAACACATATCTTAGAGGAGAAAAACTGAAATTAGGACAAATCAATAGGGAAAAAATTAAAATTACAACAAATCAAGTAAAAAAAAGGTTAAAATTACAACACAAAATGACAAAATGAGACAAAACAATTACTTTAGTCTTTGCAACGTAAAAGAAAAATTACTACTAATAATAATGAACTCTTCCAATACAAATCTTTTAGAGTGGATATGTGTGCACTTTCTAAATGATCTAAGTTTATGATAATTTTACAGGCACAGCTCATTGATTACCTAGGCACTTTCTCTCCATAAACCATTGTTTTATTCATATCATCATTAAAAAATATGTATGTGGATATTACAACTCACCAATTCATTATAAAGCTGGCAAAGTAGTATATTTATCATAGCCATTCTGTTGGCACATAGGCAGACCCAGAGTTCGACTCTAACAACATACCAACAAGCCCTAAGTACTGACCCTTTCAACAACACTTGCGAATAATATGTAGTCTCACCCAAAGAAGCAATAGGGGGTTGTAGGACACAAGTGTCTACAACCAGAGAAAATGTAAAGTGGGTCCAGGATAATGACACACAATAATCTAGATATTATTCACCACTCTTAAGATTACTTCGCAAGTTATATCTCAGATCTAACACAACAATGCAATAACATGCTAACAGATGGAAAATAACACAACATCAATCACAAAGAACAATAAGATATATGTGGTTCACCATCTCCCTAGGGCTACGTCCACAAAACTGTGTTTCTTGGTATATTATATCAAAACATATAGTTCTATCTTTGCACTTAGTTACAGATCTATTTCTCTCTTTCTCCCTTCCCTCCCTACGCACCCAGCTGTAGGGTTGATCTTCACACCCAGCTGAAGATCTTACAATACAGTCGCAATACTGCTCTCAACAACAATAATAATAAAACATGAACATTCGAACTAGAACCAACGTAGAACAAACCCTCCTAGGTCTTCTAGACATTCATTTATACATTACATGAACAAATTCTGGGTGTCAAAACCCTTGATCAAAAACCCTAGGTACCAATACCCTATGTCCACTTGACCTGTGTTTTCAGAGCTTCGCTAGCCTGTCTTTCCTTCTTTTTCATGAGGTGCTCCAAAGCACTTGTTGATGTCTTTTTCCAGTTGCTGAGTTGTCCATGATCCCTCTTCTTTGATACTTTGTCTTCCTTGATCTTCTCTTCCAACGACTATCTTTTCCTTTCTTTTTCACTTATTATCCCACTTCGACCCTTCCTTGGTTTATGTGCCTTTCGCGCAGCTCGTACTTTTCCCTTATTCCATAAACAAGGGCCAATAGGCCCCCAACACTCACATGTGACTCATCTCGAGTCACTGCAAGACTAAACCTCCTGTATCACTTCGACTGTAGACTACGCAAATCAACCTGTGCTTTCTTCTTTGTCCCTCCCTGTCATGTGCATACTGTCTTTTCTATTTCTAGTACCTAGTTTCAACTACACCTAGTACCTAGACCCTTCTTCCTTGATTTTACTGAGATCTGTGAGGCAACTGGTTATCATAATACAATTTCAACCAGATCCCATTTACCAATCCTTCTTTCCATTCTCCATTAAGGGTCTTCAACTGTGCAAATCCTCCTTCTGTAACATAGGCAAACTCAAATGGCCAAAGCCAATGTGTCTTAAACTTCCCTGGATGCTTCATGAACTTGTTGTCATATAAGAGGACCAAATCTCCCTGCTTAAATGTTTTCCTCCTGATATTTCTTTCATGGTAAGCCTTTTCTTGTTTTTTTTGTACCCGCTGATGAAATCCTTCAATAAAACTGTCTTCCTCCAGTTCTAACAACTGTGCAAGCCTGTATTGAATAGTGCCAGTGTCATCCATACCTGTAAATGATGCAATTATTAAACTATGAACCAAGTATTCCATAGGTACTACTGCTTCCAATCCATATACCAACTTAAATGGGGTCTGCATTGTTAACTTCTTGTAAGTAGTTCGATATGCCCACAATACTGTTGGAATTCTTAAATCCCAATCATGTATGTTGACACTACAAATATTAGTCAGTGTTGTCTCCAAGATCTTATTGAAAGCTTCGACTATACCATTCGCCTGCAGGTGGTATGGAGTGATCTCCTGATGATGAACTTCAAATTCCTGAGTCAAGGATTCAATAGTTTTGTTGATGAAGTGTGTGCCTTGATCACTCATGAGGATCTTCTAGTTATAATATCCTCAAAAATGAACTGTGAAGTTGTAGCTGCACTACAGTCCTTAACTTCTCTTGCTTCTTCCCATCCGGTTAAATACTATGTCGCAATGATAATGTATCTAGCTCTTGTGCGCCTTCCTATTGGGTTAATAGGTCCCACAAAGTCAATGACCCATTTCTTGAATACTTGTAATGTTAATTGCGGTGCTAAAGGCATATTATCCCTTCTAGAAGTCTTTCCTACTCTTTAACATACATTACAGGCTCTGTAGTAATCCTTAGCATCCTTATGTAAAGTAGGTCACCAGAGGCCATCTCTGAGAACCTTCTGCGTTGTTGCTTTTTCTGCATAGTGTCCGCCTGTGATGCCTTCATGGGCTTCTACAAGAATCAATGGTCTTTCTACCTCCATAACACATCTCCTCAAGATCTCATCTAGTCCCATCTTATACAACTGTCCTGCTATAAGTTGGAAGTTGGCAACACGGACTACCAACTGTTTCCTCTGAATGACTGTGTACTTGCGAGGTGCCATTCCTATGGATAGGGACTGAAATATCTCAGTGAAGTGATCATCGACTTTTCTGAGGGCCAACAACTATGCATCTGGTAGTGTATCCTCCAAACTGGTAGGTTCCTCTCCATGTTCTAACCTAGATAAGTGACCAAGTCCTTTATTCATTGTTCTTGGATTGACCGCAATCTCAAAGTCATACTCCTGGAATAGTAGTATCCATATGCATATTCTTTCCCCCAACACTGGCTTGTTGACTAAGTAATTTAATGTAGAATGATCAATGAACATCTTAAAATGTCCTCCCAGCAAATAGTGTCTGGATTTTTGCAATGCATAAACCATAACCAAGCCTTCTCTTTCAGTCATAGTATAGTTTCTTTTAGTTGTAGAAAGCTTCCTGCTGGAAAAGGCTATAGGGTGGTCAATGTTTCCTACACCCGGTTGTGGTAAAAATTATCCTAATGAAATGTATGAGGCATCGACATGAACATTGAACTCCTTACTCCAATATGGAAAAACCAAGATTGGCACAGTGACCATTTTTTGCTTTAGTGTGTCGAAGCTCTGCTGGCATTCTTCTGTCCATTGGAACTTACTGTCTTTCTTTAATAGCTTCTCCATAGGTGTTGTTATATGTGCATAACCCTTAAGGAACTTCCTATAGTATCTAGTGTGCAATTGTCTGACCGAAGTAGGGGGAGGTAGATCAACAATGATAGCAATTTTGGAAGGATCCACCAACAACCCTTGCTTACACATAATGTGCCCAAGAAGCACTCCAAAGGGTGAAAAGAAAATTCATTTTTTTAAATTCAGGTCAATCTGACATTACTTGCACTTATCTAACATCAATATTAAACATTCAATATGGTCTTTAAGTAGGCTAAAGACAGTCCAATCATAAAATAAGCTTCTAGGAACGTGTGTAAGAAGTCCTTAAATGCTTCGACCACCACCCTGAAAAATATAGCTGGTGGATTCTTCAACCCAAAGGGAATCACTGTGTACTGAAAAGAACCCCATTCTATTGCAAATGTGGTCTTATGATTTTATGGATGGACATTTATTTTAAAATGTAGAAACCTTGGTGAATAGTACTAATCCTTCATATGTCAACTATAAATGTTTGGCAATATTTTTTTAAAAATATTTAAATTTCAAAGTATTTTATATAGTTTTTATAATTTTTTAGCGATTTTTAAGGTAACATAATTTTATCCTATAGAATTTGGGTGAATCATTTTTAAAATAGAGAATCTTGTTTTTGGAAAAACCATGGAAAAATAGCCCATGAATGAAATTTAGCCCCTAAAATCATCCCTGTCTGTGAATGAGTAGACCTCTTTCCTCCTACATTATCTAGAACTTCATCAGTAAAGGGTGTAGGAAAGGGGTCATGTAGGCATGCATCATTCAGTTTCCTTAAATCTACAGAAATTCTGATTTCTCCTGACTTCTTATCCTGGACTACCATAGGGATAATCCATTCAGATTGTTCAACAGGCTCTATGATTCCTACTTCCAACATTCTATCCAATTCAATTCTAAATTTTTGTTTGTATTTGGGATTCAGTCTATAAGGTCTCTGCTTGATAGGTCTTGCATCTGGTCTCAGAGGGATCTTCATTTCTCTCATGGGCCCTTTAATGCCTTTCATATTTGTGAACTTGGTTGAAAACAAGTCTTGATATTCATGTAACAACTTAGTGATCTTGCTAATAGTAGCATCATCCCAATAGTATCCCACATTTGCTAACTTAGGTGTTTTCTCTCTTCCAATGTTTACATTCTTAATTTTAATGGGTTGTCCAACAAAGGGTAATTAAATCCCTGGTCCTTCTATGTCTCTAGGACCTTTAGTTTTGTCTATGTTTACATCTCTAGGGTCATCATCCTCATCAAAATTAATATTTTAACATCCTTGTGAATTTTGAAGAGGTGCAGTCCATTCATCTTCTTCTTGGGAAAAAGGGAGGTTAGGTGTCTCTTCAAAGACCTTTTGCCTCACAATTTGTAAATCCTGATCTATTGTAGGGTATTGAATCTAAAAAATAAACGTAGCTATAAGGTTCTGAGTCATTCCATATCAGTCTGTAGTGATGAGGCGCAGTTCTACTTGAAGATACCAGTTGATAGGCATAGTATCCAAGGTGTTAATGAACTTATGCACCCATTATTCTTTAGGAATGTTGCTCCAAGCCTTCACACAACTTCGCATGTGGTCATTAGGACAACTCTGGCTTGTGTAACAAACTTCGCATCCTTTAGCTTGTTCAGAAAAGTGTACTGTCAGTAAGGTGCGACAGTGTGTCCACTCCACGATTTTCCTCTTATGTGCTCCCCACCATATAGATGGTGTGGCTCTCAAGTATTAATCCAATCCCAACATTCTCTATTGTATTGGTACAATTCTCTCAAATTCAGCTAGAAATGTCTCTAAATGATTCAAACCATCAAATGTTGGAAGATTGCTTACTTCTATGCCAATCCAATGAACTTCTTTGGTCAGTCTAGCACATCGCCATGTGGAGACTTCATACATTATGTTATGACAGTTTTCCAATGAATCTTTTGAATCTGATGAACATGCACTTTCACTTCGCCAGCTGATAGGTTATTTGTATCTACGACCTACATTCGGGTCCAGAGGTGTAATGACTTTAAGGCCATTACACTCAAATGTCATTCTTCTCTTATTTAGGTCGACAACAGTTGAATTGTTGAAAGCCTAATCAATCCCTAACAACGCAGGATAAGGAAAACTATCATCAAAAATCTCAATTACTTCGAAGTCTGCAAATGTCATTACCCCATCAATGTCTACAGGGACATGCTCTAGTCTTCCAAAGGGGCTCACAGCCTGTTGATTAGCCATTTTGAGCTTGATAAGAGAATAAATCAGTCTAGGTTTTCCCATTAGTGCCCAAGTCTGCTTCGTCATAACATTCACTTCTGATCCTAGGTTGAGGACTCAACATAGGGTTTATTCTCCCAATTTCATACTATCTCACTAGGTGCTGCAATTATTGTACAACCTTTTCATCTTTAATCAAATTGATATAGGTATATAAGAAGTCTAGGAGCTTGTTTACCTCTTTTCCTTGTCTAGCTATAAAAAAATGATCAAATGTTGGTGGCATTTCACATTCCCTTACTTTTGGTTGTACCTAAAATGAAGAAGCTTGTCCTTCTTAAAATTCTTTCCTTGCTTCCTCAAAAGTATGCCTTTCTCTTCTTGGATCAAAGAACTGTGCCTTCTCTGTAGCTCTTCTGATTCCTAATCCTTCTGCAGTATTTCCTGGCATCACTTTGTCTTCTCCTGTAACAACACCTCCTCTATTAATAACAACGACTCTGGGGTCCTCACCATGAGGTTCTGTTGATATCAATTGTACTTGTTGGTTTCCTCCTTGTCTCTCCTAAAGTTTGGCTAGAAATATTGGACTCTCTTCGATAACATGATCAAATGAGTTACAGTAGTTTCAAGTGGTACAATGGTTCTGACAATCCCTTTCCAAATGTCATGGATGTGCGTAGTTAAAGTAGATGATCTGTCCTCTGCTTCGACCCATGCCTCCTCCTCATCCTCTTCCTCTGAATCTACCATGAGGGTTAAAGTTTCCTCTTCTTGGGGAGTTTAACTGCACATTATTTCCTTCTTGATGTACTTCTCCTTGAATTTTATAGGTATCCCTTGATATTTTATGCATTAGATCATAATCCCTACAGTCCTTCTCATCATGCCCCACAGACTTGCAGAATGTGCAATAAATATTGGTAGGTGTCTGGACATATTTTTTCATATAATAACATTCACCAGGGCGATGTCTAGTTCTACATACTTCGCACCAAGGTACAATAGCTTGCTTCAAAGGACTAGGTTCTCCAGAGTCCAGGTATTCATGAAATAGGGGGTAGTATTCTTTGTCATGGCCTTCTGATTTACATCTGATACACTAGATATCTTCTCGTTTCTCTTTTCCTTTGTCTTTCTTCATATCTTTGACCTGTAAATATAAGTTGGTTAACTGATTCAAGATTTGTCTCATACTTGGGTTGACTTCTCCTACAGGGGCTGCTTCTAGTTTCATGGTGATATCCAAAGCTTCAACCTGCAAAGAGACCTTCTTTTGCATCAGAGGAACTCTGATATGTGGAAGGAGGGCAACGATGAATCATTATTTGTTCTGTTCGTATGGAATCTAAAAACTCAAACGACCTGTCAGAGTTTTAAACCTGTGATCAAACTCCCAAATAGGTTCAGTTACCTTCTTCTTGATTTCTTTCAGCTCTGTAATGCACTGTGACTCCAACTTAGGTTTCTTGAATTCTGCACTCAATGTAGTATTAATGTCATTCAACAGTTTAGGTTGTCTAGGTCTTGAAGAAAACTTCATATACCAGTTCAGATCGTAATCCCTCAATGTAGTACTAAATTGAGTTCTCTTAATAGTTTCGTTAGTGAATTTATTGATGCTCCATACAGCTTCACATAAGAACTAGTTTTGATCAGGATCTTCAAATCCATCTCCTCTAAATATAGGTAACCTAATTTCATCTACCATAGATCTTCCTTGGTTTCTTGACTAAATATATACTAAACTGCTGGTAACTGTACTCTGATGGCTCTGGCTACTTTGGTTACTCTGGTTACTTAATGCTTCTAAAACAATAGGAGGAGTAATAGTACTTACTTTGATAGTATGCACAGTTCCTGAAGTTTCTGTCTCTCCTTGATGAAGTTCTTTGGTCTATACTTCCTCTCTTCTTGTGGACTCTGAATACTCTTATTCTGTTAAATCTGCTTCTTCTCCACTGTAGAAGCCCTTGTCTCTGTGGTTTTTCTTAAATAGGTTCGCAAGAGGAACCTCTCTAAATAGTCTCCCATTGCACATGTGTCCAGCCTCTGTTTCACTATCGTTGTCTGAATTCTTGAACATTATCTTTACTATATCTTCAGGATATTCTTCTCATGCAATAGAATCTTGATCCTTAATTTCAAGAAGTCTAGAAAATTTCTTCTAGGTCCCTTAAAGAAATACCTCTCTACTTGACTATATGGTTCTACTTTGTCAATGGAAAACTCAGTAATGTACCCTCCAATAGTGCTATCAAACCAAATATCCACTGCTCTAGACATAACACTATCAACTCTCTTGACCTTCTTGATCAACGTCATTGTCCAAACCACAGGTGGTCTAGATATGATCTCAAACTGGGTATCTCCTAATCTGGCTAACCACTCATATAGCTCGTTATGAATTCCTCCAAATAAAATCTCATGTATGTCAGCGAAGATGTACCTTCCCAACCAGTCTTTTGTACTAATGATAGGGTTCTTGTTCTGGGCTTCGACGAAGTCCTTTTCTTGTTCCTCTATCCACTTATGAATTTCTGTCTTCGATGGGAACCACTTTAAAATTCCCTCAAGCAAATCCATGTCTCGAAAATGGAACCATTTATTGGAACAGGGGAAGACTCGGGGTTTGGCTCTAACAACGCACCAACAAGCCCTAACCACTGGCCATTTCGGCAGCACCTGCAAAGCAAATGTAGTCTCACCTGAAGTAGAAATAGGGGGTTGCAGCACACATGTGTCTACAACCAGAGGAAATGAAAAGTGGGTCCAGGATAACGACACACAACAATCTAGATATTATTCACCACTCTTAATCTTACTTCAGAAGTTATATCTCAAATCTAACACAACAATGCAATAACAGGCTAACAGATGGAAAATAACATAGGATCAATCACAAAGAACAACAATATATACGTGGTTCACCCTCTCCCTAGGGCTACATCCATGAAACTGTGTTTCTTGGTATATTATATGAAAACATACAGTTCTATCTCTGCACTTAGCTGCAGATCTCTTTCTCTCTTTCTCCCTTCCCTCCCTGTGCACCCTGTTGCAAGGTTGATCTTCACACCCAGATAAATATCTTACAATGCAGTCTTAATACTGCTCTCAACAATAATAATCAACAAACATCAATATTCGAACTAGAACCAACTTATAACGAACCCTGCTATGTCTTCTAGACCTTTATTTATACATTACATGACCAAATTCTAGGTGTCAAAACCCTAGATCCAAAACTCTAGGTCTTACACATTATTTTTGTCATCCCTATGATCGTTAATGATGTAAACCTATCTGTTACCTTCAGAGGGGTTAGTGGCCTGAGTTCCTGAAGAGAGAAGGGAGAAGAACTTTCCCTAAGAAAATAAGTTGCATTTTCCTGTGGAAAAACCCTATAAAAAAGGAAGTTCGCAGGTTGCTATATAGGCAGGGTGCGAGAATGCCTGATTCTCGCAGGTTGCACCATAGCTAGGTTGCGAGAGGTTCATAGGTTTCTCTATAGGAAGGGTGCGAGAATGCCTACACATGGGAAAAATGGGCATTTTCTCGAATCTTCTAGAAGGAGAAACTTCCATGGTGAGGTGCCATCCGAATGGTTTGGATCTTACTCTCTTTCATGATTTAGTGGGATCATCCTAACCTCCTCACCTTATCCTCTTCAACTTATAAAAGGAGAGGAGTTCTCATGGAGAAAGTTAGCTTTTGGTTAGCTTTGGAGGTTTTGGGATTAGCTTGGATTGGATTCAGCTTTGGAGATTGTTAGCTTGGCTAGATGAGCCACTTTGTCAAGATAGATTGTGAATATTATCAGATCTGTGCTCTCAGAATTCTTAGAGTGGAAGTGTGTGGAGAACGAAGGAAAATTGAAAGGGACCTTACAACATCAAGGCCATGGTTGTAATCTCTCTTTCACATTTAATATGATACAGTAATATGATTCTTTCCTATAAATCTTGTTGTGTTTTATTGTATGATTCCTTGATCACATACATAGGTTTATATTGAGTTTATTCTATTGCTATCACTTTGGTTGGTTGTGTTCTTTTTCAGGTTCATCATCGTATGAGCATTGGAACAGAGCTAGGATGGCGATAGCGAGAGGAAGCGACATTTAAACGGAATGTCACCTATCCCTCTTTAGTTAGTAAATTCAATATTTAAAACTTAAGGAAAGCATCATGTTCTGGTGTGTTTTGTTCTAGATCTAGGTGGATCTAGGGAGACCAGTTAGTGTTCGCACCTACCGATTAGTCCGATAACAAAATTGACGACTCCACTGGGGAACAATTTGTTTCCTAGTTAGTCTAGTTTCCCTTGTTTTGATTGCTTGTTTTCTGGTCTCTGAGTCTATGGGAGATCCATCCAGACTCTCTGGATCTGAAAGTTCACTCAAATTTAGTCCTTTTTCAATTTTTTTCCTGTTTACAGGCATTCTCGCACTGTACCTTTTAGTGGCCTATGAAAAATACCTGAGTTCGCACCCTGGTGTTAAGTCCAGTGCGAACCCCTCATAGTCAACCTTTGTTTAGCCTATGAGAATCTTTTATTCTTGCATTGTAATACACTGCTAGCCTGTGAACTTGTTTGTAAATTTTTTTGGATTGGGTCTTGTCATCTTTTGATGACCCAGTTTTGCTTTGATCAGCTAGATTGAGCTTTTGGAGCCTATATTGATTTGCTTACAGTCTGCTTGACATTCTTTGAGTTGCTTTTATCCATCTTTGCTTTGTTTGGTTTTGAAGGATTAGTCTCTTGCTTTGAGTGTCTTTCAATTACAAATCATGTGTTTTCTTTAGAATTGTTGGAAAGATGAGATTTCTTCTGAATAGTTCGCTTTAAAAGAGAACTTTTAGTTTGGGTTTCTTTGTTTTAAGAAAGTTCATTATTGCTTTTAGTGAAATTTTTTAAACAAAAATATTTAATTTCTTGCTTTATATTAGATTGGGGGCATCCTTGCATTTGATGTAGCGAAATTACATGATTCTTGGCATTTTTTGATCTTAAATTATGAAAATTTTTCCCCCTCATGGCCGAGGGGGGCCATGAATCATGCATTGGTGTTTAGTACATTTTTCTCATTTCTTGAGAATCTTGATATTGATGAGTTTAATATATTTTGGGACATCATGCATATGGGAATGATAAATGTTTTCTCCTTCTCATAGCATAGCTTTCATCGAAATG
>JZKD02S1608237.1:1248733-1267367 GCA_000966675.3 Picea glauca | reverse complement strand
TAGAAGAGCCCTAACCTCATCATCAAAGTCCACTTTTATAGAACTTAGTTGATTAGTAACTGTATTAAATTCATTTAAATGATCTACAACAGACCCACCTTCTGACATCTTCATAGTAAATAATATCTTCATTAGAAATACCTTATTCGACGCCGAGGGTTTTTCATACAATTTGGCCAACGCATCTATCAAACACTTCATTGTCTTTTCTTTCAAAATATTGAAATCCACCGATGGTACCAGGCTCAACCATATCGTTCCTAGAGACTTTCTATCAAGAATCTCCCATTCTTCGTCCTTTATGGCCGCTAGCTTCTTTGCTACTCTTCTGAATGGTAGGAATAGATCCTTCTGATATAAATAGTCTTCCATTTGCATCTTCCATAACTAGTAGTTTTGGCCGTTAAATTTCTCGACCCTAAACTTTCCATCTTCTGACATTGCTACCACTCGAACTAGGAACCCTCTTTTCCTGTGAGTTACCTTATGCTTTGATACCAGTTGTTAGAAAAATCAGTATTGCAAAGCAATACAATAAAACAAATGCAGAAACAAAACACAGAAGACACACAATACAAGAGAGACACAGATTTACATGGTTCACCCAGTGTGGGCTACGTCCACCAGATAAATTGCCAGGTCCTTCCTTTATTATTATCCAACAAATGAAGGGATCCAACCTATAGCAAAACTCATTGTAACTTCCTCTTCTTTCTCTCACAGTCTCCTCTCTCAGAATACAATATTCACCACACTCCATAGCCGTGATACATTTCCCTCATAAAAGAGGGTTGCCTTCTAGGGAAAAAAACCCTAATATAATCTCTACCGTTAGATCTGCGACCTTATAATGAACGGTCTAGATTTACAATGAAATTACAATATACTTTTACAAGGCAATTTTTGCTTCGAGGGCTTCGCCCTCGAACCCCTCTTGGGGGCCCACTTGCCCTCAGACCCCCCAACCGGGGGGATAGCCCCCCCGGACCCCACAAAGGGGGTAACCCCCCTTTGCACTTCCCCACGTGGAAGAGTGTACATACTTCTGGGGTGTAAATACTTCATGGGGTATAAACATGGCTAAAAGCAAGGACCTCTGAATCATGAAGATAATCAGGCTCCACAACCAACAGGAATAATGTGTCTATTCAAGATGATTCTTAAATGTATGTACATTGCACATTAGTGAGTTTTTTTTTATTTTTTTTATGGTGGGCCTTTTATATATAAGTGTGCAAGCTTATTTTTGTTGAATATGCTTATTTTTTTTACATTTTTCAAATTTTTGTTTAATCAACTTTTTAGTTTAGACTTTCCTATTCATAGGGTTACTCAACTATTGTCTATAAAACTTTTTAATGCTTTGATCAGTTATTTTCAAATATATAGACTACTATATAAGCTTATCATTATCTAAAATGGTACATTCAATATTATTTATGTTTAGATCATGATGCAGACCTAGTTTTAAACTTGTGCATTTGATTATTTGAGAAAAGACTCTATCCCACATCAAAAAAGGGGAAGTTTCTAAATTTTCTTCGATTGCATTCCTTGCCTTCTTGTCCAAGAATGGCGTAATATGGAGATTTGTGTTTTCTGCATATAATGAAGTGAGTTCCTTCTTGGGGTATTGTCAAACTCTTAACTAATTTCTTACTAACCATAAAAAAACAAAATTTGTAGATTTACAAATAAGCTATGTACATGCATGATCTCACTTATGTTTAGATCATGATGAAGACATATTTCAAAGAGCATTTGATTATATGTAATATAAATACATCCCATGTAGAAAGATGAAATATTTAAATGGTTTTTGAAGAATGACTTAATATATGTGCATATTTTTGTTTTCTTCATGTACATGAAAGATTATACGAGAACATCTATTCCACCACAGAAAGAGGATATAAGTATTTTCTGGAAGAATGGTTTTTAATATGAAGATTTGTGAACTTTCATAGATATAAGTAATTTCTTGGAAGAATGGCTTAATTTGAAGATTTGTAAGTCCTTTAATTTGAAATGGCATTTGAGGGCATTTGATTATATGAGAACATATATTCCACTGCAAAAGAGGAGATAAGTATTTTACTACTGAGTAAATAAGGTCACCTGGCATGAGAACTTCACCTGAATGATCTGGGACTTTATTGAGGAAATAAGTATTTTATTGGAAGAATGACTTAATATGGAGATTTGTGAACTTTCTGCATACACAACTGAATTTATTTTCAAGGTATTATCTAACTCTGAACACTAAAATTGGTTACCAAGAAAACAATTTTTCTCTTTAAAAAATTGCTAGATAAGATTTTACATTGTTTAGATCATGTATGCTTAATATATGAAGAATAATTATTTTGCAAGTTTTGGAACTTCGTGATGTAAGTTTGGTTTTAAAAAAGTGCCAAAAAAGTATAATAAAAAGAGAGCGATAATCTTAAATCTGTGGAACTATGGTTGGGTATGTTATTATTTCTTATTGCTTATTTAATATTTAGTTAAATATCTTTAAAATATTTCCTAATAAAGTATATATGCTAATATGTGTTATTGGTTTTTCTTTTTATTGTTTTTTTATCTTTACAAATGTTTACATTATATGTGGTGGAAAATATGTTTACATTATATTTAGTGGAAATGAGCATGTTGGAAGATAAAAATTAACTCTTTTGGTATGTATGTCAATTTTACTTTAATCACAACTTGTCTTATTTATCTAAAATGGTATGTGCACATTTTATTTTAAATTTGTAGATATATTTTATTTTAAATTTTTAAATTTTAAATTCGACATATGTTTTATTTTCCTGGTATGAAGTGATCTATCTGAAAGTGATGGGTTAGAGTCCAGAATTTTAGAGTTAAATGTTTTAATCAAGCCTCTTAGTTTTAATCAAGCCTCAAAATATCAATTTATTGTTTCATCTTTGATTTCTCTTATATTGTTTATGATGGTGGAATATATTGTTTATTGTTTATTTATAAACAGTCAATAGCTTATAATTTTAATTTTATGATGGTGAAAGGATAATTTATGTTTTATGGTCAGCTTATACTTTCAATTTTTATGATCTGGTGAAAGGTTAATTTATGTTTTATGATACTATGTTGAAATTAAAAATGTTTTATTTCATTTTATTTATAAGAATCATTGTACTATGTCAAGTACAACTTATAATTTCAATTTTGTTTGATTTTCAAATATGGTTAAATAGTCAAAAATATCATCAAATTATAGTTTCTACAACTTGTAATTTCAATTTTGTTTGATTTGCAAATAAGGTTGAAAATAGTCAAACAATCATCAAATTATAGTTTCTACAACTTATAATTTCAATTTTGTTTGATTTGCAAATATGGTTGAAAATAGTCAAACAAATCATACAATTATAGTTTCCCACTTTGGATCCCTTTACCCCAATCAACACTTGGAGATGAGGATTGAGGACTAGAGGGTTGCTCAAGTTAGGTTTCAAACTTCTCAATTTCCTCCTATTAATAATATTGGAATGGAAAAAACAACAAACAATATTGTATATTAAAAATATGTGAGAGCTTCTTATGAGAGTGAAAACATAAAAAGAAAGTATGAGTCTAGGGTGATGAAAAATTAGTATTAGACTACTGAGGTAAAAGCATTGACAGTTTTCCTTGGGTGAAATGGATTTTATTCCATTTCGTTCAAGTGATAATCAATTGAATTTAACAATGTTTTTGTAAATTTAAGCATATTGATAATCATATCAATTTACGCCCCTCCTTTATTTTGATAGATCATAGACTCTTATCAATCCAAAATTTAGTAAAAACCCTAAACTCAAAATTGAAAATTCACAATGAAATGACATTTCATAACTAAATTGGTTATGTTCATCCTTGGTTTCTTTATTGAAAATTCACAATGAAATGACAATCCAATGCTAAATTGGTTATGTTCATCCTTGGTTTCTTTTTGAGATTTCAATATATTTATTCAAGAAAATGCGAAATAAAAGTAAAATTTGAAATAAAAATTGAAATAAAAACATGATCTAACCTTTTTTAATATGTGAAATTAAAATATACTTTAATATAAGTAAGCGATTTTGATTAAAATTTATATTGATATAAATTGTTTATGTAATGAAAAGGGTAGAAAAGGGATGATGGATTATCAATCCTCTGCACATTGGAAGCATTCACTAGTGCCATTAATATGACACCTATGAGAGTTGTTCAATATCACTAAATAACTTTCTATTAGAAAATGTGCAGGGATAGCAACATACCATCCACAATACAAGGTCTACATTGAGTAAACTTCCAACTTTGTTATCATGTCAGAAATCACATTATTTTTCAACTTAAGTTTTTTCAATCAAACTTAATGAAAACTATGTTTAAAATGTGTGTTAGGTAATATCATACATATTTTTAAAGTAGCTCATAATTTCAATTTTGTTTGATTGTCTTAAAGATATTGAAATATAAATGCACATTACAAATCAATTTAATATATCAACACTTTTGGAATAAAAAATCACAATTTCGTAATTAAAATTGATACTTTTTAGGATGTCTTTAAATTTTTTAATTAGGATGTTAATCATACACTACCTTGAATTCTCAATATACTCCAAATTCAATTAAAAAGATGAAAATCTAAATGCAGCAAACCAAGCCTTAGTAGATGGTGTTATTTATTTATTTATTTTATTGGGTCACAAAATCAAATTCTTTTTCAACTTAAGTTTTTTCAATCAAACTTAATGAAAACTATGTTTGATGTGAAGAATATAAGTAGTGTTAGGTTCATCATACAGATTTTTCAAGTAGCTCATAATTTCAATTTTGTTTGATTTGCTTCAAGATATTGAAATCTAAATGCACATTGTAGCAATTTAATATATCAACACTTTTGGAATTAAAATTCACAATTTCATAATTAAAATTGATACTTTTTAAGATGTCTTTAAATTTTTTAATTAGGATGTTAATCATACACTACCTTGAATTCTCAATATACTCCAAATTCAATTAAAAAAAATGAAAATCTAAATGCAACAAACCAAGCCTTAGTAGATGACCTGTTATTTTTATTTGTAGAATGATATTATTCCTAGAGATATTAATAGAGAGGTGGATGATTTTATGAAAGGTACTACATTTAGTGAAATTGTTTCTAAGCCATCAATAGTCCCTTATAATGACATGGAAATGGGTCCTAGTTTTGATATGAAGTTATCCTCTTCATATGAAAAAATATTTCAATCATTGTAAATAATGAACGCAAATCCTTTATATAGTAAATTGGTTATGCATTAAATGATTTTTGTATATGATGGATAATTTGTAAGATTAGTATAATCACCCAAAGTATAGGTCATTTTAGGTTCCTTATACAATCTATAGGTTCTTCCTCAAATTGGAAATAAGGCTTGGTAAACTTTATAATTCATCAAAAATATAACTTTTCTTATTTGAATGGACCATGAAAGTAAACTAAACCAAATGATTCTATAATCCTAGATATTCATAAATATATGTAATTTCAATGAAAAATATAAAATTATGGAATGTACATTTCACTTGTTTAAAGAAATCGTAATGGTATACCGTCTTCAATTATTCATTCATGATCGGCTTTGGACATTTTCCATTTTCTAACTTTTTTTTTCTTGATTGAACTTCTATTAATTTTATGTGCGTTGCACATACCAAATGACTATATTGACAACTTATGAAATCTTAATGATAGTCTTGAAAGTGAACATGAGTATCGGTTTGATGGGTTTCTTGAAAAAAATATCCTTTCAATACGATGGATCCTCTTTCATATATAAAACCGTTATCATCAAAATCTTCTAATAATCTCATCTTTTGTTATGTGCATCACATCAAATAATATTTCACATTTTCGGTGTTGTCTACAGGTGCAACCATGACAGAGACATCTCCTGCAAATAATTCGATATGTTCCAACAAGTAGTTCGTGTTAGATTATACACAAGTACATCTACAAGTTGTTTAAATATTTAAAATTAAAAAATATCATTTCTAACAAGATCAGAAACTCTATCGCCATCAACTAGCACTATAGTTTCATTTGATTCCACCTTCTCTGAGCTTGCAAGTGGAATTTTCCATTTTATATTAAGTTCGGTATGTCTCCAAGATTTAACATATTCCGCATTTTCATTTTTGCAAATCTCTATTAATTCTGTGTTCTCTATGCAAAATGAACAAAAACAAGATTCATTTCTTCTATAAAATGAAAACACATTTTGATTGTGTTTTGTTTTAACTGAATGCATGTTTTGTGTCCCATGTATTGTACCAGATTCATATGGGATTGATCTGGTTACATACAAATAAAACCCGCACAAGACAAGAACTTGTTAACTTGAAATCTACCAAGAAAATGATTGAATATCATATAATTTCTAACACGTGAATAACAATATCTTGTGTACATGTGTAACATGTATATATGTACACACCTATGCACATCTCTTGACAGATTATTTTCATGGATTAGCATCAGTTTGCACCATTCAACAACTTGATCAATGGATTCAAATCAATAGGCATGAGAGTTCATCTGATACCTTTGAAGTGCTTGTTGTACACATGCCCCTGCACCGTCGTGCTCTCCTTTTCCATGACCACTCTAAAACATCTTCCAAAAATATGTAATGTTTGATTTCTCATGAAGATGACACAACCAATAGAATGATCGTGAACATTTGAACTGACCCTCACATCCATCTGATCATATCCAATTTTGATCGAATTTGATCCCACGTTCTTTCAATGAATCATAAAATTTATCAGAACAATGTTGTACATAATATGTATCATGTGCTTGATCATCACTTATATAAAAGTGATATTCTTTGATAACAAGTCGATTTCCATTGGTGCTTTCTATGTTATCAAGGATCCATTGAGCATGATTCGAAAAGATCTTTTGATGACTGTGGTTGAGTTATTTTTTCATGCGTTTATTAACCATTTAAGAAGCTAATGAAAGAGGATGAAGATAAGAGAATTATATCACAACCATAAAATCATATATAGATCTGAACTGAAGCAATAAGAACAACAAACCATAACAAGAGAAGTGATAACAGAGTTCGGCACACAATTGCCTACATCTTCGGGCCTTTGTCTCAGTAGGGGAGGCTTCTTTATTAATTCTTCAATGCTTGAAAAGTACAAAAAAATTAAATCAAATGGACTCCATGATGGTATCCCTGTGTTCATATCGACCTAAGAAATCCAACACAACTGACGGCACTGAAAAATACTAAGTGTAGCTCCTAGAAATGGCCTTCAAAGCTTGGCTAGTTCGCTGGTCTCTCTACATAAAACTCACTATTCTGCAATGTTTGGCATAATTTGACCTGTAACAGCACTGGTAACAACTTCTGGTTTAAAAAGTAGTGGTTGTTGGATCAAATCCCAATAAACCCACTCTTTGTGGCATTAAATCTGACCAATTGCATAAAATATGGAAAAATATATGGTTTCAACCACCCACTTTTATGAGGCTTTGAATCTCTTACTTTTTAAATGGGTAATAAAATATAAATAAATAAAAACCATTTTCCATATGGTATTATTTATGAGATACGTTCTTTTTATAAGGGATAGTACTAAACCATATAATATATGGCTCGTACTATTTAATGTGAAATGGCATTAAACGTGGCATAATCCTAGCATGAGATAATATGGTTTTATAACCATATGGTTAACAAACATTGAAATATATGGTCAGAACACTTAATGGTTGGTCGGGGTCATAGGGTTGACTCTCGTCTACCAACCCCTTGTTTTAACCATATCACAATAAATACTGATACACATTAACAAGTGGCGATGTGCATTTGTGGCTAGTGAGTGTTGTGAAAGTCGTTGGTGCTAGAATAGGTTAGGGTTTTGATTCTCATGGAGGATAAATAAAACCAAAGTTTTGAACTAGTCCTTATTGGCCTAATACAGAGTGCCATGTGGCACCATTGGATTGGGCCATGTGGCACTATATGATTGGACCGCATAGTCAGGTCACCAATACAGCCACCTGCCAACCCATCAGTCCAGTCACCAGCTCCTACCACGTGTCTTCCTATCCCTCCTGCCACATGTCATCTTCTACCACTGTCACGTGTCACCTTCACATGCTGCCACGTCACTCTTTGACCAGTTGACTTTTTAGATGTTTGGGAAAACAATCAGAGTGCGATAACTCTCACATACAACGTCCGTTTGAGAAAGTAAATATATGTCTGGCATCAACACGATGAGCCGGTCGCAATGGAATTGGTTTTGTCTGATTCCGAGAACTTTCATTTTTTAGCCTTTTTCTGGACCTGTGAAGCCTCCTAGATCTGATTTTGGATCAGAGCATGTCTATATAGAATGTTGACACATATAGTGATTTGATCAGAATGATAATATTCACTTTGTATTTCTTTTTGTGTAGTGAATGTGTAATTCTCTACAAAATCAACTACAAACAAAATTGTCCCTGGTGGAAATAATTCAAGAGATTATTTGAGTTGTAGGTATTTCCATTGAGCTCTATGTGAATTCTTGGTGTATTTATAAATTTCTTCCTCAAAATTCTTCAAAAAATCTATTACACATATTTTATCTACTTTCAAATCAATCCTTTTGGAAATAACATTTGAAGAATGTGGAGCCGTGTTGTTGATATATTCATATCTCTACCAATTGACTATTATATTAGAAAATGATTGATCATTCATATCAATAGGATACTTTGAGTGAAACAAACTTAGATTTCCACAACGATCACATTTCTTTCCACCAACACATTTTTTTGGGTAAAATAATTCATCATCTTTTCTTTCACATAGAATTTCAGATATAAAAGCATGGAATGTGGAAGGAGGAGGCGAACTTGACCATAAAGTTTTTCCCAAATCAAGAAAAGTGTTGTAATATAACTCAAATTCCACATGATAATGACAAAAACAACTATCACGAACAATGATGGGTCTAACAAACCATGGTATTTGTTGCACAAATGTATTGATGGAAATTTTAACTTATTTATGCTCTTGTTTGAACTTATTGAACAATTATATTTGTGTCATTGGTTGTTGGGTTTTAATTGTTTCCTTTTACTTTCTGAGTTATTGACCCAGGGTTCATGTCTTTCAGGTTTCCAACAAAGCCTCTAAAAATATTGGCCCTCCTAGTAAGATATAAGGCAACATAGTGTACAAAGTGCACTACGCAGTCTCACCCGAGATAGCTTTAAATGGGTGGCTGTAAGACTCAGGTGTTTACAACCTAGGATTGAGTATGGGATAGGGAATTGTTAATACAATCCATCTACTGTGAATTATGACTGCAATCTACTACTACTCATGGGGTTTCATCTATCATTTATGGTTTAGTTCCCCGAACAACACAATCGTATTCCATAACAATGCATTAACTCATTCATTAATCATAACAATTATCTGTTGAAAGAAAATAAAGATATACATGAATTCATCACATTAAATAGATATTACCATGGTTCACCCACCCCTGGGCTACGTCTACAAATATTTGTCTCTTGGCTCTTTTATTATGGTATTTTTGCATCTCCAGTGCCGTGCGCTTACAATTCCCTCTGATGCGTAAGATCTGTATGAGGCAAACTAGATCACACCAGACTCCTCAGCATGTGATCTAATCCTAAGATATTACACCTCCTCTCCTCTGTTCTTAGCTCACCAATGTACAAAATTGGTCCATAACCATATTACATAACGCATCAACTCGTACATAGCTATGCTAGAGCATTACAAAAACTAAACTAATACAAAAGAGAATCAACCTCTCTATGATACCCATGTATCTCTATTTATATGTATCAAGCTCTTCAACCATTTTACAATGTATTACCAAAACCCTAACCCTACCGACATTAGGTCTTCCTCCCATGCACATGTGTCGTTCTTCCTCCAACTGTCGTTTTCCTTGTGCAGGCTTTCTTGCATGTGCGTGTGCTGTGTTACCTTCCAACTATTACTTCCATTTCTGCACACTTTCTTTCCCATGATCATCCTCCTTTCAAATTCGTCCTGGTGCCAATAGGCCCCCAACACTAACATGTGACTCGTCTTGAGTCACCTAGTCCTTCTGAGATTCTTTGATCTCCTTGGTGATCGTCTGGAACTTTTCCTTGAGCTCTGTTGCTTTTGTTAGTGCCTGCGTCGTCTTTTCCTTGATCTTGTCTACTACCTAAACTACCACTTCATCACTCAACAATCCTGCACATTCAGTCTAGGTCTGTGTTATCTGTGTTTTATCTCCTTCTTCCTGTGCGAGTATTTCTTCTACCTGTTCCTGTAGTGGATCTATTTGAGCCTTCCTCTCTTGTTTTTGTGTTTGTGCAATGATAAGTTATGCCTGCATCTTCTTTATCTCCTATGTCCCTTTGACTTGTTCTAGGATTGGCATGGTCTTTTGCCTTTGTTTGAGTTCTTGGATCGTTGCATTGATCCTTTCCTCTTCCTTTTCCTAGCGTTAGACCTATGGATCCTCCTCCAACCTTGTCCAAAGTTGCATTGCTTTATCGAGCAATTCATCTATTGTGATAACTTGTTGTTCCATCTCCTATAGCTGAGTTGTTGCTTCCTTCTTCCTTCGCTCCTTCACTACCGGTGGAGTGGTTGGTGTGAGTTGTTTGCAAAGATTCTCGATCTCCTTCTGATATTGATCAATTTCCTACACAATCTGGTCAATCTTTCCTGCTACCGGTAGTTCATTCCCTTGCGCGGTTCTTCGGAGTTTCTCAAAAAATCCTGCCACTCTTCATTCTAGCTCATTCCTTCATTCTTTTTCCTCCTGAGTTTCAAGCTTGGCCTGCTCACAGATTTTTTCCAGCGCCTTGCGCTTCTTTGTTGTGTGTTGAAGCTCGACTAAGTTTTTAAGTGCACGAGATTGTACCTCATGGTCGACAATAACCTGCAATTTGTGTAGTTATCTTGACGACATCCATGTCAAGACCAATTGGATGTGGTCCAAATCATTTAGGTGTGTCTACCCCACTATTTCATCCATGCACAACATGCTAGGTTTGATGTAAATCGTTGCGTTTACGTGTGGCATGGGGTGGACTGGGTCTCGTTATTATACCTCCACTCTTTATTTAGCATGTATTATAGGTGGCTCTATGCCTCTGTTGCTGTTTGTTTTCTGTTCTTCCTCAAATTTCTTGAGGAACTGTCCCATTTCTACCAACTCTTTTTGCAGTTTATCCCTGTGATGCGCTGCATGATCAAAATCTTTTGCTAAGCAATCCTGGACCATTCTGGAGATTATTTCCCTGTCGTCCTCCATGATCATATAGTCTGGCGATGCTCGTTGCACCTTTGATTTCTTTCCCGTGCCTCCTTCCTGCATGACTAGTCTCTTATTTACCCCGAGTTCCTATGTGATGGGGTTTGGGGCGGTCTCCCTCACTCCCTTAGCTTGTTTCAGCTGTCCTTTGGTCGACTATGTAGTTTTTTTCTTCCCCTTTTGGGTCCCTATTTGCTTAGACCCTTCATATGCTTGAGTCAGCTTACCTTGGTCTGTTCGTGGTTTCTTGGGCACTTGGATTTCCAGAGGCTGTGTTTCTGCCTATTTTTCCTCTCCTTCTATTGTTTCTGGTACTTCCCAGGTAATGCTTGGGATCCTCCATTCATCAGGCCATTCGTTGATGACCATGTCGATATCAACCTCTGTGATGAAGTAGCGCATTTGTAGCCACTATTTATTTGGGTCCTGCCTTGGTTGTATCCACATTGTCTGTCTTGTGGCCCAGAAATTGGCGATGTTCACATATTGCGCAATAGCCTCTAGTGTTATTCTCCATGATCGGCTAATATTTTCCTGTATGTCCCATAGGTATGCTTCGAATATGTCCTTGTTCTCCCTCTTATCCCTGGCCTGTGGCCCAGATCTCAGTAAGAGGTATCTCTCTCCCGCTGGCTATTGTCTGGTACAAAATAACACATACCCTGGTTCTCGCCATCCCATGAAGGCTATTAGGGTAATCAACCATGAGTAATGAAACTATGTGCCTAGGTATTGTGCTTCCTTGCAATCCTCTTGAAACAGGTTCAATAGATATGGCACCCAGCTCATAGAGGTGCTTTCTGCACACTGAGCTGCAATTGCAATGAATCTTGTTAGTACTTTCTCTTTGCAACATTTTTGGAGCAATTTGCAAGCTAAGATCTTTGCGCCCAGTTGTGTAGTTGCATTGTTGATTCATTTGATTATGATGCCCCTTGTCCCTCTAGCAGTGCCATATTTCTTCTTCCAACACTTTTTCCTTGGATTTCTCATCCAGAATTAATGCGGGATCCATACCCTAGGTTGGTAACCCTGTGATTTGTGCGATAAGCTCAATAGTTATGGGGACAGGTTTGTCCAGCCATATGTCCCCTCCATGTGTGACTGCTAATGGCTGCTTGACGCATGGTGTCATGTACTGGCCTCTGCCAAAATGTTGTAACTTTAGAAACCCTAAGATTCTTGTTTTTTCCAGCCCAGTGTCCCACTAGTGTGGCTGGCTAATCGTTTCTCCAAGTTGGTTTACGGTTATTGTTGGCCCTTGACCAATTTTTGGGGAGATCCTTGGTCAAGTTGACCTATTTTGGGACTTCGACAACCTGTTGAAGATGGAGCGGAAGATGAAGAAGAGATTATGGGATCTTGGCTCCTTTTTGGGTCCTTTTTTGGATTTGGGAATATGTAACGGGAATGGGATGGCGGCCCATGGGTTTACCCATGTTTAGGCCTATTTTGTAAAGTATAAATAGATGTCTAGGAAATGTAAGGAGGGGGAATGGGCATCTATGTGATGTAAGGCTGATAAGCTAAGTGTTAAGTGCAAGTATGATTTGTAGATGCTCTGTGCATATTGTGAGAACTTGTGGAGCTAAGTGCAAGTGGTTGCAACATACTGTGAAAAGCTTTATGTTAGACCTAGCTCGGGGAAGGAGGATTTAGTGAGGTGTGCGTAGATCTCCTGTCTTATGTGGAGTAGGGTTTTTGTGGCTCTGTTCATGTAGATGACTGATTGAAGATAATAAAGAAGAAGAGTTGGTGGACATAGCCCCAGGGAGGGGGTGAACCATGTAAATACTGTGTTATTCTACTCTATGCGATGTTCTGATGTATTTATGTGTTATTCACTAAGTGCTTGATATAGATAGATAGATAGATCTTTTTATGCTTTGTGCTTCTGATGAATCTGGATGTTAGATCTGATATAGGTGAATGTGATTAGTGATTGAATCTGCTAGATCTGATCCATTTATCTATGCTAAGTTCTTAGATACATTAGATCAGAGTAAATGCTATGATGCTATGTTTTATCTGTGAAGTAGATATTGGTTAAATAATAACAAACTGACAGTTCTAAGTGCTTTATTAAGTATTGTAATCACAGATCTATGTCCTAGCTAAGGCTGCAGAGACCTGAGTCCTGCAACCACCCCTACCTCTACCTCAAGTGAGAATTCATCTGCTTCGCAGGTGTTGCTGAAAGGGCTGGTAGTTAGGGTTTTGTTGGTGCGTTGTTGTAGCGTTGAACCCTCGGTCTGACTCTGTGCCAACAAATGGTTCCATTGCCAAGACCTGAAACTATGATTGTTGGGAATCGAGGAAGAAGAAGATCTATGCAAGGATCTAACTTCAAATAGTGAAATCTCTGTGCGTAGATATGTTTCTCTAGTGCGCAGTACTCTACTTAGTTTGACAAGCTCAGTGCTAAGGAAAAGAAGTCTGATTGGAAGAAAAGAGGTAAGATATGAAAGATTCATGTTATGAGAAAGGTAAAAGTGAGAAGTTTTGACTAAAAGAGGTAATCTCTAAAAGCTTTGTGCTCTGATAAAGGTAGAATGGTGAAAAGTTCTAGATCTGAAAGCTTTGTGCTCTATAGAAGTAAGATAAGTGGAATTTTTTTTTCCAGTAGTATGGATCTAGGTATATTTGATAGATTCTATCCTAGCTTGAAAACTAGATTATTAATAGATGAAAGAATATTTGATATGAGTAGATCTAATAAGAATAGTGAAAAATATGTTATACCTATACATAAAAAGAATGTTTGGACTAATAAGTGTATGTAGGACCCTAGAAAGAAATGATTGCAGGTTAGCTACCATGATCCTAGCGTGCAATACAAGAAAGGTTGCGGATCATTTAAAAGAAAGAGAGGATAAACCCTATGTTACAGTTGCAGAAAACCGGGACATCTTGCTAAGGAATGCCCTAGGAGAAGACCTAGTTGTCCTTGTTGTAAAGATATGGACCATGAAGTATTGGATTTCCCTAGAATGATTGCTAAGCTTGAAGAAATGAACATGAGACAAGAAAACCCTAAGGCAGATCCATAAACTAATATTATGATAGAATCCCAGAAAGAATTAGAGAAAACATTGTTACATATGAAAGAAACCTTGAATGACCACCGACATGTCAGATTATTAGAGATCTTCAAAGAAAAGGAATGTCTTGAAGCGAGAATAGGAGACTTCAACATTGACTGTGTTCTAGATGAGGAAACACAGGTGAATATTATGACAGAGAGAACTTGGGAAACTATAGGGAGGCCTGTTATAATTCCTTCCTTAGGAAGAATAGGACTATTCAAAGGAAATCTAATAAACCTATGTGGAAATCTCACCCAGATACCTATGAATGTCAATGGAGCTTTGAGAGAGGAAGATTTTGGGATTATTAGATTTACTGAGAACAGTGCCCCATTTACCATGCATTAGGAAAACCTTGGATTGAAAGAGATCATGCCAGAAGGCAAGACGAAGAAGAAGATTTATAGAAGAAGAAGAAAGAGTTAAAAGAATTCATGACTAGAAAGATCACACACTTGATTGAAGAACATAAGAACAGATCGAAGCTATTTAGCACCGGAGACCCAAATGTCAAAGTTGCAAGAACACTAGAAGACCCACATAAGATTGAAGTACCTATTCCAGATAAATAAGAAGGATCACCCTCGAATCTTAAGAAATAATCTCAACAACGTGAAGTAACTATACCAAAATAAGATACGAATCAGAACGGAAAAAGGCATGCTAAGACGAAGCTCACTGGGAAGAAAGATAGAAAGCTAAGTAAGAAGAGAGCTGAGATTGGAAAGTTGAAAAAGGTTCCAGAGGGAACCTTGCATAAGGAAAATTTGCAAAATTGGAGCTTTCCTGGGATATCAGAATAGGGACACATGGAACTTCGCCATGACGAAGCAATATAGCCTTTGTTGAGATTATAACCGTTAGACCAATGCTCTGAATGGGTAGAAAGACATTTATGGATAGACAACTCACCATCTGACTGTTGGGACTGTGCCATAATAGACAGAACAGAGTTAATGAAGGTTTCATACCCATTGTAGATGACCCATTTATGAGTTACCTATTTATAATGTCACACTATGCATTGAGAACACTTTTTCCAATCGTGAATTTGAGCTCGCAGACTTGTTGATTTTACACATTGGTCATTGCGATATTTCCCTCTATCCTATTGCAGTGTCTAAGTTACCCTCCAAACTTGATATTGTTAACCCCGAGTGTGTATGTCAGATGAGTTGAGCGTTGCCACAAAAGTTGTTGAAGAATTTCTAATCGACCTCATGACTGAAAGATTCATGTTGATGGCTATAGGTCTACAAGAATCGTTGATGAGAGGACTTCCAGCCTCTCCATCCACTACTCAAAAATTTGGACCATCTCGACCATCATATGAAAAGAGAACCAAGCACAGGGATGATCTAGTGAATGCCAAATTGATCTTGAGTATATTACCCAACTATATTCCACCTATGAACGATGCAGTAAATCGAGATAGTGTACCTAGAGATTTCAAATACACCTTGGTTACAATGCACCTCCCAAAGGGGATACGTGCAGTACGAGCAGACCAAGATAATATTGCAGTGTTGAAGTTTAGTGAATTCAACCTTGGAGATCGCAAAGTCTATAACATGCTTACGCCACATAAGTACCTGACCAAAACTAAGGGGAAGAATTCGAAGATAATCCCCTAGTTGTGGACTATGAACCTCACGCAGTCCACCCTGCTAAATGTCATGAATATTCCTCCATTCAGATGACACCAGGAGGTGAATGCACATGTCAAGCTACTGCTATCTTATTACCATGGCGATTATTTGTGGCTAAACCATCGTATAACAGTTGATTTGATGCTGATCAATCAGATCATAGGCTTGAGTATGCAAGGACCTGATCCACAGGATTTTTACCATGGAAAATCCATGGATTGCGCTCTAGCATAGAGGATCAAGGACACTTATGGCGATGTCGAGAAGGGAATGCAAGGTTACAAGGTAGCTTCTATCCAGAGTGGCATAGTGTGCCTTTCCTGTTAGTTAATTGCAAAGAAGTTAGTATGAAATAACCGCCCTACCCAAGTCATCGGTTTTGTAGTCAACCTCATAGGGAAGTGCGCAGAAGGCCTTCAGATGAACTGGGCGAAGTACCTGGTGAGCCAGTTGGAACTTAACTGCAGAGAAGCACAAGATCAAGGATATGAATTTCAATTTAGCTAGCTCTTGATCCTTATATCTTTTATTTTCTGGGAGATGCCGGAAGGTATGACCTTCCTGGACATCGAGCCTTTTGAACCGTTGGTCGCGAAGTTCAGTACACTGTGGTACTCAAGCAACATGAATAAACAGTGGAATTCAAATGTTGTTTTCCATACCTACTACAATCATCTGAACATAGCCATACAATCCAAGCCTTGCATGACTTCAAACACTCTACACTGGTTCCTGCCTTTGATGAAGTTCAACGTGCACTGACATTTTATTTACATCACAGCACGCACCGATGAACAAAAGAAACAAATTCAATCCTACTAAAAGCTGACGGAGGAGGACTTGGAGGAGATCACAAAGGACTGGTCGGCAGACCTCCTTATTCCAGTAGACCCTACAAATATATCTGACATCAACAGCCCAGAAACTGCGCAAGATACACCCGGACCTAGCAGAACAAAGAAGACTAAAGAGGTCTAAGAGATAGATAATGCATCCATAAAGAATGCTTCCACATCATCAGAGCAAGGAGGTTATGGTGAAGACTTGAATGAAAAATAAGTTTAACAGAAGCAAGGAGATGAGGCTGACCCCCTGAAGAAGAGGAAAGGTTCACCTCCAAATCTTCCTCCCAGAAGAAAGAGAAGGACACCATGACCAAGATGTATGATCGAATTGAGACTGAACTCTGAGGGGTACAATAGGCCCTATAGTCCAGTCATGTAGTCTCCATTACACCGGGAGAACCAGAATTGGGAGATGAGCTAGCTCAACTCCACCACTTACCCGATATAATCAAATCTCGCCTTCAACGAGCACAGGAAGAAACAATGCAAGCCACCTAGGATTTGACACAAGTACAAGGATTACTCATCGAGAAATGTAGTGATGCAGAACATAAAAAGCTTACTCTCCAAGTGAAGTTTGATGAAGAAAAAACACAACTACAACAAGAAAAGAAACAGTTACTGTTCGAATAAAGCTTACTTTAGTAAGAGATAACTTTTGTAACTGTGAGTTTCAACCATTACTGTTGTAACTGTGAGTTTCTAGGTTTACTATTATTAGCTAATCAGATCCACTTAAGTCAGTGATCTGCATGCTATATATGTAACCTCCATTTGTTTGTTAAGCAATGAAAAACGTTTTGTGTTGTGTGAATTAATTCTTCCAATTTTATCTTGGTATCAGAGCAAGAAGAAAAGAGACGGATCGGGGATCGTTTTGAGGAGGAACCAACTGCTGAGTTTTGTGTGGAGCGTCCCTGTTCAGCTGTCCAGATTGTTCTTGCTGCTCGCTTCCAGTATATGCGTGGAGAGTTTGTTGCGGTGACCGATTTGCTGCGTGAGTTTAATTTCGGATTTGCATGCGTGAGCATGGAGGTAGTTTGCATGCATGGACTTTGCTGCGAGAGTTTAATTTCGGATTTGCATGCATGAGCGTGGAGGTATTTTGCATGCATGAGTGGAGTTTTGAAGTACAATTCACATACGTGGAGTGAAGGCAAATCTAAATTGCATAAATGAGGTAATGAGTTTAAGTGGTAAAGTGTGGTAAAATATATATATTTTTTATTGGGTCGTGGCTTATTTCATGTGGATAAAGTAAATGCATGTGTATAAAGTGAAGTTATAAATCTTTTTATTAAAGTGGGTAAAAGATTTAAGGATGAAGGAAGGTGAAGTGGAAGTTAGTTCACATTCTGCAGTTACACGATACTCCAAAGGACAATGCATCAAGCGTGCAATAGATCTCTCCATGAAGTACGATTATCTCACGAAGGAGCTGTCGCATTCAAAGCAAATGGCCATCAAAAATATTTCAGCATTTGGTAACTCGGTGTGGATAGATATGAAGGAAGAACCACCATAAACAGTCACTGCCCTGCATTTCTGCTTATATATGTATGTGTGGTGTGTTTAAATTTTGTTTGTGTGTTAGATATATTATATGTGTGTGAGAGAGTGTGATTTTATTTGTAATCAAATGATGAAGAACCAATCATTGAACAGAGTAGCATATGTTAAAGCTAGTGGTTCTCGACGT
>JZKD02S1608237.1:1236144-1248683 GCA_000966675.3 Picea glauca | reverse complement strand
ATGGTCAGAGGTGTTTTGACTTTAAGTGTGTCAGTGGGTAGCTCGAAGAAGAGGAAGAAGAAAGAGCGGAAGCCGTGTGATTGCAGAGTAAGTTTCAGTGCTGAGGAAGACCAGATCAGACAGACAGATGAAAGTTCTAGTGTTGTAATCTTTTGTGTTGTATTGTAATTTGTAAAGTAAGCATTAAGGGAGGGTGTTCGAATAAAGCTTACTTTAGTAAGAGATAACTGTTGTAACTGTGAGTTTCAACCATTACTGTTGTAACTGTGAGTTTCTAGGTTTACTATTAATAGCTAATCAGATCCACTTAAGTCAGTGATCTGCATGCTATATATGTAACCTCCATTTGTTTGTTAAGCAATGAAAAACGTTTTGTGTTGTGTGAATTAATTCTTCCAATTTTATCTGTTACTCGCGGAGTAACTCGAAGTGGAAGAAGTGGTCAATAGAGAAATTCTCTCTGTGACAGTCTTAGAAATCAAGGAAGAAGACCAAGTTACACAAAAGGTGAACCAACTCACAGAATCCATTCAGCAACTACAACAATGCATAGCAGATTTGGAGCTACGCACTGTACCTGAGACCCCACAATATGTAAGAGACCAAAGAGAAGCAACTGCCCAGAGCATAGTTGAAAGGCTAAAGTCTCTTACCCTGGAATGTAAGCGACTTATCGATCGCAGTGCCCAGGCCTATGAACAACTCACGAACAACCCATAATTGAAGGCACTAGAGTCATCACTCCAAGAGGCAAAGTATCAAGCCGAAAAGATACAGGCACAGCTGAAGTCCCTGTTAGCTATGGAAAGAATGAAGCGCTCCCAAGAGCAGCGGATCGCCCAACAGCAAATCCATACTATCTAGAGAAGATTTATGGAAGTAACTTAAAGGCTCCAACCCATACAAGACAAGGCCTATCAATTGTTTACAGAGGTAGAAGTCCAAGGATAAGAGCTAGAGCAGGTTGCCACTACAACTGAATAATTTCTAGAGGGACCTATCAATGATGCAGTCATCCAAGAGTTTGTTGAATAGGAGGTTGTAGCACAACAACAAGTCGAAGCAGCTCAAGCCAAGCTCAAGGTGTTCGACATAGAACTAGTCAGACAAGAGTGACTCAGGATGCGTCACAATTGAGTGTTGGGGGCCTGTTGGCCCTTGAGCAAGTTTTGGGGAGATCCTTGGTCAAGTTGACCTATTTTGGGAATTCGACATCCTGTCGAAGAAAGAGCGCAAGACGAAGAAAAGATCATGGGATCTCGACCCCTTTTTGGGTCCTTTTTGGGATTTGGGAATATGTAACGGGAATGGGATGTTGGCCCATGGGTTTACCCATGTTTAGGCCTATTTTGTAAAGTATAAATAGATGTCTAGGCAATGTAAGGAGGGGGAATGGGAATCTATGTGATGTAAGGCCAATAATCTAAGTGATAAATGCAAGTATGATTTGTAGATGCTCTATGCATATTGTGAGAACTTGTGTAGCTAAGTGCAAGTGGTTGTAATAGACTGTGAAAGGCTTTGTGTTAGACCTAGCTCGAGGAAGGAGGATCTGGCGAGGTGCGCACAGATCTCCTATCCTATGTGGAGCAGGGATTTTGTGGCTCTGTGCATGTATATGACTGATTGAAGCTAATAAAGAAGAAAATTTGGTGGACGTAGCCCCAGGGAGGGGGTGAACCACGTAAATACTGTGTTATTCTACTCTGTGCGATGTTCTGATGTATTTATGTGTTATTCGCTAAGTGCTTGATATAGATAAATAGATAGATATGTTTATGCTTTGTGCTTCTAATGAATCTGGATGTTAGATATAATATAGGTGAATGTTCTTAGTGCTTGAATCTGCTAGATCTGATCCATTTATCTATGCTAAATTCTTATAGACATTAGATCAGGGTAAATGCTACGATGCTCTGTTTTATCTGTGAAGTAGATATTGGTTAAATAATAATGAACTGACAGTGTTAAGTTCTTTATTAAGTATTGTAATCACATATCTATGTCCCAGCTAAGGTTGTAGACACCTGAGTCCTGCAACCACCCCTTCCTCTACCTTGGGTGAGACTTCATCTTCTTTGTAGGTGTTACCGAAAGCGCTGGTAGTTAGGGTTTTGTTGGTGCGTTGTTGTAGTGTTGAGCCCTGGGTTTGCCCCTATGCCAATAGTTATGGTTTGCATGAAGACCCTCTCTACAAGTTCCGAGAACTTGGTTTCATCTGATAAGTCATGGTCGGAATACTTGAGCTTCCCGACATGACCTAGTTGCTATGGTTCTACATGTACTCCAATTGGTATGTGTGGTAGAATAATTTATGCTGCAAGTTTTTTACGGGGTGAGCTCGGTATCTGAATTTTGTCTTCTTGTTGCTGTCGCTGGTTCGAAGTTTCAACAACTTTTGGTTTTTCCCCCATCAGTCATTCTGGCCAATCTGAGGCATTGACAAAGATCTCCTTTGTTGGTTGTCCTGATATGGTTGTTTGCGACTTGGATGGTTGTGCTGGTGCTTCCAAATTTTGTGTCATTCCGTTAACCTCCAGGGCTGCTTTAGTGCTTTTTGGCTGCACTTCCTGTTGGGTTTCCACTTCCTTGTTCTGAGGCACCTGCGTCGGTGCTGGTGTATCCACTTTAATGGCCTCTGCTTGTGGTTGTTGAAATCCTTCTAGTATCGGTGTAGAGTTCACTGGTATCCTCTCAGGGGATGGGATTTTGTCGATGTCGAGGATCACCAGTTGTTATTGTTCGTTCTCTTCCAGTGATCCTCGTGACCTAGTTTGTACCCTGGTTGGTCTGGTTGTCTGAATTTATTTTGCAGGATTCGGTGGTGCCATAGTGGTGATTGTTGAACATTTTCTAAGTTCGAATAATTTCTGGGAGTTCTATGGTCTCGCTCTGGTCGTTCCAACTGCTATTGTTCTCACTCTATTTTCCTTTCGTGAATAGACCAGTCATTCCTGTGCTCATGTGTTGTATGGGCTAGTCACAAAGATTGTCAAGGATGCTTCCTCCATTATGTGTTTAATGCCTCATAACTATGGGTTCAATGCATCTGTGACGATTTTGTACTTGCCATTATGTTTTCTTTTTCGTCTCCTGTTGGCATGTTTAATGTGATGTCCCATCGGTCCTTTCCATGCTTTAATTCTGCTTAGCGTTGTCCTGTCATACTCCCTTTGTTGACTTTCCATTTCCCGCTTATTTTCCCGTTGTATGTAACCGTTGTACGTGATTTTTCTGAATTTGTGTTTCGAACGTTATGTGGCCTTTCTCTCTCCTGCATGCTGCGTGCTTTTTAGTCTTGTTTCCTTTTTGTTCTCTTTTTTATTTTACAAATTTCTCTTTCTTTTTTTTTTTTTTACTGCGTGTTGGGTGGTCGATTGTCCTTGTACAACTTCAGTCAGCTCCCTTTGATCATTCCTCTGAGGTTTGCGCCTACTAAATATCTTAATTGTACAACTCCTCCGTATGTGACATATTTTACCTCCAAGGGTCCTAACCAATGAATTTTGAGCTTCCCTGGGTGCTGAAACGACTTGTTGTCATAGAGAAATACTAGGTCTCCTTCCTTTAATGTTTTCTTCTTTATGTGTTGATCGTGCCAAGATTTGTCTCCTTCTTTTTTCACTTGTTTATGGAATCCTGCCAGGATTCGATCTTCCTCCATTGACAATAACTGATTCAGTCTTTCTTGTACTACGCCTTATTTTGTCATCTGTGTGATAGTTGCTATGCATAAGTTGGGTACTAAAACTTTTAATGGCACTATTGCTTCTTGGCCATAGACTAGCTTAAATGGTGTGTTCCCTGTCAAATTTTTGCATGTGGTCCTATACGCCCATAATACTACTAGTACTTTAAGGTCCCAATCATCTCTTTTGATGTTACAGATCTTTGTTAGTGTGTTCTCTAGAATTTTTTTGAAGGCTTCTACTATGCCATTTTCCTGTGGGTGATACGGTGTGTTCTTCTTGTGATGAACTTCAAACTCTTCAGTCAGTGCGCATATGGTGTTGTTTATGAATTGTGTGCCTTCGTCTCTCAACAAAACTCTTGGGCACCCAAATCTAGTGATGACTTGTTCGAACAAGAAGTGTGCAGTTATCTCTATGCTACAATCTTTCACTGGTGCAGCTTCTGCCCATCTTGTTAGGTATTTCATTGCGGTGATAATGTATCTTGCCCCTGTTCTTTTGGCTGGTGGGTTAATTGGTCCCACAAAGTCGATTTCCCATTTTTCAAATGCCTATAATGTCACTTGTGGTCGTAGTGGCATCTCGTCCCTTCTGTTGGGTTTGCCTACCCTTTGACAGACATCACATCCCTGACATTATTCTTTCGAGTCTCTATGAATTGTTGGCCACCATAGTCCTACCCATAATACCTTTTGCGCGGTAGATTTTCAAACATAATGACCTTCTGCGATCCCTCGTGGGCTTGCGGTAAAATTATTGGTCGTTCGGGCTCTAATACGTACCTTCACAGGATGTTGTCTGCGCCCATTTTGTATAGGTGTCCTGTGATCAATTGATAGTCGGTTGCATAGACTACCAGGTTCTTCTTCTGCATGGTGGTATATTCTTGCGATGCAATACCTATTCTTAATAACTGGATGATCTTTGTGAATTAGTAATCAACAATCTATACTTAGAATAATTGTGCATCTGGAAAGGTGTCTTCTAGATTCATAGGTTCTTCTCCATTTGTGACCCTGGATAGGTGGTCAGGTCCTACATTCAGTTTCCCTAGTTTAACTATTACATCAAAATAAAATTCTTGAAATAGCAGTAACCATCGACAGATTCTCCCCCCCAACATTGGCTTGTTGACTAGGTATTTCAGGGCTGAGTGATCTGTAAACATCTTAAAGTTTTTTCCCAATAGGTAGTGTCTAAACTTATGTAGTACATAGACCATATCTAGGCCTTCTCTTTCCGTCGTGTTATAACTGTATTTTGAGTTTGATAGCTTTCTTCTTGTGAACGCTATCAGATGATCCAAGTCTCATGCTCTTGGCTGCGCTAAGATAGCTCCCAGAGCTATCGCTTATGCATCTAAATTCACATGGAATGTCGTTTCCCAGTCTGGAAATACTAATATCAGTGCAGAAACCATACTTTCCTTCAGGTTATCCAGACCATATTGACACCCATTGTTCCATTGATATTTTGTATCCTTCCTTAACAGTTTTTCCATTGGAGCCATGATCTGCGCATATCCTTTGATGAACTTCCTGTAGTAGCCTGTGTGCCCTAAGGTTTCTCTTAGCTGTCGGACTGTTTTTGGTGTTGGCAAGTTAACAATGACGACGATCTTGGTTGGATCCACTAACAATCCTTGTTTGCATACTATATGGCCCAATAGTATCCCAAACGGTGTTCCAAATATGAATTTCTTGATGTTCAGTGATATCTGACATTGTCTACATCTTTCTATTATTAGTCATAGAACTTCCACATGGTTTTTCAGTAGACTGTAAACTATCTAATAATCCAGGTATACTTTGAGGAACTGATGGATGAATTCCTTAAATGCTGCGATGACTACTCTGGAGAATATTGTGGGTGGATTCTTCAGTCCAAACGGCATGACTGTGTACTGATAAGATCCCCATTCCATCGCAAATGTGGTGTTTTGTTTGTCCTCTTATGCTATCTTAATATGATGGTAGCCTGAGAATCCATCAGTGAATGAGTAAGCTTCATGTCCCCCCACATTCTCTAACACTTCATCCGTGAACGGTTTAGGGAATGGGTCGTGTAGGCATGCATCGTTCAACTTCCTCAAGTCGATGTATATCCTAATCCCTCTTCCTTGTTTCTTGTTCTATACTACCATCAGGCTTATCCATTATGATTCCTCAACTGGTTCGATGATGCTGGCTTCGAGCATCTGATCAATCTCATCTTTAACTTTCTATTTATATATGGGGTTCAGTCTATAGGGTCATTGTCTTATAGGTCTCGCTTAAGGTCTAAGTTGTATCTTCATCTCTCCCAGTTCTCCTGTTATACCTTTCATCTCTGTAAATGTTATGGGAAAAGGTTGCTCTATTCACGCAACAATTATGTTATGCTTTCTACTATTTTCTCATCCCAGTGGTCTCCAATGCTGGACATTTTGGGCTGTTCATCTGTCCCGATGTTAACTTTCTTTACCTTGATTGGCGTGGCAATGAATTCTAATTCTATGGGTGGTCCTTCCACATCTCTTTTGCATTCTACTTCTTTGATTTGAATGTCACGTGGGTCATCTTCATCTGGTGCTTCCTCGTGTACATGATAACATGAAAATATCTCCTTGACTATCTGTTTATTCTGCTATTTCTCTTCTATGACAAATTATGTTTCCGGTTCTTTAATGAATATTACTCCTCTAGTTCATTTGAGAGCTGCATCTATGTTGGGGTTCTCATGCTCGAATGAGAAAGTGATTTTGAAGTTTCATTGCAATGTCCTCCACATTGTATTTCCTTTGCACAATTCCTAGTTTGTGTACCAGTTCACTGGTATGCCCTCTAAATTATGTATCAAGTGATGAGGCCATTCCTCTGGTGGTGTCATTTTCCACAGATTTTTTCACTTTTCCAAGTGTTCCATTGGTGCCTTTTGTCCTTGGTATTTTTTTTGTTTGTTTTATTCCTATTTTTCACCGAACCGTATGCGTAGTAGTCATTTACATTGATACCAGTTTGTAATGGTCTCTTTATGCACGCCCCACCATCTTGCAAGTGTGGCCTTGAGTGCTAAGTCAAGTGCTAACAGTCGCTAGTTTTCTAATACTTCGTCTTCATATTGTGTCAAGAATGTTTCCAAAACATTTAGTCTATGGAAGGTGGGTGGTTCTCTCATTTTTGTGCCTACCCATCTTACTGCGTGGTCTATTCTTTCACATCTTCGTGTGGATACTTCATGTAGTCTCTGCTGCCATTTTTCTAACCCAGTGTCTAAGTCTGCTATGCATGAAGTAATGCTCCACCAACTGAGTACTCTGTCTGTAGTTGTGTTTACGTAATCCTCATCGCACATAGTTGTTTTGTACAACTGGTCAATCTCCTCTAAGTCCAGGAAAGTGGATTCTACTAACTTCTCCCCTTATGATGGATCTACTGGTGCTATGACCCTGTATTCTCCGGATTCAAATGTCGTTTTCCTGGTTTTCAAATTGATTATGGTCTGGTTGTCAAATGCCTAATCCAGACCAAGCAGTGTCGGGTAAGGTGTTGTGTCGTCCACTATTTCAATGACTTCAAATTATGCTTTAGTGCACACTCCATCAAGATCTACTGTCACTCTTTTCAATCTACCTATTGGTCGGATTCTATGCTGGTTTGCTAGTTTTAATTGGACATTTGAGTATCCCATTGTTGTCTCTCCCATGCATTGCCAAGTCTTCTTGGGTAGCACATTCACTTCAGATCCTAGGTCTAGTATAATGTCTCCAATGTTGAAATCTCCAATGTTAGCATTTAGTATAAATTCCCTACTTGTTCTTCTTCTTATGTGTAGGTGATTGCCATTTTTTGGTTCTAGTTTTTCTTCCATCTCACTGCTACATTTCTATAGTATGTTTTGCAATATTTTCACAGATGATGGATCGCTTAATACTTTTATGTATGATTGCAAAAATCCTTTGATTGTACTTACTTGTCCCTTGGGCTGCATTCTGTTGGTATGATCCAATGATGGTGGCATCTCATATTCTGGGGCTTCCTTGAATGGTTGCACAGCTGAAGTCGACCTTGTGTCCTTCTGAAATTTTTGTCCGGATTCCTTAAAAGTATCCTTTTCTTTTGGGGCGTCGAACTACTTTCTTGGTTCAGTGTTCTTCTTTACCCATTGGTTATGTGTTGGTTCCTATCAAACTGCATCATTTCCTATTTTCGTTCCTCCACGAGTGATTATATTGATGTTGCGTCCATCATCCCTAGCTTCAGATGAAATCCACTAGACATTCTGTTTGGTCTGGCTCCTCTTTTCCTGAATCTTTACTAGTAGTGTCAGACATTCATTTGTATCGTGATCTGATGTGCGACAATACATACAAGTTGTTGTTGGAAATGGACATTCTCATGCATAATGTCCTGGTTGTTGACAATTGTGACATGTGACGGGTCCTCTACCATGTTCGAAACCTCCTCTGGCTCGTCCTCCTACTCGGTCACCTCTCGACGCGTTATATTGTGGTGCCTAATTATACTGCGTGGTATTGTATTAGGGTTGTATCGGGTCGTACTATGGTTTCACGTTGTTGTATGGTTGTTGGATAGTATTGTACTGTTGTTGTGAAATATTGTATGTAGATGGGTCTTGATTGAACTGTGGTGTTTCTTTCCCAGTCATCATTTCAGCCTATACCCTGTATGTATCTGATGTTCTTTCCCGTATCAGATCCATAGTTCTGCAATATTTATCGTCCTGGCCTACTGACTTACAAAAGGTGCAATATGAATTATTTAGAATTGTCTGGTATTTCTACATCATCATCCACTGATAAGGGTCGTGACCCAGTTTCTTTCATATTTCACACCATAATCCTCCCTGTGGTAGCAGATTTGGCATACCTGTTTCCATATACTGCGTGAATGTTGGGAATTCGTTCTTGTGGTGTCCTTCCATCCTTCATGTGGTGCACCAAATGAATTCTCGTTTGTCCTTATTCTTATTCTAGTTCAGCTGAAATGTTAGATTCTTCAAATCCTCCTTCAATTCCTCAATAGCTGGGTCTGTCTGTTGGTACTATTTCTCTTCCAGTTGCAAGGCTACCTAGAGAGCCTATGCCTGTGTCTAAAATTTATGTTGTCTTAAGGGATATTTTAAGTGTGGGAGTAGTGAGTTGACAAACAGGTGACGATGTTGCATATCAGTCATAAGGTATTTTAGTTTTCCCTTTAGTCACTTGAATCTCTGGTCGATCTCCATATCGACTCTCCTGGTTTCTATCTTATCTCGATCATCTCGTTCATGTACTGATCCTCTGATCTCGGCTTCTGGAACTCATTAATCAGTAGCTTCTTAATGTCTTCCAGTGTCCTCGTCGTCCTAGGGGCACTGTTTGTGTCTAGACTCATGTACCAGTCTAGTGCACGGTCTCTTAGTGTAATCGCTAGCTGCGCGAGTTTGGTATCTTCATCAGTGATTTGTTTTGCCTCCTAGATCTTTGCACAAATGAACAAATGCTTCTCGATTCTTTCGTTGCTTCTCCTCGAAATTCAGGTAATCTGATAGTGGGATTGTGTCCTGCCATTATGAATACTGAACTACTTTCTTCACATGGTGTAGATACTTAACTAGTGTTGTCGGAGCTGGCTCCTCCAATTGTTTCTCCTAGTGTAGATGTACTTCTTGTTGTCTGACTTCCTTCGAACTTTTGTTGTATAAACGATGGCATTCTCTTTGGTGTATTAGTCGCACATGGGTTTATGGGTTCCACACTGACATTAATATGGATAGGATGGTTGCCTTCTCCTCCTGTTCTTGGGCCTCACATCTTCCTCTCATACACTGCATGTAGGATTTCCTCAATCTGATCCACAACCCAAAGATCCTATACCTCTTACTCATCGCTCTCCAAGCCTTCCCTCATGGATACAACTCTCTTCTTGGTATTCACCTTATATTGGTAGGGTACTCCGCTACGCGTCGTTCCTGATGATGCCAAGATCCACTTGAGCTAGTCATCATCCACCATGTTTAGGTCCAAGGGTTCCTCCTCCTTCTTGCCCTTCTCCTCACCTCATTCCAGTTATCCTCTCTCTGTCAATGTTTCCCCCCTTCCCCCATGCACACAGGGAAGTTTAGTTGTCTGATTCCATTATCATTACACCTTTTTTATATAGAAGTATCTTAATAGAAGTATATAGGGATTGAATGTACCTTCCTTGAGGTCCACGTAGAAATTCTTGATCTGCTGTGATGTATGACTTCACTGTGTCAACTGCAAATTCGGTGATGAAACTTCCCACAATACTGTCAAGCCAAAATTCTATCACCTGGGTGAATTTGTTGTTCACCTGTTGTAACTGCTCAATCTATACCTGGGTCCAATCTAGCTATCGAATATGGTTTGTCGCATGGTTATCCTTTAATATTAGTATCCACTCCTATAGTAGATGCGGAAAATCACAGAAAAATACTTCATGTAAATCAATAAATACATATTTATCCAGATATTTGCAAGGTGTGAGTCTAGGGTTTCTATTGTCTTTTTGGGAAAACTCTAGCTCTTTGGTTCTCAACCAACCTTCGATTTCTACTTTTGTGGGGTTCCAAGGTCTCAACATTCCCTTCTAATGGCTCATTGGTATTCTTGTTTCACTCATTCTTTTCTTGTTCAATATATCTCATCTACTCAGTCCTCTCTTGTTCCTTCTAACACGAAAACAAAACCATCTGTTGGGTTTTAACTTCTTCCTTTTACTGTATGAGTTATTGACCCAGGTTTCATGTCTTTCAGGTTTCCAACAAAGCCTATAAAACTATTGGCCCTCCTGGTAAACCAGAAGGCAACACAGTGTACAGAGTGCACTGCACAGACTCACCCGAGATAGCTTTAAATGGGTGGCTGTAAGACTCAGGTGTTTACAGCCTAGGATTGAGTACGGGATAGGGGATTGCTAATATGAGCCATATACTACAAATTATGACTGCAATATACTAGTACTCATGGGGTTGCATCTATCCTTCATGGTTTAGTTCCTGAACAACACAATCGTATTCCATAACAATTCATTAACACATTCATTAATCATAACAATTAATTGTTGAACGCAAATAAAGATATACATGCATTCATCACATTAAATAGATATTACCATGGTTCACCCACCCTAGGATACGCCCACAAATATTTGGCTCTTGGCTCTTTTATTATGGTAGTTCTCCATCTCTAGTGTCGTGCGCTTACAATTCCCTCCGATGGGTAAGATCTGTATGAGGCGAACTAGATTGCACCAAGCTCCTCAACTTGAGATCTAATCCTAAGATATTCCTCCTCCTCTCCTCTGTTCTTAGCTCACCGACTTACAAAATTGGTCCATAACCATATTACATAACTCATCAACTTGTACATAACTATGCTAGAGCATTACAAAAAATGAGCTAATACAAAAGCGAATCAACCTCTCTATGATACTTGTGTATCTCTATTTATATGTATCGAGATCTTTAGCCATTTTACAATGTATTACCAAAACCCTAACCCTATCAATGTTAGGTCTTCCTCCCATGCATGCGTTTTGTTCTTTCTCCAGCTGTCGTTTTCCTTGTGCACACTTTCTTGCATGCATGAGTGATGTGTTACCTTCCAACTGTTACTTTCATTTCCGCAGACTTTCTTTCCCACGATCATCCTCCTTTCCACTTCGGCCTGGTGCCAACATTGGAAATATATGTTTTGGATGTTCTTCATATGGTTTTCATGCTATTCTTTGTCGCAACACATCCCTTGTATGTGGTGAAATACAAGATTCCGTCAACCAACAATTACAGGTCGATTCTTTAACATTTTCTGCAAGTCTATCTTTGTAGGGTTGTCTAGAAATAACTGTCCAAAAAGCAAGTTCATCATTTGCATCTATTTGCAATCGAAATTTTCTATGTTTGTACAATGTTTTTCTTGACGTTCCCATCACTTTTGCCATGTGTCGTGTCAAACGATATTTTATATTGCTAGATGAAACAGCTGTTGTTTCTACATGCAACACTGGCATTTTTTTTTTGAGATTTTCCAAAAGATTTTAATACACTAGTTATATTGTCAAAGACATTCTATGTCACTTTTGTATATTTTGTCGACTTTTGAATACCCAATAATGATGTAGCTTCTTTTAACTTTCTTGACTTTATTAGACATAGTAAAAGTTGAGCTTGTATTGTCACTGATTCATCTTTGAAAAAAGTATTGTACATATTCGTAACATGATATTGTATATAATGATTAGCTTCTCTCTTCCCAAATTTGTCAGTATCAACATTTTCTAATATTTCATCATCAATGTTGATAGATTCTTCTGTATATTTCAATTTAAATTTTATATTAAAAAACAAAACCAAACATAAATTCACTAAATTATATATAAAAGTGTTCACCTTATATTATCTAGAGATTTATGTACATACCAATAGGTGATTCAACTTCTTCTTCAATTCTGGTTTCAATGACTTCATTGACATTATGAGACAAATCTATTTATGTTTTTTTTTTAAATGATGCATACACCCTACTCTCCCTCGAGGCTGCGCGACCTCCTGGTCTAGGATCGATTGACTTCAGGAGCTGAATAAACTCATAGGTTCGTGTTGAACCTCTTCTATTTTCTCCACAGATCAAAGTCCTACCTATTGGGTGTGAAATCCCCTTTTTAGGAGTTTCTGAGTACCCACAGAGTCCTCCACGTGACCCTGGTCAAAACCGTGGGTCTAAACCTTCATTCCTGCACACGTCGAGACTTCAGAATTTTGGTGTTCTCGACCAGGGATGATTTTAGGGGCTAAATTTCACTCATGGGCTAAATTTCCATGGTTTTTCCAAAAACGACATTC
>JZKD02S1608237.1:1224550-1236032 GCA_000966675.3 Picea glauca | reverse complement strand
ACAACCAGCGACTGCGACCTACTTGGAACTCTAGCTAACTCTCAGTCAACGAATTTGTCTCCTCCTTGCTCTTCCTCGAAGTCCATGATCTGATAAGCATGTCCCCCTCAAATTGACGACCCTTATAGACTTCATTACTTCATGCGTCGATGGTTCTGGATGCACCTCAACCGTTTTCCTCCGAAGTGTGTTTCCTCTGAATCACGTGGATATTTGTCACATGTTCCTTTGGATCTAATGGTCTAAATATTCTCCATCCTTCATGACTTTGCAAAGTTTACACTTTTGTCCTCACAAATCCTTCTGAATTTCTTCCCCACGAACTCTCAGATCTGTTTCCGTGTACCCTCCTCTGGATCTATGGTCCAGTTGGACTTCGCAGTGTCAAGAACTTTGACTCCCACTCTCAAAACAATTTCAAACTTTTCAATACTCAGAGTGCCAAAAGACTCCAAGGTTAACCTCCATGCAACTCTCCCTGATCTAACAGTCTGTCAGTGACCCTGATTTCCTCCAAAGGGATCTCAACCATCAATTTTGACCTTCAACATATTTCTCCCTTTATTTTGAGTCTTTATCGCTATCTCTCCTGGGCTTGATTCCTCTAAGGGTTTTGACCTTCGATGCACTCCTTGTGATCCTGGAATCTTTGACAAAGTTTAGACTTATAGATTTCTTCAAAAGAAATATTGCTACACACTCCTTGCGCTTTACATTCCTGACCTCTCGACACTTAGTCAAATCTTGACCTCATGCACTCCTTGCAACACTCATCCTAAGTTTCATGTTATCCCTCTTGAGCTTCTGTGACTCAAATCTAGATTATGTCGAGACACACCTTGTGGACAATATGCACTCCTTGCATCTGAGCTCTCAGTAGAGAAACAATTAAAACTTATCTAATACTTCACAGGTCCATATATTCAATTATTAACAACATACATAAGAATAATGAAATAAACACATAGAGAACATATCATTCATTCAAATACACACTGAAATGAACATTGTCCAAGCATTTGGATCAATTTATGTATGTTCTATTCATTCATGAAGCATTTACATAAGTTACATAGTTATTCATTTTCTTCAGACGCTCTATGTCTAACTACTACATCTAAATTCTTACTCCTTCCTTCTACAATTCTCCTTCTCATACTATATTTTGTCTTACAACACAATACAAAAAAATTATCTAAGGAGTGGCTTATCGATCTCTTCTTTGTCCTATCTGAATTTTATCCCATTGTCGTTTTAGAGGTTACCTACCTAGTCCTATTACAATAAATGTGAGTTATTAACAGATAAGAGATGACACTCCATATTTGTAACACATTACAGTCATGTAATAATTTACAACATCCATCCTTTATTAGGTGATGATCCGACTTTACAAAAAAAGTATTTAAAAACAATATTTCCAAAATATCTCAACAATCGCTCTTGCCTTTGTTTAATGCTGATTTGATATTTTGGCATGCTAAGGTGTCGAATTCAGCCTTCACTCTCGACCTCTTTGACTTTGATGGTGATTCTATTGCATCATACTCCTCTGGATAAAATATTCATGGACTCTTGTCCATGAGCTCCTGCATTGTTTTTCCATGCTGCAAAATGTCAGGTTTAGTCACCCAACTCGAATCTTCCACTGGGTGATATTTCCACTTCACCAAATATTCAATATACATCTTTCTCCTGGTTTTCTTTCCAACTCTTTGTTCTAATATTTTCTCCATCTAAGGTTTTTCTGTTGTAGGAATCTGTTTTTCCCACTGAATCTCCTTCTGGTCTTCTAGTTCTCCTGCATCATCTCCCCTGTAAGGATACAGGTTTGCAACATTGAATATCGATGATATCCCAACATTGTCTGGAAACTCAATCTCATAAGCATTGGTTGCAAATTTTTTAAGGATCTTGCATGGTCCTATCTTCTTCATCTTCAACTTGTTATATGTTCCCCTTGGAAACCTTTCCTTCCTTAAATGATCTAAAACTTCATCCCCAATTTCAAATTGAACTTCTCTTCTTTTCTGATCAACTATTTTCTTGTACTTTTGATTGATGTCTTGTAGCTTCTCTCTGACTCGATCATGAAGTATCTGTATCTCTGTAGAAAAATCTTCTTCTCCAACGCTTCTGAACTCATCTTGATTCAAATCTCTCAATTTTGTAATCCCTCTCGGTTGTATTCCATACACTATCTTGAATGGAATTTTTCCAGTGCTCCTATTTACTGAATTGTTAAGTGCAAATTCTCCATGTGCCAGAATCTGATCCCACTGATGGTCTTGCTTAGTGACTAAACTCCTTAATAAATTTTCCAGACTTATGTTCACCACTTCATTTTTTCCATCTGTCTGAGGGTGATATGTTGAACTAAAGGACAATTTTGTCCCTAGCCTCTTCCATAGAGTTCTCCAAAAGTGTCCTACAAACATTGTGTCTCTGTCTGAGACTATGCTTTTGGGAAACCCATGTAGTCTCACAACTTCCCTGAAAAACAAATTGGCTATGTGTGTAACATCGCTTGTTTTCTGACATGGTATGAAATGTTCCATATTGGAAAATATTTCAACCACAAAAAATATGGAATCACTTCCCTTCTGGGTTGTAGGTAATCCTAATACAAAATCTACACTAATTTCATCCCAAGGGCTTTCTGGAATATGCAATGGCTAATACAAACCAGTGTTCTTCTTCTCTCCTTTTGCATGCCGGAAAATATTACATTTGTCTACAAAATGTTTTACATATTCCCTCATACCTGTCCAATAGCACGAACTGTTCAATTGTGCAAATGTTTTTTCATGGTCAAAATGTGTGGCTAGACCTCCACTATGTTTTTCTTTCAACAACTTATCTCTCATCGAGCATCTTGGTATGAACAATTGGATTTCTTTGAATAATAATCCATCTTGGATTAAATATTTTGTTCACAGAATTATTTCCCCCAACAAAGGGTTCTTACATGCCTCATAAGTCTCCTTAAGGTGTTCAAACCCTAAGCTATTCACTTGGAATTCCCGTATAACTAAATTCCTCCTGCTCAAAGCATATGCAACTTTGTTAGCACTTCCATAAAATTGTTAACCCATGAAAGATTCTCACCTCAAATATGCTCCCTGGAAATGCCCATTCTTTGATTTCTCTCACCTTCTTTGGATCCATCTTCAATTCATTTGAAGAGATCATAAAGCCCAAGTATATGAGTTTTGTCTTCATAAAAGAGTTTTTGTTAAATTTTATCAGCAACTTTTCTTGCTGCAATCTCCTCATCACTAATGCCAAATGTTTTAAATGTTATCCCTCTTCTTTACTAAAGATTAATATATCATCCAGATTAATTAAACTATGAAGTCTTTCATTACTTCGTTCATCAACCTCATAAATGTGTTTGGGGCGTTTTTCAACCCCAATGGCATGACTAGCCATTCAAACAAACCTTCATTTGTATTGAATGATGTCTTCCACTCATCTCCCTCTCTCATTGTTATATGATGATATCCACTCTTAAAATCTATTTTTGAAACATATCTTGCTCCACTCAAGAAATCCACCAAATCATCCATTCTTTACAAAGGGAATCTATACCTGATGGTGATCATATTGATGGCTCCATAATATGTACACATTCTCCATCCTCCATCCTTCTTTGGACTCAACACAGTTGGTACTGTGCATGGGATTAGACTTTCCCTAACTAAACCTTTATCCAATAGCTCCTGGAATTTATTCTTGACCTCTTCATTCTCTCGAGGTGTCAACCTATATGCTTCTTTGTTTGAAAAAATGGCTCCTGGAATAAGGTCAATGTGATGGCCGATACTCCTAATGGGTGGAAATGAGTGAGGTAACTCATCCACTACTATGTCAAAAAAATTATCTAACAGTTCCTGGATTTCTTGACATAAATCATCCATAGAATTATTTGTACGGATAACCCTTAGATTCCTCACTACAACAAACTGCATCTGTTGTTCCTTCTTGACCTCATTCAAGAGTTCCTTACCACTCATGAGAAGTATACTTGAACTAGCTTCCTTCTTTGGTTCTTTGTCTTCTATTGGAAACAACATATGTGTTCTACCATTCTTCTCTAGGGTGTAACTATTTTTCCTCCCATCATGAATGACATTTCTATCAAACTACCATGGCCTCCCCAACAAAATATGAAAAACATCCATAGGAATTACATCACATAAAATCTCATCTTTATAGCCTCTTATTTTAAATTCAACTTCGCATTGTTGACTTACCATTACTTGATGTCCTTTTTTCAACCACGATACCTTGTATGGGTTTGGATGTGTAGTTTTCTCCAACTCTAGTTTATCCACCATCTCTATGGATACTATATTATCAGTGATCTCACTGTCTATAATCATTTTGCAAACTTTTTCCTTTTTTTTGCAAGCAATCCTAAACAAATCCGTTCACTAAATTGGTTCTTTTGCCTCCTTCTTTGGATTTAGAAGAACTTTCCTCATCATAAGGTTCCTTCCTCATCCTACTTCTTATGCTTCCACATCCTTCTGAGCTTCATAAATGTGTTCTTCTCCTCCTTATTTTTTTCTCTCAGGGCATTCCCAAGACTTATGTCCTGCCTTTCCACAGGTGTAACATCTGACTTCACCTCCTCTGCCTCTTCCTCTTCCTCAAGGAAAATAGTTTCTTCCCCCATGCTTTCCTTCCTTAGAACTTCCCCCTTTTTCAGGGTGATTATGATGTTTTCCAGCCTCTTGCTTTGGCTTCTGGAAATTCTCTTGGGCGGTTCCCTTTCCTTTGCTTGAGATTCCTCCCTTGTTTCGTTGGCTTTGTCTTCTAGCCAACTTTTCTTTAGCTTTCAAGGCTACTTAATAAGGATCCTTGATTGTGCCAACATAAATCATGATGATCTCCTCTTGTATCTCGTATCTCAACCCATTTATGTACCTGGCTATTTTTTCATCATCATCTTCTTTTTGTCCAGCCCTGATATTCATTATATAGAATTCTTCAGTGTATTACTTCACTGATAGAATTTTCTATCTCAGGCTTTGATACCACTTGATGCATACCCCCTACTCTACCTCAGGGTTGTGCAACCTCCAGATCTAGGATCGATCGACTTTAGAAGTTGAATCAACTCATTGGTTCGTGTTGAACCTCTTCTATTTTCTCCACAGGTCAAAGTCCTACCTCTCAGGTGTGAAATCCCCTTTTCAAGAGTTTCTGAGTACCCACAGATTCCTCCACATGACCCTGGTAAAAACCGTGGGTCTAAAACTTTGTTCCCACACATGTTAGGACTTAGGAATTTGGGTGTTCTCGACACACCTGACTCCAAATCCATTGAACTCTGAACTAGTGAACTCTTCTGGACCAGATCTATGGTCCACATTCTTACCATAGCCAATGACTACGACCTACTTGGAACTCCAACTGACTTCCGTTCAATGCCTTTGTCTTCTCCTTTCTCTTCCTCGAAGTCCACGATCTAATGACGTGTGTACCCCTCATATCGATGACCCCTATAGACTTCGTTACTTAGCGCTTCGGCGGTTCTGGCTGCACCTCAACCATTTTCCACCAAAGTGGATTTCCTCCGAATCACACGGATTTCCACCACATGTTCCTCTGGATCTAACGGTCCATATTTTGTTCATCCTTTGTGACTTCGCGAAGTTTATGCTTTTCTCCTTGTAAATCCTTCCGAATTTATTCCCCGTGAACTCTTGTATCTGCTACCACATACCCTCCTCTAGATCTATAGTCCAAATGGAATTTGCAGCGTCAATAAATTTGACTCCCTCTCTCAAAACAATTTCAAACTTCTGAATACTCGGAGTGCCAAAGGACTCCAAGGTTAACCTCCATGCAACTCTCCCCAATCTAATGGTCTATGAGTGACCTCGACTTCCATCGAAGGGATCTCAACCATCAATTTGCAACCTTCAACAAATTTCTCCCTTTTTGTTGATTCTTTATCGCTATCCCTCCTTGGCTTGATTCCTCTGAGAGTTTCGACCTCCGACGCACTCCTTGTGATCCTGGAATCTTTGCAAAGTTTAGACTTAGATATTTCTTCAAACGAAATCTTATTATGCACTCCTTGCGCTTCACAATCCTAACCTCTCGACACTTATTCGAATCTTGACCTTGTGCACTCCTTGCATCACTTAGCCTAAGTTTCACATTATCCCTCCTAAGCTTCTCTAAGTCAAATCTAGACTTTGTTGACACACACATTGCAGACAATATGCAATCCTTACATCTGAGTTATCAGAAGAGAAACAATTGAAACTTATCTAATACTTCATAGGTCCATATATTCAATTATGAACAACATACATAAGCATAACGAAATAAACACACATAGAACATATCATTCGTTCAAATACACACTAAAATGAACATTGTCCAAGCATTTCGATCAATTTTTGTCTGTTCTATTCATTCATGAAGTATTTACATAAGTTACACAATTCTTCATTGTCTTCAGACTCTCGATGTCTAATTGCTACATCTAACTTTTCACTCCTTCCTTCTACAATTCTCCTTCTCATAATCTATTCTATCTTACAACACGATACTTAAAACTTATCTAAGGAGTGGCTTCACGAGCTCTTCTTTGTCCTATATGAATTCTATCCCATCGTCGTTTTAGGAGCTACCTACCTAGTCCTATTACAATAAATGTGAGTTATTTACATAAAAGAGCTAACACTCCATATCTGTAACACCTTATAGTCGTGTAAGAATTTACAACATCTAGCCATTCTTAGGTGGTGACCCGAATTTACAAACAAAGTATTTAAAAATGATATTTCCAAAATATCTCAACAACCGCTCATGCCTCTTTTTAATGCCGATTTGAAATTTTGGCACATTGAGGTGTTGAATTCTGCCTCCACTCTTGACCTCTCTAGCTTTGATGGCGATGCTCCTACATCAAAAAACATCAAATACGAATTACAATCAATTAAATATTTTAAACAATCATTTAAATAAATGATTCTATACTTTTAATATAGACAATATGTGTACATGCATATACCTGGTTGGACTTGTTCTTGTTGAAAATCTCTATTTACATCATCATCATTTCTTTCTCCAATATTTTCACGTTCTTGTTTCTTTCTCCAATAAGTCTCTTTCCTTTGTTCGTTATATTGGTGAGTTTCATCTCGAGTGTGATCAAATTTTCTCTTGCGTAAACTTTTGTTTCCCATGAGTGTAGTTATTTGTAAAAGCTAAACAAAAAAAATCAACATTTCATAATAGCCTCAGAAAAACTTCATTCTCACAAAAATTATTAAAAGATAATTTATTAAGAATTTTATGTTCAGCAACGCCTTCACCTTGAAAAAATGTTCAACAATGCCTTCACCTTGAAAAAAAGTTCAACAATGCCTTCATCTTGAAATAATGTTCAACAATGCCTTTAATATATAATTTTTTTTTGCATTCAAGACATCAACCACCTTGTTCAAAACAACGAAAAAATGAAAAACAATGATTCAAATTTTTTCTTAGGGGCTCCACATATGCAAAACCATGAAACGAGAGTGTGAATTGTGTTAAATTGGTTCGAATGAAATAATATTTATAATATTTTGCGCTAATTGAAATGAAATGATGTGTCCCTTCATTTTTTTCGATTGACATAATTCTCTCACCCATCTTTCAGGCGAAAAACAAATGTTCATCCAAAAGCCTAGTAATCCGTATTTTTTTTACGGATTCCATTAGTAAAATATCTTTTGGTCGAAAAAAAATATTTTTCGGTCGAAAGATTCTTTCGGATGAAAACCTGCAAATGGGACTATTTGCAAGAACTTGATAATTCCTTTCATCTTCCTTGCACTTTGGAGGTTGCAGACTCCTGCAAATACTAACATTTTAGATTCAAAATTGATATCAATGTTTGCAAAATTGAATCTACTTTCTATGGATATAATTTGTTTTCATTTTCATTATTTTGATCTAATTTTATTCAATTTTACAAAAAAATCACTGCATAATATTTTCATGTGACATTATGATTCAGTGAAATGAAATATCCATGTTTCTAAAAATACATAGTGGAAAAATTATAAACATTTATATTCACAATCCTTAAACTCTTCTCTTCAAAAGAGAATTTTTATATTTTAATTTTAAGTACAAATTAAGATAGATACAAGGTGGGGGAAAACATGTGTTTAAAATCTACAACTGTTTCAGCTTGGTCAACTTAAAAAAATTCTAGAAATTATAACATTCATATGTTAGATTCAAAATTATAGTCATAAGAAAATAGAGTCTCTGTAGATTGTTGCAGTATATTTAGTTTGTCAAAAAAAAAAATTAATGATAGATACAGTGTTGGGGGGAACACAACTCATTATCATTCCTTTCATTTTTAAGGAACATACTGTGAAACAATTTCCAAATTGACATATCAAATCTCAATAAAAATAATTTGAAAAATAGTCATTGGAAAGCTAACAAAATTCTTCACAAGTTTTGTTTTTATTATAAAGTGAAATTCTAAATAAAAAAAATACTTTTGTATACCGGAAGTTGAATAACTTGTGAAGATATAGATTTTTTTCTCATAAAACAAGCAAAATAGACACCCATCTTATGGATACTATTTTACTAAAGTTAAGTTAATTATAACAAATCTATGAACAATTTTAGTTGGTTAACAGTCAGTTTGATGCGTAATGTGTTTGTATTTCAAATTATTTGTGATTGCATAGAACAAATGTTATTTGAACATATTTATATGGCGTTGCATATATTTAAAAATGTTTCATCTTCTTTAAGTATTTCCAATTGTGAAATCCTGAAAAAATGTTAAATGTTTAGTTGAAATTTTAATGAGATATGAAATTCTACTTTTTATGTTGATATAATTAGATGTAATGATATGGTTGATATGCATGTCTAATAGCACAACATTTTTGAGGATATGTTAACATGATGATTCAAAAGCTAAGTTTATGTTCATTTATTTTGTAGATTTAAAAGTAAGATTAAAAAAAAAATGTGGTTTATAATTAAAACATTAAATTTATAACATGATTTTGTGATAATTTGATTTTTAACTAAAGTAGTGTTTTTTTTTTTTTTTTAAATAAAAAAGGAGTAGTGCCTGCTATATTAGATTAGCACAAAACTTTAACAAAATATACAGTGGCATGGCTAAAGTCACCAAAAATGCTGCCGGTATCCGAAAACCAGCATAAGTGGGGAGAAAATAGAAGTTATATGATAATACATAAAGGAAAATGGCATCTGTCCTGCCCAGAGGAAACCAGGAAATATGCTTATGGTCTAGATGAACATAAGACAGTTGCACAATAAAACTAAAAACTAGTAAATTATAAAAACCTAGGCACCCGGTGACGTATCGCCTTCTCCAGTCTGCCAAGTGGTCCCCGTCGGAATGGCAAAAACCTGTGCACACAGGGGGCACTTCCACTGAGTTGGAGCACCTGAGAACGCGCCTAGGAGCAGGTCCAAGCGCTGGCCCATGAGGAGGGCCCTATGTTCCAGGTCCGACATGTGGCCTCGGAGCTCGAACACCAAAGCCAGGTGGTTGTCGCTGAGGAGAGAGCCATGCGTTCCACCACCCAAGCCACTAGGGGGATCAATCCGCCATTTCATTGCCTCACCAGAGCCAACTGCGAGCTCCCTTTACACCGCTTCATCCTATGCACCCACAATCTTCTTGGCACCAGCTGCTTGTAAGTCTCCCGGCCAGGGAATTTCTTCGACAATGCAGCCGGGGAAGTCATCTTCCCTAGACAAAACGCATTTGATATCCTCCCAGCTGGTCGTCTCCATGGCGCGGGGCTTCTCAACCATCGGCAGGTCCCCAATAGACAGGTCCTCCTCCACGACGCAGGCGGGAAACACATCCTCGGCCTCGGCCTCCTTCTTGTCACTCGGTTTAAATGCCATGGCGTCCCTACTACAACGAGCTCCCGATTCTGCAATAGTGTCAAGCAACGCCCATCTCTCAGCCCGAGCCTTCTTCCTAAGGATGGAAGATGCCAAAGCCAGAGCGCGTTCTAATTGCTCCTTCCATTGCCTCTGCGCCTTGTGGGCATTCTAGGCAGAACCTCTGCGAGGCTTGCCTCGCTTTCTAGCCATTGTATCCGGGGGGTGAATGCAAGTGCCAAGCAATTGCAGTGATGAGCTATAAGTCCAGGACGAGAGCGGTTGCAGGTGCAAGGCGCGAACAGACCGACTCTGTCGTGGCACACGCAAAGACAAACAGCCCTGGAAATCCGTATCAGAATGCAAAGAAAAGGTGGTGAACGTCCAAGCGAAGAGCGTAGCCGAAGCAGGAGCAGTCCCGCTCTACCCGGGCTCATAAGAAAACACATAACCAGATACCAGAGTCATCTGTCCTCCCATATCCTCTTTCAATCTGAATGTGTAGGGGGTTTAAATGGTCGCGCGAGGGAGGAGTCCCTCCGTTGTATGGCCTATGCTATGGCTATCCACCATCGTAAATGTTGATGCGTGGGTGGCGGCCATCAGCAATTAAACCCAAGCTTATTGCTAATCCGGGTGTCACCACCACATTCCCACGTGTCACCCCATCCGGGGACCTAAAGTAGTGTTTGTTAGTTTGCGTAATTTTATCATTTCTTTTGAAAATATTTATAAAATTATGCCCCCAATGTTGATTAAAACCACAATTAACAAAATAATTTAAAATTTTGTAGCAACCAACTTACGAAATAATGACAAAAATAACAATAGGATTATTTGCATCCATAAAAAAATTAAAGCCAATAGAATGCTTATCATTGGAGATCATAACTTGTTATAATAACAATTTTTAGTGTAGAAGAGTCTATTCAAAAAGAGTAATTAGTATAATGGAAAATAATATTTATTCATATGTGATTTGTTTTTTGAAATTTTTTTTAGTTAGAATGAATATGTATAATGAACTATCTATGCAATTATAGTTTCAATTTTACAATTATAGTTTCAACCACATTGAACTTTGTAATTTATAAAAATAAACATGAAGATGATATCCATCTTATAACAAACATAAACAACATCTAAAATACACATTTATATTCGCTAGCTAACATCATCTAATTATATATACCTCTAGCACATATAAACATCATTAATTAGCTAGCACACATATCTAATAATTTAAGAGGGAAACATCATTGTGATCACATCTAACAAAATACAAGCATTTTCTAACATCATCATCACACACATCTAACAAGCATCATTTAACATAAACATCTATCAAGCACATTTAACATGACCTGGAAATGTACACATCAACATCAACATATAAATTAATAAAGTATATCATCATGATCAACATGAAAAATGCACATCTAATGAACAATGTTATAACATACACATCTATCAAGAACATTTAACAAACATATCTAACATGACCTAACACTATACACATCAACATCAACATATAAATTAAGTACATCATCAACATGATCAATAGAAAAAA
>JZKD02S1608237.1:1200584-1224466 GCA_000966675.3 Picea glauca | reverse complement strand
AATATATATATATATATATATATATATATATAATCATGGACAAGTCAAATAACTGTTATAACATATCTAGTCCAGCCGGTGGGATAATCTGCATATCTACAACAGTAGTGGAGGCTTGGTCCATAGTGGAAGATGATGGATTATGAATAGGTCATGCCTGTTCATCTAGGTGAGGTGAAAGAGGAGGATGAGGAATAGGTCTGACATGCTCATATGGGTGAGGTGAAAGAGAAGGAGGAGGAATATGTGTTGCCTCCTCATGATCTGGGTGAGGTGAAGAAGGAAGAGGAGGAGGAATATGTTCTTCCTCCTCATGATCTGGTTGAGGTGAAGGAGGAGAAGGAGGATGTGGAGAAAGATGATCACGACCACCCTTATTAATCGATGGGGTATTGGATGAACGATATGTACTGGAAGAAGATTTTTTCCTATAATCGAGAGCCCTCCTCATTGCTAGTAGCTTGGAATATCTGATGATATGACACATAAGAGGCATCATATGATGCTAAATCACCCTCCAAATATCCAAGAGCGTAGGATAGACCCTGATGTCTCGCGTCATGGAAGGGCATACTCCCACCTTATTCAAAAGTACAGATAGTCGGTCGCCAAACTCCAACCTGAATCTGGTATCGGGGCTATGGTGCATGTTGCTTGGTATCTACACCCAAGGACCCTAACCCTCAGTGGCCTTAGGAATCATATCCTCATCGTCATCTGCTAGGGGAGGAGGCACATCCCCAATGAAAATGCCAATAAAATGAAACTAGATTAATTTAAACAAAACACAAATATTACCTCTATCATTTGGTGGCTCATGCACTGTGAAGAGGATGTTCATACATCCTCGCCAATCCAAACCCGCGTAAGGACACGACACCATGATGAACATGTGATCCACCTCATTGGATAGTAGCTCCAATGCATCTGTGGAAATCCTGGCCAGAAAGTATGGCTAGCCCCTCTTGGGAATCATCTCCCCCCACATGCACATTTGCACCTCAGTTCTCAGTCTAGCAGGTTGATGGACAAAAGTAGGCCTTGTCTCCTGAAACCTCTAAAAAAATAAAAAAAACAACTCTAAGGAAAAATGGAAGTTCGACCTCCCACGTATCATTGCATGACATATTTCTAGCACTATACAAAACTGCCCAAAAATATGGCAAACCATCTGATACAATGTGGCCTCTGTACCAACGAATAAACATAATACAAAAGAGGGAAACTAATGTGATTCCCATCATTGGTAAAGTGTTATGTTCATCACTAATAGTGGGAGGCACCTAACCTCCTCCGCACTAAAAGAGGCGATCCACAACTGTCCACCAGACACCTGAAAATAAATCGAGGATAGCACATCAACCCCAATATATCACTGAGAGTACATGAGTTGAATCTCATCTACCAAACCTACTGGGACATATGGGAACTAGGGAAAATCCTCCCCTCTCCTAGATAGACTAGTGATAAAGTAAATATTCTCCTCAGTGGGATGGTACCACTGATTGGGACACACACGAAAATTTTGTCGATGGACATCCCATCGACGGATCAGATGCACCAAAAACCCGGAGTGCCCCTTAAGGGATGTAGCCTCCTAATAGTACTTAAGGAGACCTACACTCCTCAATATAACATGAGTCACTGCAGTAATAGGGCAAGGATACAAATCCCTCTCCCTCTCCCTCGCCTCCCATTCCCATACAACATTGTACACATCCGCCCTTTGCTCTTTTTGTTGTTGTTTCTCTCTCCATTCACGTCTCTGCATGATTAACATATGAAATACATCATCCTCACTCATACATAAAACATAAAAAAAATCTACTGAATGGTAAATTTATCTATAAATATAGAAAACTAAATTCCTTCAAAAAATAAGTTAATTGCATTACTGGTGCGCCCAAAAAACAGTCACACACTGTAGGCGGTGTGCATATATTGTGAGCATCGTCTATGGTGTGTCAGTGTAAAGTAATGCACCAAACAAAATATGTTCTACTATGTTATGTGGTGCGTTGTAAAATAGTACCGCACCGGGGCACTACAATACAACACATAGGAACTAGTGCATTACATTTATCCTATGTACCACTTAAACTAAAAAATAAATTAAAATATTAACGCATGTAAACAATTTTTTAGAAATTAGAAAAAAAGTGGTGTGTATACGTTCACTACATGTAACGAACGTCAATGCACAGTCACATAAAATTTTCCAAATTTCTGAGTACGAAACTTTTTGCGGTGCGTTCTAGTGATTATTATCGCACTGCTTATGGTGCCACCAAAACATTTATGGGGTGCACCACAACAAAATGTTATATTTCTCAGCAATGCATTTGGTAAACATGAATGCTACAGTGTGCATGTTTACCAATGCACTGCGTAACAATATATCTAATAAGGGCGGTGCACCATGTACTTTAATGACCCAGTGTGTTATCTGTACTTTGACGCACCGCCCTAACAATTATATACTTTTCTTCGATGCATCGTTAAACATATGCGCTGATGCATTTATGTTTATCAACGCACTGCTGAGAAAGGTAACAAGGTATGCGGTGCACCCTGAAAATTTACATCTTGCACTGTAGGTGGTGCGAGCCGAGCACTTCGAATGCACCGCACAATTTTTTTTTTAACACTTAAAATTTCACTCAATTTTAAATTTTAATCCAGTGAAATTTTAAGTTATGAATAAACAAGGACATTACCTGGACATTTTTTCATCGAGGAGGCATGGTTGTTTGGAAAAATTTAAAATTCACGCATCGATAAATAGATGAAAGGAAGGAAAGTAAGGAAAGCACCGATGACAAGGCACTTCAGATAGGAAAATCTTGCACTGGTGCTTTTGAGTTCTACAACACTGAAAATGGTAAAAATGATTTCTACCGTCAGATTGTTTTTTATTATAAAACCCTATTCCGGTGCGCCCAATGACCAACCGCATTGGGGCGTACATGTTTACTGAGTGCACTGGTTATATTTTTTTAAAACAACCCTAGCACGGTGTGCGTGTTTTTGGGCACACGTGTGTACCGATGCGTTTACTACTACATAACACATCACCGTTCATTTTTTTAAAAACTACAATGGTGCGAATTTTTTTGTTTAAGCATGATACGGTGCGGTATAATAATAGACACCCCGGTGCGACTGATTTTACATAGTGCACCACATAAATTTGGAAATTAACCATAACATGATGCTCCATATTGGAGCATTGGTGCACATGATACAATGAAGTGCACCATAATATATTTTGACACTATCCTACATTGGTGCGTAAATGTTTTTTATTTAACCATATAACGATGCGCTCTACTAATAGCGCACCGGTGCTTCTAGTGTTAAGTTGTGTATTAAATCATTTTTAAAGAACATTATTATGATGTGGTTATTGATGTAACACATCAGTATTTATTTCATGGTCAATGAAAATAAAATTGGATCGCCTCTCAATGAAAACAAAATTCCCTCTCCCTCTCCTCTCCCTTGCCTGTCAATCACATAAAACATTGTACAGGTCAACCTTCTATTGTTGTTTATACTCTCTCTGCTGGCGTATCTGTATGATTAATATTATGGCTGGTAATTTTTTTTTATTTAACACTTGTATGGTGCGCTAAATAATTAGTCGCACCGGTGCATCTTTATTTACTGAGTGCATCGATTTATATTTTTTTTGAAAACATATCCATGGTGTGGAATTGTTTGGGAGAAATCATTCATCCCATTGAATTTATTTAAGTACAGCACTGTTGTATATAAAATTTTAAAAAATAACCCTGCAACAATTTGCAAATGTTTACAGAAACTGTGCACCCTGGTGCATCATTATTTTTGTAGCGCACTTGATACATTTTTTTATTTGAAATAACCCTGCTATAGTGCACTGATGCGTTTGTTGTATAAAACACACCGGTGCATTATGTACTTATAAAATCGTCAACGTTAAACATCTGCTAAAACCCCTGCTTGCTCACCTCCGATAGTATCATTCGCTATAAACATATTTTTGGGTTATTTTTATAGGGGCATCTGCAAAAACCTCCACTAGAGGGTCTTTTCCTTGTAGTGATGGTTGGAGAAAAATTCCAACAATCTAACTATGTGACGATGGAAGATTTTGCCAAAAGACCTAAATTCTATGGAAAAGCCATGATCATTTGAACAACCATTGAAGGTGCAAGTCCTTATGAGTTTCTTGACTACAACTTTTTCACCATCAGGAATGATGCTTCTATACACAACTCGTGCTCCTCCTTCACTCCTCCTTTGTTGATGGTGTTCTGTTATTTTATGCATTTCAAAACCTTGTCTATCCCAAAGTTGACATTTTGGAAGGACTTCATATTCTAGGACATGTCCTCACCTTCTTTCCTATGTTGGAAAAGGAATAAAGAGTGGAAGAAAAACATGGTAAAATATATTACAAAATTATAGCATTTCAGACTGTTGTTGTATATACAAGAAAAATTCATATTTATATCTCAAATAAAGTTATATTACATATTCCTCTTCCTTTTTATTAATACTGTCTATTTATATTCTACATATAAAGATGAATATATCTCCACTACTTAAAAAAACAAAGTTGCTAATATCTTACTCACTACATCCATATCCATTTAATTTCTGGTGACTAGCTAAAATATCTTTAAGAGATTCAACAATTGTCCATGAATGAATATCAAAAGAGGCTACAGGGCATTTATTTTGTGTTGTTGTTCATGGTTTGGTGAGAGCATGTCATTTTTAACAGACTGATCATCGAGCTCATCTTCAACACCCCCCCTTAAGTTTTAATTCCCTAAACTGATAATAACCCCATGAGTTATGGCTACAAATAAAATTTAGGATTACAAGGCTGAAGTGATAACTGAGTTATGATTCAAGTGTTTGATGAGCTTGATGAGTCCCATATCTTCTCTTAGTTGCTCAAATTTTTCCTTCAACGATTCTTTTGTGAATATGTTTGCAAGTTGCTTCTTTGACTTGCAAAATTTTAAATTTATTTCTCCAGTCTCAACCAATTCTCTTATGAAATGGTATCTTATGGCTATTTTTTTGGTGCTTCTATGAAATACTAGATTATTTGATAGAGATATAGAGGATTGATCATTGAAAAAGATTGTTTTTCCCTCTTATTTATTCTGGTTCAAAGCTAATAGTATCCTTCTTAACCATACACCTGAACAAGTTGTGTTTGCAACCACGTACTCTGCTTCTACTGTGGAAAGTGACACAATAGGTTGTTTCTTTGAAGCCCATGAAATAGTTCCTGACCCAATTTGGAATGCATATCCAGATGTGCTCTTTCAATTATCTATATTTCCTCCTCAATTACTGTCAATGTACCTAACTAACTCAAAGTTATTTGTTGCAATATTGAAGATTCCATGGATTTTGGTCCCATTCACATGGCTTAAAATTATGTTTCCTGCTTGCAAGTGTGTTTCCTTTGGATTCTCCTTTAAACCTATAGATTAGACTGAATGCATACATAATATTAGGTCTTATTGTTTTTAGACACATAAGACTTCCAACCATACAATCATATTTTCTTAACTTCAAACTTGTTACTACTCGAGTTGGTGCTAGCTTGTTATTCAACACCTTAAATCTCTTCAAGATATCCTTTGCATCCTTGACTTGAGATATGAACATGCCTTCATTTGTTTGTTTAACCTTGGTACCAACAAAGTATCAAAATAAGCCCACATATTTCATTTTTAATTCTTTCTTCATTGTTGTTCTGAATTCTTCTATGGACGAATTGATATTTCTGGTAAAAATCAAATCATCTATATAAAATTAAATATTTAGAATTTCACCTTGATCGTTGACTTTGATATAAAGTGTTGGTTCACTGCTAATTTTACCAAAGCCATTTCTCAACAAGTGTGATTCAATGCAGCTATACCAAGCCCTAGGCACCTTCTTGAGCCCATGCAATGATTTCTTCAACATATACACTTTCCTCACAAGTCCCTAAGTCCCAAAACCTTGGGGTTGTTCAACATATACTTCTTCCTTTAACACTCGATTGAGAAAATTTACATCCATATGATGGAATTTCCATTTATGTTGAGTTGTTATTGCCAAGACAAATCACATTGTTTCCATCCTTGCCACAAGAGGAAAGGTTTCATTATAATCTCTTCTATGTTGTTTTTTATACACTTTGACCTCAAGCTGTGCTTTATGTCTTTCAATTATTCTTTCTACATCATTCTTGGTTTTATAAACACACTTCACACCAATAATTTTTTGTCCTATTAGAAGGTTTACTAGCTCCCATGTTTCATTTTTCTCAATTTCTTTCATTTCTTCATCCATGGCATCACACCATTTTCTTTCTTTTACTGCATCCTTGAAGTAAATAAGATCAGATTCATAAAATAAATAAAAATTCACCAATTCATTATCATCATCTTAATACCTGGATGTCTCATATATCTCCTTCAAGCTTCTTGTTTTTCTTGAGCTATCGTTACCAAAATACCTTGAATATGATGGATTGGTTCTTCCTTTTGAGCTATGATTACCTAGTGGAGGAGTTGCTTGGGAAACAACTTGGGAACTTGTCGATGATAGTGTCACTTGGGTGACACCTTGTGGTACATGTTGAATGCCAATGCTTTGAGGTATAGTTGTGGTTATACCTTTTGTGCCATTTGATATCTCCGAAGGAGGTATTGTTGCCCCAACCTCTTGTGTTTCTCCTTGTTGATCATTCCATGCGTTATCTTCAAGAAATATCACATCTCTATTGAATATTAACTCCTTTGTGTCAAGATTTTATATTTTGTATTCCTTTGACTAATCACTATATCCAATAAAAACACATTTTTCTCCTTTATCATCTCATTTCTATCTTCTTTCATTGGGTACATGTGCAAATTCCACACAACCAAAAACTCTCAAGTGTTCAACACTAGGATTTTTCTTACTCCTTGCCTCTTGTGGAATCATGTTACAAACACTTTTTGTGGGACATATTGCTATAGCGGGAAAACCCCTCTACAAACTACACAAAGGGTCTAAAGTATAGGCAGAGCTAACTGTCTAAAGTCTCCTACTTTTAATCACTATCCCAACATTACCCCACAATCATACATAAAAGACAAGAGAGAGAGATCTGGTAGGCCTACCTTAAACTTCGCGTCCGGTGTCAATCCCTTTGTGCTTGGTTGTTTCCCGACTGCAAATATTCTCCCAAGGTTGAACTACATTCATCAAAATACAAACAAGAAACTACAAGCATGCATTCTACATATGGATTAGTGGGTTAGACATCATAAATAAGAAATGAAAACAAATCATATAAGTTTAAGACATCATTTGGTGGGACAAAAAATGTACTTATTTATATTAATCTCACAAAATTCACTTACAACATGAGACCAGCACTGCTTCTCGAACTTGGTCCTAGGCACCTCTTCACCATGCACCAACTTCTTCCATGTCTTCTTCTCCTCCTCAGTTCTCTCGTAGGGAAATGGTAAGGGATTTGCAATTGGGGCAAAGGGAGATTGATAAAATGGGAAAAGTTTCTTTGCTCTCATGCTTCCCCCTGCAATGGGACCCCAACCCCTTCTTTTATAGGCCAAAATGGATAGTAACAGTTGGGGTGACTGGCTATGGGCAGTCAAACGGTTAAGTAACAGCCTAGAAGCCAGTATCCTATGGAAATTTCCACATTTCGTGATTGATCCAGATTTTATGAGCAGGACGAAATGACTACACATTATTAACAGGTGTTTAACACAAAATAATAGAGATACAGTAAAATTGGTTTTCTATTCAATAAGGAAATAAGTTGAAACTGTAAAATGCAGCGAAAACAAGCTTGCTGGAATGGTGTTGGCTTATCTCTGAGAAGAGATGTGACGGTTGCACTCATTCGCAAGAATATGATTACAATGAGGCTCTGAAGGCCTTTTTACAATAAACAGGAATGCAAAAAACCCTAGACATCCAAGAACCCAACCCTAGGAGATGAATCGCCAAAAGTCATGTGGGCCCCGTTTGGGTAAGTTAGTACATCAACTTCCCGAGGTCATAACTTTTGCATACGATCTCTGTTTAGGCGTATGATAGCTCGTTGGAAAGGTATCGTCGAGGAGATTCAATTTGGGGACTCAATCATTCCTTTAGCTATCATTGGGAATATTGATCCCGAAAAACCTTCATTTAGGCCCTCAAAATGGCCCCAGAAGTTAAAACTGCTAAAAATAGTAAATTGCCAAAATTGTCAGAAAACTGTTTTGAGCCAGTTAGAAGAGGTGGGTGGCCACCAATATCCACCTGGATCAATCCTCCATCCTTAGGAATCAATTGTCTCCATTTTTTTTATCTCCCCCATTAGATGAGGAAATTTCTGCTGAATTTGGCCTCGGGTGAGCCACTTGCCTTGGTGCAGGAACTACCCTACTTTGACAACTCGATAAAGTTGGATCCTTTTTTTTTGAGTTCCCTTGATTTGTCTGTCCACAATCTGATCATTGGATTCCTGTTGTATGTAGTCGAAGTTGATCTCTGTTGGTTTTAGTTGCTCTGCTACGTCTGAGGTGTCCAATAATGGTGGGAAATAAGGGCGAAGGAGATCCACATTGAACATTGGGTGCAGGCCAAGGAAAGAAGGAATGTTGAGCTAAAAAGAATTATCCCCCATGACCTTGGTGATGGTGTATGGCCCATAATGGAGTGGGAGAAGCTTTTGATGGGGTCCTGTAATGTGTTCTTTCTACAAGTGCAACCAAACTTTGTCGCCCACCTGAAACTTATGTGGCACTCAATGTTGATTATGGCGTTACTTGTACTTGTCATTAGACTTTTGTAGGATATCCTAAACATGTTGGAGGATGTGTTGGATCTTCTCAATGAACCAAGTGGCTTTGTCAGCTTTAGTTGGAGCAGGAGATGAGTCAGTCGAGGTGACCACCAGGGGAAGTGCAACATCTATGGGACCCAATGGTTGGAATCCCAACCCCACCTGAAAGGAGCTGTGGCCAGATAAGTTGTGAAGGGATCGTTTGTAGCTCTGTTGGACATAGGGATGGCTCTAATCCCATGTTCGAGGGTTCTTTGAATTATACATGTGAAGGATATGAACAATCATTCGATTGATGACCTTCATTTAGGCCCTCAAAATGGACCCGGAAGTTAAAACTACTAAAAATAGTAAATTACCAAAATTGTCAAAAAACTATTTTGAGCCAGTTGGAAGAGGTGGGTGGACATCGATATCCACCTAGATCAATGATATTATGTGAGTGTACGTGGGCTATAGTGGCTCAAAAAGCATGTGTACGTGGTTAGTCATGGTGCAGGGCACGTACACCTTCAAAATGATAGTTTTTAGAAGAGTTGTTCAATAATGGCTAGGTAAAGATAGCAAGTTAGATGGCCTGATATCAGGTATGCATGTCAGGTGAAATTTAAGATTATAAAATATGACCCCTAATGTGTGAGGTCAGAAGAGAATCTGATGGCCGAAATACATTACAAATCTTCACCATTGTACGTTGCGAGTGAGCCCAAGGACCGGAGTTCAGGAGGTGCCATCTGCAAAAATAAAGATTTGTCTCACCGAGGCGGGCATACCCATGCTCGGGAGGAAATAAAATCATGGATTCCAATCAAATACACTTCAGATCCATGACATATAACTATATAAAGTGTAGTCGCGAGCAATATAGAGTGGATCTGCATCTCAAAATCAAAAGATATACATGTATGATATCCATCTTCAAGAAGCCAATGATGCCTGATGGTGGGAGATGAGGTCTTTAGAGATCGAGAAACAACTTCAAAATCTTCAAAACTCATGTAGGAGTGTAATATCAGTGTACAAATTCACTACCCAGAGGTCTTCGATGGCTTGTCTGGAACAAACAAGAGGATCTTGGTGATCAAGCATAAAACTTCATTGATTTTGAGCAAGGACTTGATTGGTCTTTTAGGGTGGTCAGGCATCAGGACAAGAGACAAACTGCAGAAGGGATGAATCAAGTTTAGTAATACTTCCCTTGGATGAAAGCACAACAAAATATGAGACTCGCAACATGGCATTGACATAAGTTCATGATGCAGGAGGCAAAGTGAACTCTTCATATGTTTGGAAGGATAACCAAACGGAGGAGGACACAACTCTATGTAGCGAGAACAACTTCCTAAGGTCATATTGAATCCTAAGTCTTGACGAACAAATGAAAGGATGTGCTTTGTCCAAGGGTGACTCATTGTGCTGTCAACAAGAAGAAAATACTTTTCCCTTCCTCTTTTTGGGGTATATTTGATTTTTTTTGTCTTTTTCAATTATCTTGGAAAGTTTGAAAAATAATAAAGAATGCTATGTTACAAAGGAGGATCGAGTGTTGCAGACATACTAGTTCCAAGTGCAAGGAACACATTGATGCTCAGAGCAAGGGGACATATGTAGGAAAAGGACACTTGGGAAAAATCCTCCATGGGTCAAGGTGTCAAGATGTAGAGGCAAAGTGCTACAAGGCTTGCGTATAAGGCATGCTTCAGATGGTTCAGTTGAGAGCAACATGGAGCCAGCATTAGGCCAAAGATGCAGGAATGTGAATGTGATTAATAAGACACAATGATAATGTCCTTTGATGTGATTTTAGTGAGCCCAGAGAAGGTAAGCTCGACGATTTTTCATTTTTAGAGAGTCTCAAAAAGCGTAAAAGGAGACTCCACTGGGGTACCTTTTTTGAAGGTAGTTTAGTCGGCTCAAAAAAGGGGTAAACTAGCACCGAACATAAATCTATTCAAAATCATTTTAACGAGTGTGACAAAGACAATATCACTCGACAATCTTTTCATTTTTAAGGAGTCTGAAAAGAGCTTAACTATGGACTCCGTGAGGGATGTTCTTCTGGACCAATTTAACGAGTGTGAAGAAACAAGGTCACTTGGCTATATTTTCAATTTTAGGGAGTCTAAAAAGAGCTTAACTATGGACTCCATGGGGGTTCCTTTTTCATAGATTTAGTCCTTCAGGCCCGAAAAAGGGTTAAAATTATACCTGAGAATACTCTTCTAGAGAACTGAGGCTCCTAGAGTATACCTTTGTTCATACTTTTGACCATCCGGACCGAAAAAGGGGTAAACTACCGTCGGACAGACGTGCCTTCAAATTTCAATTTAGCGAGCGTGAAGGTCAACAAGATCGCTCAACCATCTTTTCATGTTTAGAGGGTCTGAAAAGGGCTTAAAAGAAGACCCATTGTGTTTTGGGAGTCCCGAGGGTGAGGTCAAGAGTGATAATGAATCATGCAAATGAGACTCATACTCATAATCAGGAAAAACTAATAAGGACTCCCGAGCCTATAGTCATTAGTGATGGCATGGACACCAAAATGCAACCAGGATCTACCTAGGGCATCCATGTACAGGTAGGCTCTACCACTAAATTACGACACTTCTAGAGAAAAAGTGAGGGTTCCGTGTCGTAATTCGGTGGGATCGATCCTAGGGAAAAGTGAAGACAATCAGGTGCAACAAGTGGAGGTGGAATCCTATCTTACATGCACAAAGCTGGAAAAACAACTTTTTACCAAAAGACCTTTAAAACCAACCCAACTCTCAAAAAACTTCCCAATACCTAAAGTAACACTTATCGTAACATCCCTTGAGAAACTCAAGAACCATAGTAAACGATTTTCAAGCTAGAAAAAATGGCAAAAGGGTCCAAAAAAAATGACAAAAAGGGGCGAAAAAGTCTATAAATAGAAAGCTGACAGCTCATTATCGCCATTGTAATTTGAGAATTGACCAAAAGTCAAAAAACACCCCTTTTCCTAAATAGTTGATTTTGGGAGCTTCAGTGGATGAAACAAACTTCCGTTTTAACCGAGTAAGTACATACTAACCTCCCTTGCATTTCCATCTTCCATTTTTTCATTTATTTTGTTTTTTTTGGGGGGCACTGACCTTTAAAGAGGTCGACCCTGCGTGTACATGGGTTTTCCAAGAACAGCCCACGTGTACACGCAGGTAGAAGAGAAGTTGCCCATGTGTACATGGGACTGTCCTCAAGACAGCCCGTGTACACCCTCAATAAGTGGGAAATGCAAGAGTTAACTCTCCATTTCTTTGTGTTTGCAGGATGTATGTGCATTGGAGAGAGGGGGGGCATGAGGAAATTGATTTTTTGGTCTTCGAGGACCTTGCCGCTATCGCTATTTTGTCATAATGCAGGTTGCTAAAGTTCTTCCAGTGTCCATTTATGATGGCACAACCTAGGTTGCTAAATGCATTGATAGATTACTCACATCCTAACGCAGAGGCATTCATACTCAAGGGCTAGTCATTGACTCCAACGATTGAGGACATTTACTTCCTGACTAGTCTCTCGAGGAGAGGGGATCCAGTCAACTTGCGCACTTTTCCCCCCAGGCTGCACAACATCGAGGAGTTGATTGGACTCCATTGTGAGGCTGGTACTGAGAAAGTAGGTTCTCAAGTGCCTATACATAAGATCAACAACCTATCACTCAAAGTGATTGTTCTACTTATTGGGGCTTCCCAGGCACACATGCATTGTGCGGTACAGTGCTTAAATGCATGAATTTTCGACTGGAGTACCACCATGCTGGATTGCATGAAGAGACAACTGATAGAGTGTCAGATATGGTAGCATCGAAACTTCAGGTTTGGGACCGTTTTGTGCTCTTTTTTATTCGAGAGGGTACCCAGTCTGAGTCCTCGAGAGACTATATGAGGGCACGAGGCCACTTTCCTGGCGCTATGTAGATGGGCGGCGTTGTTGTCGCAACAGGGTGGGGGGGGACCATCGAGGCCTTTGTTGACAATTTTTTTGACTGGTGGTCATGATAGATTCTAAAAATAGAGGACTACCCCTATGTCAATATTAACTTTTCCATAGATCCTGACATGCCTGTACCTCCCAGAGAGAAGCAAGGAGAGATGGGTAAGTTTGCTTTTAAAATTTATTTAATTTTTATGTCTTTTCGTATATACCATTTTTTTGTATACCAGAGTATCTGACACTTATGTATCTGTTATGTATAGAAGTGGGACCAGTGTGTCCAACAGACTTATCGAGGACTAGGTGACATCCTCGACCAGAAGCAGGACCAGCTGGAGCCATCGGACCAACAACAACAATAGGGGGGGATCCATCTAGAGAGGCTAAGAGAGTATTGATATGGGTAGAGCGGAACCTTACCACGCTCATTTGTACATTCCCTATGGCGGAGATTGAGGATCTCCCACCATCAATGCAACCTCATGTAGTTGGGGTACCACGGACCTGGGTCCATCTCTTTCGACGTTTGGTGAACATTGTTGTTCACTACAGCAGGGCCAACAGGCCCTGCCCTTAGCTAGGCTAGACTACTTACGTGTCGAGATCACATTTTGTATATTTTTTAGGGTATAATCCCCATGACTCTGACTGGACATATTTTTGAGGCGCTTGCACCCACCCATGTACTCTGATATTTGTTGATATATATATGGATATTTTTCATCTTTTTATGCCTTATGGATTACATCTATTTTACAAATGTATTTAAATGTGCGCGTGTGTGTTTTTTCTTACATGTGCGCAATATGTCAATCTAATACATGATTAGCTAGAGTATCTATGATTCGATTCAATCGACTAGGAACATGGATATATGTAATGTAATCAAAGCTTCATTCCAAGAGACGTACCCTAAGGAATCGTTAGTGTAGTGTAGGATCGTAAATGCAGTAAACCCCATTTAACTAAGACACAACCAACTGAGCATCTAAGTAGAACCGGAAGTGAAAGATACCATGCAACAAAGCATCACGAAGCAACTCTAAGACTTCACTTTATTCGGCGAAATTTTTTGTGGCGTCACCTAAACAGATACCTCTTGAAGATAGCAACTGGCCCTGAGGTGTGAAAAGTACCCAAGCTGCAGAAGAAAGCCTCCAAGTGTGTCAGCTAGCACCATCTATGAACCCAACGAACACCTTTGATTCACTTGATATCTGCCACAGTGAAAAATATGATATCAAAAATGACACGTCCATAAAACAAAAAGATGAAAAACTAAAAAGAGAATGTACAGGACTATACATATGTTAGAAGAAGTCACCCAAGGTGACCCACCTACGAGTAATACTTCTTGAGGTAGAGCCAATTTCTAGGCTCCGCCAAAGAATTTCCCTCAAATTCCACTAGACGATAAGTGCCCTTCTTTAAAACCTCCTTCACGATTAAAGGTTTGAACCAGATGGGTTTGAACTTGCCTGCTCCCAGGGGGTCCTGATCTCATTCATAGACTAGGACAAGGTCGCCTTCAGAGAAAATCTGAGGACGGATGGACCGATCATATAGACAATTGACTTTTTTTTTGTGAGCCTCATTAGCCAAGGTTGCATCTCAACACTACTCATCGAGATTCTCAAGATATAATAAACGCTCTTCAAGCAGTGAAGTGTGTGGAAATAAATATATTGCCAAATTTAGAGAGGGGATTTGGCACTCTATAGGTAAGACTACTTCCAGCCCGTAAATGAGTTTAAAAGATGAGAAACTAGTTGCAGTCTTAACAGAATTTCGGTAGGCCCATAATGCTGAATACAACATCAAATGCCAATTTGACCTAGCCGAATCGATCGTTCGTTGTAAAATAGTCTTTAGGGATTTATTCATAGCTTCCACCTAACCATTCACCTCTGGGTAGTAGGGTGATGAATTTTCTTGCCTCAACCCAAGATTTGATGTTAACCCGGACATCATTTTGTTCTGAAAGTGACTGCCATGGTTAGTGACAATCTCTCTCGGGACACTGAACCTTTCTATTATCTGGTTAAACAAAAAGAGAGTTGCGGTCTCGCCATCATATTTAAACGTTGGCATAGCTTTGACCCACTTCGTGAAGTAGTCTACTGCTACGATGATATAATGGTGCCCCCTTGTGAAAGGAGGGTTGCATGTAGTGTAATCAATTCCCCACTTGGTGAAGGGACCAACTGTGATGACGGAAAACATGGGAGCATGGTGTGCCCTCATCTTCTGAGAGAAGATCTGACAAAGGTGACACTTCTTGACCGATTCAACACAATCTTTGATTAATGTCGGCCAAAATTAACCGGCTCATAGAATCTTTTGGGTTGTTGCCAACCCAAACAAATGTCTGCCACATGCTCTAGTGTGGCAATCGTTAAGCATGATTTATGCTTCTTCATGGGTGAGACATCGGTGAAGGATGCAATGTACACCTCAATGATACAGAGTGTCCTCGAGTATGAGGTAGTTTTTGGCTTGATGGCATATACGACGATGCTCATCATAAGAAGCAAAGGTAGGGCACTTCAAAGTCTGGAGATAGACTAGTATATATTTGTACTAGGGGTTCGAAGACGCGATAAAAAACATGTCTCCTTTGATAGGTGACTCTTCAGGTATAACATCACCTGATTCGACCGGAAGTTCCGAACTGAGTTCTGCAAAGACCAATGACTTTTTGGATTTTGCTGAAACAAAATCCAAGTCGAATTCCTGGAGGATAACTATCCATCTACTGATATTTTTGCCGATCACACGTCGTGTCAACACGTATTGAAACAGATTCACAATGACGATGATGGTGGTCTTGTGAAACAAGATGTAATGATAGAACCGTTGGACAGCATGAACTACTGCCAACACAAGTTTTTCAATGTGGGAATAATTGAGTTCCGGTCCAACCAAGCCTCAACTCAGGTAATAAATCACATATTCTGAGAGAAAATCATCCTCCTAAACCAAGACCATACCGATGGTCAACTCTATAATGACCAAGTACAATAAGAAATCTTTATTATAATTGGGTGGCCAAAACAGAGGGGTAGACATAAGGGCATGTTTCAATGCTTCGAAAGAGCACTGAGAAACGTTGTCCCAATGGAAAGGAATTCCCTTCTTTAGTAAACTCATAAAACCCTTTGTGATCTCAACATAGTTCACGATAAAACACTGTAAAAAGTTCTCTTTTTCCTTGTAGACTTTGAAGCTAAGGGATTGTGCATGGGGGAGGCAACTAAACTATTGCCTCAACCTTTAGAGGATCAACCATGCTCCCTGTTGTTGAAATAATGAAACCAAGCAGATGGCCTGATCTGACGCAAAAACTGTATTTTTTGGATTCAAGCGAATCCGGTAGTAGCGACATCACTCAAAGATAAGTCGGAGGTGTGCAGGATGATCAGCTCTCTTACGAGATCCTAACACTAAATCATCGAGATAAGACTTGACTATGTGTTTGAGGTCATGGAAATAAAAAGACATGGCTCGCCGAAACGTAGCTCCAACATTTTTCAGACCAAAAGGCATCCTTAATAGTTGCTACTTTTGTGGGATTGACCGGATGAAGCTTCTGCCAAACCATCTTAGCATTAGGATATGCCGTGATTTCATGTTCGACGATTCTTGGGTATATGCATGACATTTCCTCATAAGACCAAGAAAACACATCAAGAAATTCTTTAAATAAATTTGTGTATATTTGAATCTCCTCAAGGGAGCAGTCCGCTTCAATGAAGATATTCTCCACGACGTCAGGGATTCTAGAGATATCGATAGGTATCATTTGAGCAATGGTTTCCATATTTCCTTCAACGTAAAAAATGTGCATAGCCAAAGGATTGATAGGACAAGCCTTATCTCCAGTCATAGTCATAGTGAATTCACCTGCTTCAATTCTTCTTAACTCTGGGAGGAAGCAAGATCTGTGATGAAGATCATCCCAAGGTTTGTCCGGACTAGTCATTGCCTAAATAATCACCTCATCCGAGGGAAATACTAAGTCTAAAGAATCAGTATTGGTGAGGGAACCTTGAGCACATACAGGCTCGAGATCTGGATCTAACTTCTGTGCGGGAGTCGGATCAAGGTCAGCGGAAGCTTGCTGAACTATAGAGTACGCAAATTCTTCCACGGACAAAGGCATGGCCATGCCATGCTGCCCTGTCTCTTCCATCATGGTTGATGGGGAAGGAAGAATCCACAGATCGTTAAAGTAAGTCATGTGAAATGACGAGATTTGAAATATTTTGGCCCTAGGATGGTCGGGAACAACCGACATGTAATGAAAATTGTTGGTCGGAGGTAGGTAATCAAAAGAACCCATCAAAGGTGGGCACAAACCAACCCCTACATTAATGATGTCGAGATGAGGGTTATCAATCATCTGGACCATGGACACCCCCGATGAAGGGTCAGGATGGGAGAAGGATAATTGATCAATGTTCACGATCTGACCCTTGTGTGGAAACAACAAGACCCGAAAAACTGTCGCGACCATTTCTTTCATAATGTAGGTCCAACTCCTTCCTAACAAGAGATTGTAGTCAAGAGACACATCGACCACTTCAACTTCGACGCACATGGTATTCCCTCCTAACTACATGGGAAAAGAGGGGATGATTCCATGTGGTCGGAATGAATGATTGTCAAAAGCAGTAAGAAGAGTAGGTGACAGAGACAAAACAGGTTGGCCAATGGCCTTCCAACATGCCAAAGACATCACGCATGTCAAGGCACCCTCATCAACCACTGTGCAAAAAATGTTTCGAGTAAAAATTTTTGTGGTGTAAGACACTACTATTTGAAACACTACGTGGTAAGGAAGATGAGGTTTTAATTTGGTCGTATCAAGCATGATCATCCCCAGATTACAAGTCTCAGTAGATCCTAAGGCATCTAACAAAGTCTTTCTTTGAGAAGGGTAGCTCTAGAGGACTTCAAAGGCTAACATTACACAAGGGGTTTGTGACAAATCCTCCACCACAGAGTATTTCTAGGCAGCCCTTGTGTTTAGGTTGTAAGAAGATTTCTTGAACACACCTTTGGGGATGCGTTTCATTGTTTCACCCAACATCTTCTCAATATAGAGATTAAGAGATGATTTTTCGGCTTCTTTACCCTTTTCAGGGATGTTTGGCATTTTGTTGTCGCGTGTCCTAGTTGTTATTTCAAAGCTACCTTTCATCATGTACACATTCATGGATGAAGGATTACTCAAAGACGGAGAGGGTCCCTGACCAGCCCCTTCTGCGCTTGAAGAGGCTTGAGCTAAATTTTGTCCATGCAGAAATGGATTTGTAAACATGGCAGGCGGTTGTTGTGCCAATAACATCTGGGAATCCACAAGCCGAGGGCACTGGTGAGTCAGATGGTCTTCCTTGCAAAGATTACAGGGATACTTCGACTTCTTATTTTAAGTGTTTCCCTCGCCAACATTATTGGTAGGTTTATTATCCCCCTTACCCTTCTCTTGTTGTTTCTTCTTTCCATCGGGTTGTTGGGTGGCCTTTGGGTTTGTCGATTACACACTGTTTACATCCGACGTTTGAGTAGGGGGAGCAGCCGAACCAATGGTCTGGATGACCGTTGTCTTCTGTATTGACAATTGTTGTAATTGATTCGACAGTTGATCTATGGTCTTCGTTTGTGCTGAACCTACAATACCATCGGCATGTGGTCTAGATATCTGTCTGGTCTTGTCAAGTATTGACCATGGTGCATCTGGTAAAACTTCGTAAAGTAAACTAGACTGAGAGTAAATCCGTTCTAGCTGTTGGGCTCTCATTATCGCTTCTTCCTATGAAAAGACCCCCGATGTTGCGATGTCTTTAGATAACTGGGGTACCAAAGACTTAAGGAACCACTCAATCAGGAATGTTGGTGGGACTGGTACTTTTATCAAACTCTTCTAGCATCTCCATTCTCGGATGTGATCTGAGATATGGTCTTCTTTTGTATGCTCAAAGTTGGCTAGAAATTCGGTGTCGACATCATATCTCACAGGTAGTTGGAAATAGTTTAAGAAATCCATTGCCAATTTGCTGAAGGAAGAGTATCTTGAGAAATCCATTGCCAATAGTTTAAGAGCTCGATGTACCATTTCTCCACACTCCTGATGAGAGTGTGTTAAAACAAACGTAATTGGATGGAGTCATCTCTCAAAGAATTGAACAAGCACCATAAATGGAAGGTAGTCACATGATCGCCTGGATCTTCGTTAGGCTTGGCCTCGAACTTTGGGATGTTTGAAGGCAACTTGGCCGGCATAGGGGGCCAATGTAGATTGTGACATATGGGGTCATTTAATAACCTTGTCAAGTCTAGAAAGTGCAGAGTTTCCAAAAACGATAATTTGGGTTGTTGATTGTAACCAAGGAAAGAGGACCCTAGAGTTTGGCTAGCACCAGGTTTCTAGGAAAAGTTAGGTTTCTAGCCAGGGTTCTAGTAATAACCATGGTCATGACCAATGTATGGATTTTGTGCTTGTTGAGACGTCATCAGCTGACTCTCGTAATAGAATGTAAAGGGTTGGGCTTGCATCACATTCCAAGGATTTTGGGAAGGGTTGCCCTCTGTCAATCCGATGGGAATAGGTGTTGAGCCTTGCCCAGGGTTCTATTGGCTATGGAAAGGGTTGCCTCCGGTTGGCATCCCTGACAAGGGAACTGATCCTTGCCATGGATTCCAAGGTCCTTGTGAGGAAGGAATTCCTAAGTTTTCCCCCTATGCAGAAATAGTACCCTGCATAGGATTTTGTTGTCCATAACCAAGGTTTCCCCCGACCAAGACGGTAGCTGACGAGAAAGATTTGTTACCAAATGCATCAAACAAAGAGATTGGTGTCGAACCTATCGACATGCTATAAGAAGTTATTCCTTAAATCCCTGCTCCAAGTGAACTATAATTTACGTTCGGCCCGACGGAATGCTGGTGAGCTCCACCGAGAGAAGGGGACGAAGGAGGTATATGACCCCCTCCATAAGGGAAAGCGTTATAGGGATCTGAAGTGCTCCCCATAGATCCTTGCAGAGGAGTGTTGGAGCTCCCTTCCCTGATACCTAAAGTCTATAGAGTGGAGTAGGAAAGTACAGTGCTCGTACCGAAGCCAAACATCCCGTATGAGAACGAAGGTCCTGTCACACTCTGAGTGAAAGGAGCAGTGATGTCCGCCATAGATGGAATTAGACCATTTCCTGAGGTAGAGGCACTCAATACCATAGTGGTCCGGACCGAAGATGGTTGGTTAGGAGACAGAACACCTCTTGTAGTGACAGTCATAGAGGGAATGTGAATATTCCCTAAGGAAGTAGCAGTGCTTGTTTCCATTGCTGCTTGTGACACTACCTGACGCTTGTAAGGTTGAACCTGTACAACGATGGGCACTAATAGATCAATGATTGGAGGGCTATATGGACCAAGATCTTGCGCTCCGAGTTCAGAAATGATTGGTTCCTCTGGAATCAAATGTTCTCCTCTCAGAGATGACTTAGGCATAATTTCCTATAAAATGATCGCCTCAAAAGACCCTTTTTGGTCTACTTTTCACCTTTGCGGTGATGGGGTGGCTTGAGATCAACCAACGATAGGCTCAAAATCCTTCGCGACCGACAGAGCTCCTGATCCTCCACTGTGTGAGAAGATCAATGACACACTAGGGCTTTCTATAATCATTTTAAAAACCAACACGCACTAGTAAAAGTTCCTATGAGATAAGACAAGGAGATCACTAGCTAGTTGGAAGAACAGTTACAACAACCAACACTAGAGAAACTTACGAGTGAAAGTGCAACTCGAATACAGAAGCACCCTCTGGGTATACTCTGCAAAGCGTGTCCTGATTTCTTCCCTAGGTACCGTGGTATACCCTCGCAGTCACCTGTGTAAGTCACTAAGATAAAGGCAACTAGGTTGCTAGTGCACGAATAGTCACTAGGCGGGTACAGTCGACAGTCGAGTGGACCGCAATGAGCAGGGTATCAAGCTCGAAACCTATCGAGGGTATCGAAAGCAAGTGTTTCGAAAGATGACTGAGGACCTTGAACAGATTCGAGACCTATGAAGCTCCGTGGAAAATGCGATCAATGGAATCCCAAGATAAGCCCTCTATATGCGTTCCCCACTATGCATGGTCCGACTTTGGAGGGGTTATCTATGCTACCTTTCCACATGTGACCTCGTGTTTAGCCCCTGTGTTAGAAGGGGTTCCCAGATAAATTTCACGATTACTGGACTTTCAAGCACTCTCTAGCTCAGACTCTTATGTTTTTTTTGTAGCCCTGAAGAGTTTCCTCTCCAATCCTAATTCAAGTCTCTAGCCTAGACTAAATTGATGAACCCTTCAAACCCAAAGTCTAATAACTTTTAATTAGGCATTAATTTTAGTGGCTATCTTAAGTCAAAAGGAACGAAAGTGAAACCAATGATGTTCTTTAAGAGACGAAAGAGAAGAGCATAAGATGATACTGGAAATAAAAGTACTTATTTCTTTACAAATAAAGATTTTCCAATTGAAACTCTTTCACCAAACTTTTTGTAACTACTTTTCTCAGATCTTTGAAAAGAAAAACTCAAAACAAGATATCGCTCGACTACGAGCTACTTTATGTCCTTAAGCATTCAAGTAAAGAACTTAAGAAAACTTTCTTTTTTCTTGGTAAATGAAGCAACTTGACCTAAACTACTTTACCAAACAAAGAAATGAAAGATTTTTTTTATTATTGTTTTATGCTTCAAAACAAGAAATTTGAAAATGAATTCTTTTCTTTTCTTCCAAAGAAAAAAAGGGAAAAACGACGACAAGATAGGACCAAGAAATGGCTTCTAGACCAATCACAAATCGTAGGGAGTCACTGACAATACCAAACAGGCAGATCAAAGCATACTCACCAACTTGTCTAAAAACCCTATTTAAATAAAGCACAAGAAATCTTTGGTAAAAAAGAAAGATAAGATGAAAGTCAGACCTAGGCTACAAACTGCTATAACAGAGACCAGTACTAGATCAAGAAAACGCCTGAGGAGTGTGACTCCTGACAGGGAAGAGGATGACTGCCTCTTCTTTTTACAAAAATTTTCTCAACAGGCATGCTTCTGACACTTCAACAACCAACGTATGTACACGGGTTGTCCAAGGACAGGGCGCATATGCATGCGTGTAGGCCCACTATAGGCTGCATACACCTCTGCAACTTCTCAAAAAAATGAAAAAACAATAGTCCAGCACAGGCAGGGAGTACTGGTATGGAAGACCAACATCCCTTAAATACACAAAAGCTCACAGAAACTCAAAAAACAGTAAATAAACTGATTCAAAGCACCCCCAAAAAAATATCCCCAAAGACCCTAGAGGCTTCCCCAGTATGGTCGTCAATTCTACTATAGTGGGAAAACCCCTCTACGGACTACACAAAGGGTCTAAAGTGTAGGCATAGCTAACCGTCTAAAGTCTCCTACTTTTAATCATTATCCCAACATTACCCCACAATTATACATAAAAGACAAGAGAGAGGGATCCAGTAGGCCTACCTTAAACTTCGCATCCGGTGTCGATCCCTTTGCACTTGTTTGTTTTTCGACTACAAATATCCTCCCAAGGCTGACCTGTATTCATCAAAAGACAAACAAGAAACTACAAGCATGCATTCTACATATGGATTAGTGGGTTAGACATCATAAACAAGAAATGCAAACAAATCATATAAGTTTAAGACATCATTTGGTGAGACAGAAAAAGTACTTCTTTATATTAATCTCACAAAAGTCACTTACAACATGAGACCGACACTGCTCCTCGAATTTGGTCCTGGGCTCCTCTTCACCATGCACCAACTGCTTCCACATCTTCTTCTCCTCCTCGGTTCTCTCTTAGGGAAATGGTAAGGGCTTTGCAATTGGGGCAAAGGGGGATTGATAAAATGGGCAAAGTTTCTTTGCTCTCGTGCTTCCCCCTGCAATGGGACCCCAACCCCTTCTTTTATAGGCCAAAAGGGATAGTAACGGTTGGGGTGACTAGCTATGGGCAGTCAATCAAATGGTTAAGTAATGGCTCAGAAGCCAGTATCCTATGCAAATTTCCACATTTTGCGATATTTTGTGAGTGTACACGGGTTGTAGTGGCTCAACAAGCGTGTGTACATGGGTAGTTATGGTGTAGGGCGCGTACATCTTCAAAATGATGGTTTTTAGAAGAGTTGTTCAATAATGGCTAGGTAAAGATAGCAAGTTAGATGGCTTGATGCCAGGTATGCATGTTAGGTGCAACTTAGGTTTATAACACATCTATTAAAAAATAAATTGCAGTTGATGGTGCTTCATCTTAGAATTCATTTGACAATCCTTTAGCTTTTATCATGCGCCTAGCCATTTCCTGAATGGTTCTATTTTTCCTTTGTGCCACACCATTTTGTTATGGTGTATACCTTGTTGTAAATTGTTTTTGATCCCATGTTATTTGCAAAAGATTAGAGACTCATTTGATATGTATCCTTCTCCTTTGTTGGTCCTTAGGACCTTCATGTAGTACCCACTCTTTTCAACTAGGGCCTTGAATTTATTGAAGATCTCAAAGGCCTCATATTTATACTTTAAGAAATATTCCCATGTTTTTCTACTAAAACCATCTATGAATGTTAAAAAATACAGACTTTTTCCAAGAGAGGGGGTTTGCATAGAACCACATAGATTTGAATGAGTCAATACTAGTGGATCTCTTTCTCTCCACAATTTACAAGAGGAAAAATAATTTCCATGTTGTTTTCAACTAGGGCCTTGAATTTATTGAAGATCTCAAAGGCCTCATATTTATACTTTAAGAAATAGATCCATGTTTTTCTACTAAAATCATTCATGAATGTTAAAAATTATAGACTTTTTCCAAGAGAGGGGGTTTTCATAGAACCACATAGATTTGAATTAATCAAATCAAGAGGATCTCCTGCTCTCCACAATTTACAGAGGGAAAAGAATCTCTATGTTGTTTTCCCAAAATGTAGCCCTCACATATTTTAGTAGGTTGTTCAATTAAAGTTATTCCTCTTACCATTTGCTTCTTATACAACAAATTTAG
>JZKD02S1608237.1:1140184-1192577 GCA_000966675.3 Picea glauca | reverse complement strand
TACGGTATGACTCATAAATTTGTAGCTACATTTTTATTTGAAAGTTAGTACCCCTCAGTAGATCAAGTTCTACAAGTTGTAAGACAACAATTCTTTGAGGAGGCACCTAACCTCCATTTCGAGCAAGAAGAAGATGAATGGACTGCACCACTTCATAAATTTCAAGGTTGTTACAATATCAATATTGATGAAGACGATGATCCTAGGAATGTGAACATCGCAAAAAATGAAGGACAAAGAGACATAGAAGGACCAGGAGTCGAACTACCTTTTATTGGATAGCCAATCAAAATCAAGGAAGTTAATATTGGAACAGATCCAACACCTAATCTCCCAAACATTGGATATTATTGGGATGATGCCACTATTGACAATATCACATAACTACTGCATGAATATCATGACTTCTTTCCAACCAAGTTTATCGATCTGAAGGGAATTAAAGGGCCCATGGGAGAAATGAAGATCCCCTTGAAACCATATGCAAGACCAGTCAAATAGAGACCCTACAAATTGAATCCAAAATATAAGCAGAAATCCAAGGTTGAATTGGACAAAATGTTGGAAGTAGGAATCATAGAACCTGTTGAAGAGTCAGAATGGATCAGCCTTATGGTGGTTCAAGATAAGAAGATAGGAGAGATCAGAATCTATGTAGACTTGAGGAAACTGAAGGATGCATGTTTACATGATCCATTCCCTACACTGTTTACTGACGAAGTGTTGGATAATGTGGGAGGACATGAAGTTTACTCCTTCACAGATAGATTCTCAGGTTATCACCACATCAGGATTTCTAAGGAAGATCGCCATAATACCACATTTGCAATAGAATGGGGTTCCTTCTAGTACACAGTGATGCCTTTTGGATTGAAGAATGCACAAGCCATATTTTCTAGGTTGGTGGTCGAAGCATTCAAGAAATTTTTATATAAATTTTTGGAAGCATATTTTGATGATTCGACTGTTTTTAGCCTATTGCAAAATCATATTGAATGTTTAAGACTAATGTTGGATAAGTGCAGGCAATGTCATATTGCCCTGAACCTAAAGAAGTGTATCTTTTTTTCACCCTTTGGGATGCTTCTAAGCCATATTGTCTGTAAGAAGGGGTTGTTGGTAGATCCTTCCAAGATCGCCATCATTGTGGATCTACCTGCTCCTACTTCAGTTAGACAACTGCGCACTGCGCTGGGACATACTGGATACTACAGAAAGTTTATCAAGGGATATGCACAGATGATGTAGACCCCCTGCCCTCAGGCTGAGATCCACTCAAGATCTTCACTACAACCATGCCGAGGGTTAATCAATCCCTTTTGTTCAAGCCACAAAGGGCTTCGAGTTTTGGGAGTTGGAGAGTCTCGATGTAATTCCACTGCACTTGGAAAATGCCCGAAATGCGAAATGTCCAATGCACACCACCTGTTGCCACTAACTTCGGTTTTTCAGGACTTGAGTGAATGACCCAACAATTGTTCCTCTTGCCTTATGGTTCCCCAAACTCCGAAATACTGAAGTGACGAAATGGCTCTTCCTGGGATTTTGCGAACCGAGAGTTTTGAACTCTTGATTTCCCAAACACTACCTTCTCTACTTTTCGACACCCAAAGTGCCAAAATCTTGAAACTCCACACCAAAGTCCTATCGTGCTTCACGAATTCAGAAATTTCACTCCACTGTGTCCCGACTCCTTGTCATCAGGGGTTTCGAAATGCTGAATCTCGCAATACCGAAATGTTGATGTTTCACATCAAAGGAACGTCACGTTCAACAACTTCAGGATTTTCAATGCTAAGGTCCCGGTTCCTTGTCATCGAGACTTCTAGTATGTCGAACCCCGAAATACCGAAATTTCACCCTTAGCAATCTTTTTCGTGATTCAGGTTTTAGAGTGACCAAGGATTTTGGCTTGCACTCCGGACTTATGAACCCTGAATCCCCGAAATGATCTGACGACTCAAACAGATCATGGTCAACGTTCCACATTGATTTTTGATGCCAAAGTGATGGGTTTGTCCACCTCTATCAACCTTGCAGCTCCTCTAGATCCTATGGTCCTCGCGACTTCGTGAGTTCTCCACAGAGAATTTTGACCGCTCGATTTACTGTTCAATGACCCCTGTCAAACGAATCGACGTTCTTCCACTGGAATTTAACTTCTGTGAGATGTTTTCAATCTCCATATCCCTTTGAGAACTTTCAAAGGTGCTGACCCTCCTGAGCTTTCACTTGCAACTCAAGTCTCAAAAGGAATCCTACACGCACTCCTTGCGGGAGACTTTCAAATACTTTTGGGTATTTGATTCGTCGACTCTGTGCACCCTTTGCAACAACAGTCCTTCAAATATTTAATCTTAGTTGATAAATTCTAAGGCTTCAACTAGCCTGCGCAGACCTTGCACGGCTTCTGTGCTTCACCTGGACTTTTGCTGAAATGAGAACAACAGTATCCTTCCTGAGATTTCTGAGGTAAACCCAGAGCCTTGTCAATGCACACCTTGTAGACGTTTCATTGCAGTCCTTATAGGAACTCTCTCTCTTAGGAAGAGAAACAATTGAAATTCATTCTTCATCTTTCAGGGACTTCATACATTCAACATGAAATCATACACATAATACAACATTGGAATAAATGCATAATAGAGAGAATAAAACAACTGTAAGCATACCATTCATCATATAGTAACAGAAAACATCATAACACCATGAAAAGTTAAGTCAAATCTTCATATATTAACTCAAGTGCTCATGTACATGGATTCTTCTCTACAGCTCTCTGCTACAGCTCTCCAACTTATGAAATTATGAATGATGATGATAATATTACAATGATACAAGGGTGAGGGTGTTTATATCCATTTTCCCTCCTACTCTCTAAACTGTCTAATCTATGAATGCAAACCTACCTACTTTCATTAATTGGGCTTAAATGCCTTTTACATTGACAGATGAGAGAAAATCGCTCACGATCTATTTACAACAGCCAGATATAAATGCAAGTACACTTCTAGCTACTACATTAATATCCGCTTCTTAATCTTTCAAAAAAATTTCAAAATGTGCAAAACTTGTGCTGCGCTTTTCCCAGCTGTCTTTCGCCTTCATGCTCGCTTGGCTGGCTACTTACGATGCTCCTACATCATACTCCCTTGCTTGAAAATTTTTCATGAACTCCTGTTCATGAGCTCTTGCACGGTCTGCCCATACTTCTGAATTTCTGCTTCATCTTCCCAATTGGCATCTTCAACTAGATGTCCTTTCCATTTGACCAAGTATTTAAAATACTCCTTCCTCTTGGTCCTTTTACTAACCCTCTTGTCAATTATGCTTTCCATCTGTGGCTTTTCAGCTACAGGCATTTTTTTTGTCCATTGAATCTCTTGTTGTTCTTCTTTTGCTCCCGCTTCTTCATCTCTGTAAGGGTACAAATCCACAACATTGAATATCGGTGAGATTCTGATCCCATCGGGTAATTCAATCTCATATGCGTTTGCCCCAAATTTCCTTATGACCTTGCACGCTCCAATCTTTTTCATCTTTAGTTTGTTATATGTTCCCCTTGGGAACGTTTCCTTCCTCAGATGCACAAGAATCAAATCACCAACTTCAAATTGAAGTTCTCGCCTATGTTGATCTGCTCTCCGCTTGTATTCTTTACTTGAACTCTGCAATCGCTCCTTAATTCCGCTGTGAAGATCCTTCATTGCTTCTGCAAAGTCCTCTGCACTAGCACTCCTGAATTCATTTTGTCTCGAATCTTTCAATTTAGAAACTCCTCTTGGTTTCATTCCATATATAATTTGGAATGGACTCTTTCCTGTGCTTCTGTTGAGTGAATCATTGTAAGCAAATTCTGCCTGTGGCAGAATGTGATCCCACTGACTGTGGTGTTCAGTCACTAAGCTCCTCAACAAATTTCTCAAGATTCTGTTCACGACCTCTGTCTGCCCATCCATTTGAGGATGATACGTTGAGCTAAAAGACAAAATTGTCCCCAACTTCTTCCATAAAGTCCTCCAGAAATGTCCTATGAACTTGGTGTCTTGATCAGAAACAATACTCCTTGGCAAGCCGTGAAGTCTGACGACTTCCTTGAAAAAGAGGTTCCCAATATGAGTTGCGTCACTGTTTTTCTGGCATGGTATGAAATGTGCCATCTTTGAAAATTTGTCTACCACCACAAATATTTTATCATAGCTTCTCTGTGTTCTTGGCAGTCCCAATATAAAATCCATGCTCACTGCGTCCCATAGCCTTTCTGGTATGGGCAATGGTTGATATAACCCTGTGTTCTGTCTTTTCCCTTTTGTGTGTTGACAAATCCTTCATCTGTCCACAAATTTCTTAACATCTGTCCTCATCCCTGGCCAAAAATATGATCCATTCAACTTTGATAATGTTTTATCATGACCAAAGTGTCCGACCCATCCTCCATTGTTTTTTTCCTTTAGCAGGTTCTCCCTCATGGAGAATTTTGGAATACATAGCTGATGGCCCTTGAATAATAATCCATCCTGGATCATATATTCGGTCCACTGGCTTCTGTCCCTAAGAATTGGATTCTCAAATGCCTCATATGCTTCCTTAAAATCTAGGTCATCCCTATACATTTCTCTTAGGTTATCAAAACCCAAAGTCTTGACTCTAAATTCCTGCATAAGAAAAAATTTCCTGCTCAAAGCATCAACAACTTTGTTAGCAGTTCCAGAAATATGCTTAGTCACAAAAGTAAAATTCTGCATGAATTCAACCCATTTAACATGTTTTTGGTTCAACTTCTCCTGTCGAGTCACGAATTGCAAAGCATGATTATCATTGTACAAAACAAACTCTTTTGGAACCAAATAGTGTCTCCATTTCTTCAGCGCTTGTATGATTGCATAGAATTCCTTGTCATACTTGGAGTACTTAATCTTTCCATCATTCATTTTTTCACTGAAATATGCGACCGGCCTGTTGTCTTGGCTTGAGACCGCTCCAATTGCAAATCCACTCATTTCACACCTGACCTGGAATGTTTTTCTAAAGTCTGGCAAAACCAGAATTGGTTGCTCAGTGATCTTCTTCTTTAGAAGATTGAAAATCTTCTCTGCTTCCTCCATCCAATGAAAAGATTTATGTCTTTTCTTCACCATATCCATCATTGGTGCGCTAATTCCACTGAAGTTTCAGATGAATTTCCTGTAGAAACTTGCCAAACCATGGAATCTTCGAACTTCAAACACATGTTTCGGCAATGGCCAATTCTTAATCGCATTCACCTTTTCGGGATCCATCTTCAACTCATTCGCAGAGATAACAAAACCCAAATAAATGAGTTCTGTCCTCATAAATGATGATTTATTCATATTAATCAACAATTTCTTTTGTTGTAATCTCCTTATCACTGCAGCTAAATGCTTTAAGTGCTTTGCTTTTGTCTTGCTGAAAATTAATATATCATCAAGATATACAATGAGGAATTTCCCAATGAAATCCTTCAGGACTTCGTTCATCAACCTCATGAAAGTACTGGGTGCATTTGTTAAGACAAATGGCATGACAAACCATTCATATAGCCCCTCATTCATCTTGAATGATGTCTTCCATTCATCGCCTTCTCTCATTCGAATCTGATGATACCCTCTTTTCAAATCAATTTTTGAAAACAATCTTGCTCCACTCAAGCAATCCATCAAGTCATCCATCCTTGGCAATGGAAATCTATATCTGATGGTAATCTTATTGATTTCCCTTGAGTCTGTACACATCCTCCAACCTCCATCTTTCTTTGGGTTGAGCATTGTTGGAACAACACATGGACTCAAGCTCTCTCGAATCAATCCTTTGTCCATTAAGTCCTGGACTTGTCTCTTAACTTCTTCATTTTCCCGTGGCGTCAATTTGTACACGTCTTTGTTTGGTAAACTGGCTCCAGGTATAAGATCGATGTGATGGCTTATACTTATGATTGGTGGCAACGAGCAAGGTAGTTCGTCCACTACTATATCAACAAATTCTTCCAACAACTTCTGGATTTCTTCTAGTAAATCATATATCCTTGTACTGGTCAAAACAATTTTAGGCTTCCTGACCACAATAAATTGTGTCTTCCTTCTTCTTAACCTCCTTAAGAAGTTCCTCCCCACTCATGAGAAGTACAGTGTTGTTCATCTCTATTTTCACCTCTTGGTTTTTAATCGGCAACAACATGTGCGTCCTCCCATTTTTCTCCAGGGTGTACGTGTTCTTTCTCCCATCATGAACCACGTTCCTGTCATATTGCCATGGTCTACCCAACAATAGATGACAAACATCCATGAGAATGACATCACATAATATTTCATCCTTATATCCTCCTATTTTAAATTCAACTAAACACTGTTTAGTGACATTTACCTGATGTCCTTTTTGTAGCCACGAAACTTTGTATGGGCTTGGATGTACAATAGTCTCCAACTCCATCTTTTCTACCATCTCTATAGATACGAGATTGTCTGTGCTATCACTGTCCACTATCACCTTACATACCCTGTCTTTGGTTTTGCAGGCAGTCCGAAACAAACTGTTTCTTTGGGTTGGATTCTTTGTCTCTTTCTCTAGCGTTAAGAGAACTTTCCTCATCATCAAGGATCTTCCACCCTTAGCATCTACTGCCTCAACATTCCATCCTTGATCTTCGGCAATGTGAGTCTCGCCACCTTATTTCTTCCTATCTAGACACTCATAGGATTTATGTCCGATTTTCCCATAGATAAAGCATTTCACTTCACCACCTCTGCCTCTTCCTCTTCCTCTAGCTCGAGGAAAAGTGTTTCTATCAACATACTGCCCTCTCTGTGAGCTTCCTCTTCTCTCATGTTGAGTCTGAGGTTTCTTCCCTTCTTCTTTATATTTCTGAGTTCTGTCTTGGGCAATTGTTTTGCCTCTTGCTTGACTTCTACCTCGGCCTCTTTGACCTTGCTTTTGGCTCAACTTCTCTTCATCTTTCAGAGCCATCTGATAAGCATCTTCCACATTTCAAAGGGTCATCATGTTCATCTCATCTTGAGTGTCATATCGCAGACCATTCATATACCTGGCAACCTTTTCATCATCTCTTTCCTGATGACCTACTCTAATGTTTATTCTATAGAATTCTTCAGTGTATTATTTCACTGACATCAACTTCTGTCTCAAATTCTGCATCCTCCAAAACAGAGTGATTTGATAATCCCTGGGTATAAATTTGGATTTCATCTTTGCAACCATTCTATCCCAGCTCTTGATTTTCTTCTTTCCCTTGCAGCATTTGTCAGCCTGTAGTTCATCCACAGTGCTGCATGTCCTTTAAGTCTAGTGATAACATGTTTGACTTTCTTGTCTTCCTCGACATCCTCATAGTCGAAGTATTTATCTAGAGCTCTAATCCAGTCTAGAAGCTCTTCAACATCTAGGTTTCCCTCATACACTGGAATGTCCATTTTTTCTCTGACACCTATCCTTGCAACAACCCTGAATAGGCGTTCATCTGCAACATCTTCGAATGTGATTTCTTCTCCTTCGTGTCTAGATTCATTTTCACTTTCATCTTCGCTGATATCTCCAACGTCAACTGTGTGCCTCTGTACTGTCTCCATAGCATCAAGTCTGGCACGTAAGTCGTGCATTTCCCTTTCCACTGTTGGATCAAGCTTTGTTGTGTCTCTTCTTCTTGGCGGAATGGCTATAAGAATTCTCTTTTCTCTGCTATAGAAAGCAAAGAAATTGTTCTGAGCTCTGATACCAAATGAAGTAGACCCCCTGCCCTCGGGCCAAAATCCACTCAGGATCTTCACTACAACCAGGCCAAGGGTTAATCAACCCCTTTTGTTCAAACCACAAAGGGATTCAGGTTTTGGGAGTTTGAGAGTCCTGATGTAATTCCACCGCACTTGGAAAATGCCCGAAATGCGAAATGTCCAATGCACACCACCTGTTGCCACTAACTTTGGATTTTCAGGACTTGAGTGAATGACCCAACAATCGTTCCTCTTGCCTTATGGTTCCCCAAACTCTGAAATACCGAAGTGTCGAAATGGCTCTTCCCAGGAATTCGTGAACCGGGAGTTTTGAACTCTCGATTTCCAAAACACTACCTTCTCTGCTTTCCGACACCCGAAGTGACGAAATCCTGAAACTCCATGACAAAGTCATGTCGTGCTTCACGAATTCAGAAATTTCACTCCACTGTGTCCCAACTCCTTGTCATCAGGGGTTCTGAAATGCCGAATCCCAGAATACCGAAATGTTGATGTTTCACATCAAAGGCACGTCACGTTCAGTGACTTCAGGATTTTCAATGCTAAGGTCCTGGTTCCTTGTCATCGAGACTTCTGGTATGAAGAACCCCGAAATAACGAAATTTCACCCTTAACAATATTTTTCGTGATTCAGGTTTTAGAGTGACCAAGGATTTTGGCTTGCACTCCAGACTTATGAACCCCAAATCCCTGAAATGATCTGACGTCTCAAACAGATCACAGTCAACGTTCCACGTTTATTTTTGATGCCAAAGTGATGGGTTTTTCCACCTCTATCCACCTTGTAGCTTCTATGGATCTTACGGTCCTCGCGACTTCGCAAGTTCTCCATGGAGAATTCTGACCGCTCGATTTACTGTTCAATGACCCCTGTCAAACGACTCGGCGTTCTTCCACTGGAATTTAACTTCTGCAAGACGTTTTCAATCTCTGTCTCCCTTTGAGAACTTTCAAAGGTGTTGACCCTCCTGAGCTTTCACTTGCAACTCAAGTCTCAAAAGGACTCCTGCGTGCACTCCTTGCGGCAGAATTTCAAATACTTCTGGGTATTTGATTCTTCGACTCTGTGCACCCTTTGCAACAATAGTCCTTCAAATCTTTAACCTTAGTTGATAAATTCTAAGGCTTCAACTAGCCTACACACACCTTGCACAACTTCTGTTCTTCACCTGCACTTTTGCTAAAATGAGAACAACAGTATGCTTCCTGAGCTTTCTGAGGTAAACCTAGAGCCTTGTCAACACACACCTTGTGGACGTTTCACTGCAGTCCTTGCATAAACTCTCTCTCTCAGGAAGAGAAACAATTGAAACTCATTCTTCATCTTTTAGGGACTTCATACATTCAACATGAAATCATACACACAATACATCATTGGAATAAATGCATAACAGAGAGAATAAAACAACTGTAAACATACCATTTAGCGTATATTAACAGAAAACATCATAACACCATGAAAAGTTGAGTCAAAGCTTCATATATTAACTCAAGTGCTCCCGTACATGGATTCTTCTCTACAACTCTCTACTACAGCTCTCCAACTTATGAAAGTTTGAATGATGATGATAGTATTACAATGATACAAGGGTGAGGGTGTCTATATCCATTTTCCCTCCTACTCTCGAAACTGTCTAATCTATGAATTCAAACCTACCTAATTTCATTAACTGGGCTTAAATTCCTTTTACTTTGATAGATGAGAGAAAATCACTCATGATTTGTTTACAACAGACATATATAAATGCAAGTACACTTCTAGCTACTACATTAATATCCGCTTCTTAATCTTTCAAAAACATTTCAAAATGTGCAAAACGTGTGCTGCGCTTTTCCTAGCTGTCTTCCACCTTCATGCTCGCTTGGATGGCTGCTTATGATGCTCCTACATCAACATATAACAAAACCCATGGAGAATCTTTTAAATAAATATTGTCAGTTCCAATGCTCAAAGGAATGTCAACAGAGCTTCGACACACTGAAATATAAAATGGTAATTGCGCCTATTTTGGTTTTCCTATTGGAGTAAGGAATTCCATGTGCATGTCGATGCTTCATCTATTGCATTAGGATCAATTTTAGAACATCCAGGGGCAAGAAATATTGACCATCCGTTAGCCTTCGCTAGCAAAAATCTTTCTACAACTGAGATAAATTACACTACCATTGAGAGAGAAGGTTTAGCCATGGTGTACACGTTGCAGAAGCTTTGACACTACTTGTTGGGAGGACATTTTAAGATGTTCACTGATCACTCTGTGCTGAAGTACCTAGTCAAAAATCTAGTGTTGGGGGGAAGAATATGCAGACGGCTACTGTTATTCTGGGAATACGATTTTGAGATTGTGGTCAAGCCAGGAATAATGAACAAGGGTCCTGACCACTTGTATAGGTTAGAACATTGAGAGGAACCTACCAGTTTGGAGGATACACTACAAGATTCACAATTGTTGGCCATCGGAAAGGTTGATGATCAATTCAATGATATAGTTCAGTTCCTGTCAATAGGAATGACACCTCGCGAATATACAATCATTTAGAAGAAACAACTGGTAGTTCATGTTGCAGATTTTTCACTTATAGCTGGACAACTTTATAAGATGGGACTTGATGAGATCTTGAGGAGATGTGTTATGGAGGAAGAAATACCATTGATTCTGGAAGAAGCACATGAAGGCATCGCAGGAGGACATTATGCAGGAAAATATACAGTGCAAAAGGTTCTTAGAGCTAGCCTCTGGTGGCCCACTTTACACAAAGATGCTAAGGAATACTACAAAGCTTGCAATGTATGCCAAAGCGTTGGGAAACCTTAGAGAAGAGATGAGATGCCTTTAGCACCTTAGCTAACTTTACAAGCATTTGAGAAATGGACAATTGATTTTGTGAGACCTATCAACCCACCAAGAAAGCGCACAAGAGAGAGATACATCATCACTACGACAAAATATTTAACCAGATGGGCATAAGCAAGAGTAGTCAAGGACTGTAGTGCAAATACAACTGTGCGATTCATATTTGATTATATCATAACCATATTTGGATGCCCGAAGATCCTTATGAGCGATCAAGGTACACATTTTATTAATAAGACTATTGAAGCCTTGACTCTGGAATTTGAAGTTCACCATAAGAAGAGCACACCTTACCATGCACAAGCGAATGGTACAGTCAGAGATTTTAATAAGATCTTAGAGACAACACTGATGAAGATTTGCAGTGTGAACAGGGATGATTGGGATTTGAGAGTACCAACAGTATTATGGGCCTACAGAACCACTTGCAAGAAGTTGACAATGCAGACTCCCTTTAAGTTGGTTTATGGTCTAGAAGCAGTGGTACCTATGGAATGTTTAGTTCCTAGCTTAAGAATTGCAACATTTATAGATATGGATGACACAGGCGCTGTGCAAGATAGGCTTGAGCATTTGGTAGAACTAGAGGAAGACAGATTCATTGCAGGATTTCACCAGTAGGTACATAAAGAATGAGAAAAGGCCTATCACAACATACATATTAAGAAGAAATCCTTTAAGCAAGGAGATCTGGTATTGGTATATAACAACAAGTTCATGAAGCATCCAGGGAAGTTAAAGACACATTGGCTTGGGCCATATGAGGTTTCCTATGTTACAGAAGGAGGAGCTATGCAATTGAAGACTTTGAAGGGAGAATGGAAGGAAGGTTTGGTAAATGGGAGCCAGTTTAAATTGTACTATGATAACCAATTTCCTCGCAACTCTCAGTAAAATCATAAGAAGAAGGGTCTAGGTACCAGGTGCAGTTGAAACTGGGTACCCGACACAGAAAAGGCAGTTTGCACAAGGAAGGGAGGAAAATAATAGAGAGCACAGGCTACTCTGCGCAGTCTGAAGACAAAGTAAACATAAGGTTCATACCTCTAGTGCCTCGGGATGAGTCACATGTGAGTGTTAGGGGCCTGTTGGCCCTTAGTTATGGAGGAAAGAGAAGATTAAGGAAGAAAGGAGAAGTACGAACTGCGTGGAAAGAAAATTGACTGAGATGGGGTTGAAGCAGTCAAAGAAGTGGAAAAGAAGGAGCGAAGTAAGGGAAAACGAGATGTTGAATGAGAAGATCAAGGAAGACATATCAACAAGGAAGATGGATCGTGGACAAGCCAACAAGAAGAAAAAGCCACCATTGGTTGCTTTGGAGCACCTCACGGGAAATAAGGAAAGACAAGCTTGTGAAGCCTTGAAAGTGCAGGTCAAGTTGACCTAGGGTTTTGGGATCCAGGGTTTTGACACCTAGACATTTGTCATTGTAATATATAAATAAAGGTATAGAGGACCTGGGATGGGGTCGTTCCGAACTCGAAGAGGATTGTATTGTTGATGTCAAGTAATTATTGTTGTTGTCTGAGGAGAGTATTGTGTTGTGTTGTATAATCTTCAGTTGGGTGCGAAGATCAACCCTACAACTAGTTGCACAGGGAGGCGAGACAAGAAGAGAAAGAGAGAGAGATTTGCAAGCTAAATATGTAGATAGAATTGTATGTTTTCATATAATATCAAGAAACACAATTCTGTGGATGTAGCCCTAGGGAGAGGGTGAACCACGTATATCTTGTTGTTCTGTGTGATTGATGTTGTGTTCTTTTTCTTTCTGTTATTCTGTTATTACATAATTTTGTTAGATCTGAGACATAGCTCGCGTAGTAGGCCTAAAGGAAATAAAGGATAACTAGATCTCTGTGTGTTGTCCCTTTGAATCCACTTGCATTTCCTCTGGTTGTAGACACCTGTTTCCTACAACTCCCTATTTCTACTTCGGGTGAGACTGCATTTTCTTCGTAGGTGTTCTTGAAAGGGCCAGTAGTTAGGGCTTGTTTGTGTGTTGTTAGAGTTTAACCCTAGGTCTGCCCCTGTGCCAACATGGAGTGTCGTCTGTTAGAAAAACAAGATCGTGGAGAAATAAAATAAAACAAATGAAAAAATAAAACATAGAAGATACACAATACAATAGAGACATAGATATACATGGTTCACCCAGTGTGGGATATGTCCACTAGAGAAATTGTCAGATCCTTGCTTTATTATTATCCAAGAAATGAAGGGATACAACCTACAACACACCCACTGTAACTTCCTCTTCTTTATCTCACATTCTCCTCTCTCATAATACAATATTCACAAATGATCCATAGCCGCAATACATTTCCCTCATAAAAGAGGGTTTCCTTCTAGGGAAAAAAACCCTAACATAACTTCTACCATCAGATATATGACCTTGTAATGAATGGTCCATATTTACAATGAAATTACAATATACATTTACAAGGTAATTTTTTGTTTGGGGGCTTTGCCCCCGAACCCTCACTTGCCCCTTGAGCCTGCAGAGGGGGTAACCCCCCTCTGCACTTGCCCGCGTGGAGTGTACATTCTTCCATGGTGTAAAGTATTCATGGGGTATAAACACATCTGAAAACAAAGGCCTTTGAATTAGGAAGATAACCAGTCTCCACAACCAATAGGTAGAGTGTGCAAAAGTACACCACGAAGTTCAAACAAATGGCAGTTATGTTGGGTATATTGTTGTGGGGAAAATCTCCCTACGAACTAGAAAATAGAGTTAAGAATTTGCATGCAAATATAACCGAAGAGAAACTACTTTCTACCTTCATCCCTAGATTTAAATCCCCTTTTCTTAGTAAATGCATGGAAAGATCAACCTACCTCGTTCCTGGCATTTGATGTTGATCCTCCGTTGTGCTTGATTACTTGTTCGCAATACTCCTTCCAAAGCTGACCTGCATCCAAGACAAGCAACAACTATGCATGCATACTACTTATATACTAATGGGTTAGAAATCCAAACATATACTGATCAAACTATAAACAGTTCATGAATTGGGATGGGAAAAACATTTTCTTTATTACTTTGAATGAGTCAACTTACAAAAGTTGAGACCGCCCACCGCTCCTTGAACCTGATCCTGGGTTCCTCTTCTTCTTTCCTCCAAATTCTTTGCTTTGAATCTCCTTTGGCACAAGGAAAGGATAAAGGGTTGGGACAATGGGAATACGTAAATGGGCAGAGTTTCTTTGCTGTATTTTTTCCTCCTTTCCAAATGGGACTCCTACCCCTTCTTTTATAGGCTAGAAGGAGCTAGGTATTTGGATGGACTCTTGGCCATGCATGGCCAGGAGTTTCAGTTAACTCACCCATAGCTTTTGTGCATGGTCGGGAGTTTCAGTTAACTCACCCATAGCTTTTGTGTTTTGTTGGCAACTTTCCTTTTTTCGTTCTTTTGTCGGTCCACGCGAGTTGTTTTGGGTCAACCAGCGTGTACACGCGTGCAGTAATGGAGTAGGGCGTGTGGGCCTTTATAAAAAAGGATTTTCAAGGAGTTGTTCAACAATGCTTTGGTAAATAAGGGATATGAGTTGGCCTGATGCCAGGTAAGCATGTGTGGTGCAATTTAGGGTTATAACATATATCTCCCAAGAACCCATACATACTCTTTAGGTATCTGGGGGGTCTACACAATGATTTATAGAAGCAAATGGTGCTTTTTAAACCTAGGAAAATTGATGATGCATGCATGCAAGCACAATACCTAGCGAATATAGGCAATAAGAAAGAACAACCAATTGGTTCCAAAGAAAAATAACACCAAGATGCTTCCAGTGAGGGGAACAAGAAATGTAAAGAAAGGAAAAGAAGACAAGAACCATTGCACATCAATGCAAGGAACCTACTGAGCTAGCAACAAACCCTATGCTATTTTTGACTCCAACATCTGATGGAGGAAAAAATAGCATGGGGCCCCTCCTTTTATTGTGGATTTCTCAAAATTCATGAACTTTACTGTATATTGTCTTTCTTTACTTTGAAGTTTTTGATTATGAAGATTTATCTAGTTCTTTTCCCTTTGAACTCATGAGGCTCCTCAGAGTCTTGATTTGATTTTTTCCTCAGCTTGAGCAAGTTGTTTTTTCCCCTTAGAAGGATTCCCAAAAAATTGTGAAAAAGATTATTTTTTCACACCTAAAATTATTTTTTCTGTGACACAACATGTATTGCACGAAAACCACTTTTAGTTGCAACATATCACATCACTTCAAAATTTCTTTTATCATGACATAGGAAAATTCCTAAGAGAAATGTTTTTCATCCTCCTCATCATCACATCTTAAAAATGTTTCCTTCCTTGTGATGTATCAAAGATTTTATCTCTCTTGGTGTATCGTAAGGAAAAGTTTTTCTCTTCCAATATAATAGATGGAAATAAAGTTTCCACTTGCATAGCATATTGCTCGACAAACCTCTTTCAATGTGGCATATTACATCATGTCAAAGTTTCCTTTTGTGTGACACATCACAATTTCTCAAATTTTCCTTCACTATGAATTTTTTTTTATCACATTGCGCCAAAGTTTTGTTAAGTGTGATACTCGTGGTTCTCAAATTTTAATGACATGTCACATAAAATATTTTTTAATGCAATACATATGAAACTGAAGTGAGCGTAAAAAAAAGTTTCATAAGAGGTCACATTAATCCAAATCTTTTGTTTAAGAAAATAAAACTTAAGACCAAGGATTTCAAGATTGAAAAACACATCACACCAAAAGTTAAAAGGGCCACATCACATGAATTTTGTGATAGATGGGGGCTTCTTGCACCTTGAAGAACCTTTTGAAATAACTACATTGCCACTAGAAAACTACGGATAGAGATCTACCTTGAGAGAGAAAATTGTAGCAAGGAATTCAAAGTAGATGTTTTCCATGGCCATACTGAACCCATATGGTATGCTTGTCTTTTGGCATTTGAAAATCTCATTTTTAGGGTTGGATATGATGTGGTGATTAGAATGTGGAACATGGAATATGGTTTTCTATTTGAATAGTCACTAACACTTTGTAACATAATAGGAGTCATAGTCATGGATATGGAGATTTTGATTGTGGGTGGAACTAAATATTTTGTGAGAGGCCGGTGAGAAATTCTTGAGGTCCCTCATTTGTTTTACATTTCAGTAATTACAAGTCATAAACTGACATTTTTTTTCGCGGACATATTTGATCCATCACATGCCTAGGCAGTGACTCTACCAAAATTTATACCGGCTCTTGGATATGAGCATTCATGTTTTGGATCGAGCTTCTTTCAAGTGTCTAAAAATTCTCAGGCATGGAGATTGGTTTTTTCACTCGTTGTGAGAGGTCCTGGACTTATAAGCACTATGGGAAACTATAATTACATATATTGAAACAAGATACTATCCAAATGTGAGGCTAAACATCCATGTAAAAAATACACACTCTCTAGAATGCAACTGTTCTAGCCAATTTTTATTTACTAGAGATGAAAATGGAGCTATTTATATGTTTGAGTACAACTCCTCCCACCATCACATGAGTCATTATGATGATGATGATGTTGTAATTAATGATAAACCAATTGCTTGATGGGTTCCTCATTCTTACCTGGTTTATCCACATGCATTTGAATATCCATGGCCTATATTTGCATCTAGGGATGGTAGGCTTGCCATGATGGATGTGAGAAAGCTTCTAATCATTGTTAGTGGATGAAAAGGATGAGAAAAAATGGGAAAGAATCTTAAAGTAGATATAGACTATCACCTACCAAAAGTAGTTTTGATAGTTATGCAGAAGAAATGGTTCAAATTCTTGAATGAAACTAAAACTACCACTTGGCCATCAGGCCAAGAAAGGGTAGTTATTTTGTAAATGATTCTATGTGACATAATCATAATGTGAAATTGGTTAAAAGACAACATAAAGAAATTGAAATCCAAGTAGGTGGAAGGCCAAAAGATAAGAAGGTAGAATGATCTGGATTGGATCATTATATTGTTTCTCATCTATCTCGATCCTTTTAGAGTGGAAAAAATTGGAGGAGTAAGCTTGTAGGGCCATTTTAGTGGCAAGTCCTAGTTTGGAAAATTGGGGTCCGGAACCTTCTGGGGCCATTTTGAGGCATCAAACGAAATATTTTTGGGCCAAAAATTTCCTTACTTAGCTCAGAATCCATGACATTATTCTACACATAGATACTTTTCCAATGGTGAAAACCTTTCGTCAACTGGAGCTCGTATGTAAAAGTTATACCTCCCGCAAGTTGACCTACCATGTTGACCACCATGGTACGAGAGGATGCCATGCCAGTCCCCGTTACTCATGAATATGGGGCTATCCATGTGTGTAGTTTCAAGAATATTATAGAAGGCTCGAAACCCTATCACAATTGAGGGTTAAGGAAGTCAAAAACCTATCTCTAAATGGCTGTTAGGCTATGTTAAATACTAGGCCACTAGGAGGAGAAGGGGTTTGTAACAACCCTAATTAATTATTTAATTATCATGTTTGATAAATATTAATTTAATTAATTATTAAAATAAATTTATTGATTCTTTATTATAATATTATTAAAATTGGTAGTTGAAGTAATTAATGGGAGGGATAAGGTTGTTGAGGAATTAATGGTGGGATAAGGAAGTTGGACAATTGAAGGAGGGAGAGGGATTCGAGGGAGGAAGATAAGGAAGAGGGGAGAGGACTTGGAGAGGGGTCTTTGTTTTTTTGGTTTTTGGGAGGTGAAATTGGGGAAGGAGGAGGAGATTAGTGAACAATTTGTTTTTTTCTCTCACAGGGACACTGTTGTTGCTGGGAATTTTGGGCTCGGGGAACAGGAAACCGCGAAGATTCCTAGAGCTAGGGAGCCAGAGAGGTTGTTCCTAGTTGGATGGGAGGTTAATATTCAGTTTTGGCAGTTCGTAAGGATCATCAAGAACCAGGAAAGGGCTAAATAAATTAAGATTAAGGTTGAGGTAGATACTTTATGCATTTTCTGTTGTCATTATATTGTTGTTGATTGTTACGTTGTTAGTATGCTATTGTTGCTATGTTGTTAGTATGATGTTGTTATTAGCTTGTTGTTGATTATCATGATGCTTTCATATATTATGCCGGTAGGAAGAAAATCAAGAAAGGAATTTCTAAACTAAGTTGCAACAATTAAAGTAGTAGATTAGAAAGTATTTATATATATGATTCTCTGTAATTTAGGCCTTACAAGGTTCCATTATTTTGCATTGTATCTTGTTCCATAGCTGAGAAAAACATCCAAGAGTGGTATTCTATGAGCATAACAAAGGAGGAGATATTTTGTAGCATTCATACAGGCTACAGGTCAAAGGAAACTCCATAGAGAGTGCCTCTTTCTTTATACTTGTATCATTTCTTTATCGAAGAAAATAGAGCAGAGAAACCTCACCTTCTAGATGGTTTTTCCCCCGTATTGGGTTTCCTAGGTCATCTTGTGTTTAACTTTAGATGGTTTGAATTTGTTTATTAGATCTATTGAGATGAACTATTACATCCAAATATCCACTACATTTTACAAATCATAAGTTCCCATACTTCTCCTAGGTGTTATCAATTATAAGATCAATCATATTGGTAGCTATTCCTTGTTTCTCTTTCATGCATCCATTTGAATTTTTTACTTTCTTAGTTTAGTGTTTATTTCTTGTTATTTACTTTGTTGTTTTCTCTCTATTTGAACCACTAATAAACTAACCAACTTCTGTATTGTCTTGTTGGCCTAACAAGGAAATTAATTTTCTTGTTTTTTCTCACTTTGGTGCTCAAACAAGCACAACACCCATGCCATGTCAAGAAGGGTGATATGTCCACAAATATAAAGGGGTACTAAGAAAAATAAAATATTGACACCTATGCCATGCCGACATGTGTGAGATGTGAGAAAATATAAAGGGGTAGTAAGAAAAATAAAAGGTTGACACCCATGCCACATAAATAAGGGTGACATGTCTGCACAGATAAATGGATACTAAGAAAAATAAAAGGTTGACACCCATGCCACGTCAGCAAGGGTGACATGTCAACAAGGAAAAAGGGGTACTAAAAAAATAAGGGTCGATAAGATAAAGGGTGATATGTGAGAGAAGAAAAAGGGGTACAAAGAAAAAGAAAATTTTGAAACCCATGCCACATCAAGTAGGGTGACATCTTTGCAAACATAAAAGGGGTACTAAGAAAAATAAAAGGTTGACTGTTATAACCCTAATTTGCACCAGACATTCTTACTTGGCATCATGCCATCTCATATTCCTTCTTTGCCAATCTAGTACTGAAAAACTCTTCTTAAAAACACCCTTTTTAAAGGCACACATGCCCTGCTCCACTACAGCCCGCGTGTACACTCTAGCTGACCCACTACAACCCGCATGTACCTACAAAAGAATGGAAAATGGAAAGTTGCCGACGGAACACACAGTTTTGGGTAAGTTAACTAAACCTTTCGACCATGCATGGCCAGTCACTCAACTAAATACCTAGCTTCTTCTAGCCTATAAAATAAGGGGTAGGGGTCCCATTTGAAAGGAGGAAAATCATAGTAAAGAAACTCTACCCGAATTAGCATTCCCCTAGCCTCAACATTTTGCAACTATTGTGTGAAGAGAAGAATATACAGAGGCAGTTGGAGCACAGTTGAAGAGGAGCCCAGGACTAGATTCGAGTAGTGGTGCCAAACACATAGTTTAAAGTTTACTCTTGTGAAGATTAATACAAAAATGAATACTTTTTTCGTCCCACCATATCATGTGTTCAAATTGTGTATTTATTTTATGATATTGTCACATCTAACCCAACAATTAGTATATGAAATGCATGTTTGTAGCTCTCTGTTTTTCCATGTGTGAATGCAGGTCAGCTTTGGGAGGAGGCTTGCAGTCAAGGAGTGAGTGAAAGCGAAGGGATCAAAATCAAACGAAGGATTTAAGGTAGAGTTACATAATCTTGTTTGCACCTTTGTATTGCATGAATGTGGGGTTTTGTGTTGGGAGAATAAAAAAAATTAGAGGCCTTTAAATGGTCATTTTCTGCATGCATGATTAAACCCTTAGTGCTAGTCCATAGGAGGGATTTTCCACCCACAACAGAATTGGCAACCATACTGGGGATATCTTGGGTTTTCTAGGGATACTTTTTTGGTAGTTTTAAATTGGTTTCATCACCTTTTTTCTGAGTTTCTACAAGAGTCTGAGCTAGTAGGGATTCTGGTCTTCCATACCAGTATTCCCTGCTTTCTTTGCTTGGATGATTTTTATTTTACGGAAGTCACAGAGGTGCACATGACCTGTATAAGGCCTCGATGAGTGTACCTGCACCCTACCTTCACACAACCCGCGTGCACACGCTAGCTGATAAAGTGTTAGTAGTGTGTCTGAATTCAGTTTTTTTTTTTTTAGAGAGGCAGTTATCCTCTCCCCTGTCAGAAGTGATCATTCTCAGGGGTTTTCTGGATCTCATTCTAGTCTCTGTTTTTGCAGTTTGTAGCTTAGGTACCACCTTACATTAGTTTTGTTTTATGAAATCTTCCTTGAATTGTTTTTCTTTTCTATCAAAGTAAGTTTCTGAGTCTTCAAGGGACTCTGGTTCTCAATACCAGTTGTCTCTGCCAATGTTTGATTGCTTGTTTTTTTTTCATTATTGAAGAATTGTGGAGGTACACATGGCCTATATAAGGCCCACATGTGTGTACACACACTCTAAAATTACACAGCTCGCATGCACATGCTGGCTGTTGAACTGTCAGCAACGTGCCTGTTGAGAAATTTTTTGTTTAAGGAGAGGGAGTCACCCTCTTCCTTATCAAGACTTATACCTCTCAGGGATTTCCTTGATTTAATCTTGGTATTTGTCATAGCAGTCGACAACTTAGGTTTGATTACAACAATAACTTTCTTTTTCATTAAAAAGTTTTCCTCAAGATTTTTCTTTCATAGGGTTTTTAGACAAGTGTGAGAGTCAATTTTAATCAATTTGTGTGTTATTGTCAGTAACTCTTTGCGATCTGTGCTTAGGCCAAATGTTTTCTTGGTATTTACTTGTCGTCATTTTCCCTTTTTCCTTTGCAAGCATTAAATAAAAAAAAAACTCTTTTATTTCTTGGTTTGGTTAAGTAGTTGTTGGTTTTCATTAATAACCAGGAAAAGTTTTTCTTTCATAAGTTCTTGGCTGTTTACTTAGGACAATAAGTAGCTCGTAGTCAAGCAAAGTCTTGTTTTGAGTTTTTTGTTCAAAGATCTTAGAAAAAAATTTAGTTTGAAAAGTTGATTAAGAATTGTGTCAAGAAGAAGTTATTTTGTTTCCAGCTTTCTATTTATCTTTTCTTTCGTCTCTAAAACATCACTAGTTTCACTTTCATAACCTTTGACTTAAGACAAGCCATAAAAAAATAATGATTAATTAAAATCAATTAGACTTTCTGTTTGTAGGGTCCATCAACTAGTCTAGGCTAGAGCCTTGATTTAGGTTGGAGAGGAAACTCTTCAAGGCTGCCAAACATACATAAGAGTCTGTGCTAGGGAGTGTTAAAATTCCAGTATCATGAAAGTTATTCGGGACCCCTCTCTAATACAGGGGATAAACACAAGTTCACATGCGGAAAGGTAGTAAAGATAACCCCTCCAAAGCCAGACCAAGCGTAGTGGGGAACACATATAGATGGCTTGTTTTGGGATTCCGTCGATTGCATTTGCCACGGAGCTTCGTGGGTCTCGAATCCCTTCAAGGTCCTCAGTTTTCTTCTGAACCACTTGCTTTCGATACCCTTGATAGGTTTCGGGTTTGATACCCTTCTCATTGTGGTTCACCCGACTATTGACTGTACCTGCCTGGTGACTGTTCACGTGCTGGCAACCTAGTTGCCATTATTTTAGTGACTTACACAGGTGACTGCGGGGGTAGACCATGGTACCTAGGACAAACATCGGGACACACTTTGCAGAGTATACCCGGAGGGTTCTTCCATATTTGAGTTGCACTTGCAGTGGTAAGTTGCTCTAGTGTTGGTTGTTGTTACTGTTCTTCCAACTAGTTTAGTCATTGCTTGTTTTATCTCGTAGGGACTTTTTCTAGTGTGTGATGTTTTTGAATGAATAGAAATCCCTAGTGTGTCTTCGATCTTCTTACACAGTGGAGGATCACGAGCTCTGCTGGTCATGAAGGCTTCTTGGCCTGCCATCGATTACATTGGAGCCACTCCCCCCACCACTAAGGCGAAAGCTAGACCAACACAGGTCTTTTGAAGCAACCGGGTCACAAGAAACTGTGACCGACCTACAACCGGAGGAACCAACCATTTCAGACCTTGGAGTGGAAACTCTTGGTCCATCCAAAACTCCAATGATTGATCTTTTGATGCCCATCATCGTACATATTTATCCTTACGAGCACTAGACAGTGTCACATGCATCAATGGAAACAAACGCTGCCACTTCTTCCAAAAATTCTCCTATTCCCACTATGGCTGTCACCACAGGGGGTGTTCCACCTCCTAACCCATCGTCGCTGGTATGATCCACCATGGTATTGACTACCTCTACCTCGAGCAATGGTCTGACCCCATCTTTGGTGGTAGCCACTGCTCCTTTCACATAGAGTGCGACAGGCCCTCCATTCTCATACGAGATGCCTAGCTCAGGTACAAGCCCTATACTCTCCTACTCGACTTTACAGACTTTAGGTCTCCAGGCAGGGAGCTCTAATGCTCCTCTGCAAGGACCCATGGGAGGCACTTCAACTCCCTCTAATGCTTTCCCTTATAAAGGAGGTCATATACCTCCTTCGTCCCCTTTGCTCAGCGGTGCCCACCAGCGTTCCGCTGGGCCGAACGCAAACCATAATTCATTTGGAGCAGGGAGTCAAGGACCACCTTCTCATAATATGCCGGTAGGTTCAACACTATTTTCTTTGTTCGGTGCATTTGGTAACAATGCTTTCTCGTCAACTTCTTTTCTGATTGAGGGAAACCCCAATTACAGACAACCTAATTCTATGCAGGGTACTATTCTTGCACAGGGGACAAACTCAAGAATGTTGATCAGGGGAAACTCTTTTCACAACAAATGGAACCCCGGGAAAGGTGCAATACCCATGCCCATGGGATTGACATGGGGCAACCTTTCCCAAATTCCTCCGAATCTAATGCACGCCCAACCATCTATGTCCTATTTTGGGAATCAACCGATGATGTCTCCTCAAATGCAAAATCTGTACGCTGGTCATGGCCATGGGTTTTACCAGAACTCAGGACAACAACTTAACTTTTCCTGGCAACCTAGTGCTAGTCAAACTCAAGGGCCCTTTTTCCATGGTTATCACCAACAACCCAAACTACCTTTCCTGGAAACCTTGCATTTTCCAGACTTAACAAGGTTGTTGAATGATCCTATCTGTCACGATCTGCACTGGCCTCCTATGCCGACGAAGTTGCCTTTGGACATACCAAAGTTTGAAGCTAAACCTAACAAGATCCAGGGGATCATGTGACTACTTTTCACCTTTGGTGCTCGTCTAATTCATTGAAAGACAACTCCGTATAGTTGCTATTTTTTCAACGTACTCTCATTGGGAGTGCTGGGAAATGGTACATTAAGATTGACCGCTCAATATACTCTTCCTTCGGTGAATTGGAAATGGATTTCCTAAACCATTTCCAATTACCTGTGAGATACGATGCTGGCACAAAATTGCTGGCCAATTTCAAACATAAAAAAGAAGACCATATCTTTGATCACATCCGAGAATGGAGATGCTGGAAGAGTTTGATTAAGGTGCCAGTCCCACCAGCATTCCTTCTTGAGTGGTTCCTTAAGTCTTTGGTCACATAGTTATCCAAAGACATCGCAACGTCGGGAGTGTTTTCCAAAGAATATGCAATCATGCGAGCTCAATAGCTTGAGCTAATTTATTCCCAGTCTAGTCTACTGTATGAAATATTGCCAGATGTGCCACGATCAATACTTGATAAAAACAGACAGAGAACTGGACCACATGCCGATGGTATTATTGGTTCAGCACAAACAAATCCCACTGAACAACTGATGAAACAATTGCAACAATTGTCTATAAAACATACAACAACCAACCGGACTATTGTTCCAGTTTCTCCCCCTACCCAAACGTCGGATGTACACAGTGTGCAATCGACAAATCCGAAGGCCACCCAACAGCCTGATGAAAAGAAGAAACAATGTAAGAAGGTCAAGGGGGATAATAAACCCACTAATAATGCTGGCGGGGGAAACACCAAAAAAAGGAGGTCAAAGTATCCATGTAATCTATGCGTGGAAAACCACCCAACTCACCAGTGCCCTCGACTTGCAGAGGCCCAAAAGTTATTGTCACAGAAGTAGCCTGATGTGTTAGCAAACCCATTTCAACATAGCCAAAATCTAACTCAAGCCTCTACAAGTGTGGAAGGGGGCATTCAAGGACCCCCTCCGTCTTCAAACAATCCTGCTTCTGCGAATGTGTATATGATGAAAGGTGATGCCTATATATTGACTAGAGAAAATGATTACAGCAAGCCAAGCACCTCTGAGAAAGGTAAAGAAGATGAAACCCCATCTCTCCCTCTCTAGATCGAGAAGACGTTGGGCGAAACCATGACACGCATCCTAAAAGGTGTGTTTAAGAAAGCTTCTCACAACACAAATGCAAGGGACACCCAGAACTACTCTGTGGTGGAGGATTTGTCTCAAACCCCTTGTGCGATGTCTACTTTGGAAGTCCTCCAATGTTGCCCTTCCCAGAGAAAGGCTCTGTTAGCCACTTTAGGATCCACCGAGACTTGTAATCCGGGTACGATCATGCTTGATACAACTAACTTAAAACCTCGTCTCCCTTACCACATAGAATTCCAGATAGTAGTGGCTTACACCACGAAAATGTTTACTCGAAACATTTTCCACATGGTGGTTGATGAGGGTGCCTCAACATGTGTAATGTATTTGGCATGTTGGAAGGCCATTGGCCAACCCTCTTTGTCTCCGTCACCTACTCTTCTTACCACTTTCGATGTTCGTTCATTCTGACCACATGGAATTATCCCCTCTTTTCCTGTGCAGTTAGGAGCGAAACCCGTGTGTGTTGAGGTTGAAGTGGTCGACACATCTCTCGACTACAATATCTTGTTAGGGAGGAGTTGGACCTATGTTATGCAAGCAGTAGTCACTACAGTTTTCTGTGTCTTGTTGTTTCCACATGAGGGCCAGATCGTGACCATTGATCAGTTGTCTTTCTCCCATCCTGACCCTTCATTGGGGGAATCCGCGGTCCCAATGATCGATAACCCTCAACCAAACATCGTCAACATAGGGGTTGGTTTGTGCCCATCTTTGATGGGTACTTTCGATTACCCACCTCCTCAAGGTGATGTTAAGTTCATATCTGACCACCATAAGGTTGAGATTTTCCAAGTTTCATCGTTTCGCATGACTTACTTCAACGATCCATGGATTCTTCCTTCCCCATCGGCCATGATGGAAGGGACAGGGAACCATGGTATGTCCATGCCCTTGTCCGTGGAAAAAGTGGCTTACTCTTTAGTCTAGCAAGATTTCGCCGACCCCGATCCAACTCCCGCACAAGAGTTCGATCCGGTTCTAGAGCCTATTTGGGCTCAAGGTTCCCTCACTGATACAGATTCTTTAGAGTTAGTCTTGTCCTCAGACAAAGAAATCATTGATGCAATGACTAGTCCATAGAAACCCTGGGACGATCTCCATCACAGATCTTACTTCCTCCTAGAGTTAAGAAGAATCGAAGTAGGGGAATTCACTTTGACTATGACTGGAGATAGGTCTTGTCCTATCATTCCCTTAGCTACGCATGTTGTTTATGCCGAGGGTAATATGGCAACCATTGCTGAAACTATACCTATTAACATCTCTAGAACCCTTGGTGTTGTGGAGAATGTTTTCATCGGAGCTGACTGCTCCCCCGAAGAGATTCGAATCTACATGGATTTATTTAAGGGATTCTGCGATGTTTTTGCTTGGTCTTACGAGGAAGTGCCTGACATCGATCCAAAAATTGTTGAACATGAAATCAAAACTTATCCTGATGCTAAGTCGGTTCAACAGAAGCTTCATCCGGTTAATCCTAAGAAAGTAGCAACTATTAAGGTTGAATTAGAGAAACTGCTCAAGGCAGGTTTTATCTACCTTGTCGATTTGACCCAATAGGTGTCAAACCCCATGTCGGTTGACAAAAACAGGGTACGATTCGTGTATGTATGGAATTTCATGATTTGAACAAAGCCTGTCCAAAAGATAATTTTCCCACGCCATTTGTTGACCAGATAATCAATGAATGCATAGGTTGCGAGGCCTTTTCTTTCATGGATGGTTTTTCAGGATATAATCAGATACAAATCAAACCTGAAGACCAACACAAAACATCATTCATTTGTCCATGGGGTACATTCGCGTATCGTAAGATGTCGTTTGGTCTGAAAAATGATGGAGCTACCTTTCAGTGGGCCATGTATTTTGATTTCCACGATCTCAAACATATCGTCGAGGCCTACTTAGATGATTTAGCATCACGATCTCGTAAGAGGACTGATCATTCCACAGACCTCCTACTTATCTTTGAGTGATGTTGCTATTTCCAGATTCACTTGAATGTCAACAAATGAAATTTTTGCGTGACGTCGGGCCATTTGCTAGGTTTCATAGTTTCAACAATAGGGATAATGGTCAATCCTCTCAAAGTTGAGGTAATAATTCAGTTGCCTCCCCCACATACAATCCTTCAACTTTAGAGTTTACAGGGAAAATCAAACTTTTTGTGGCATTTCATCGCAAACTACACCAAGATCACAAAGGGATTTATGCGTTTACTAAAGAAGGATGTTGCTTTTCATTGGGACGATGCCACTCAATGCTCCTTCGAAGCATTGAAACGTGCCCTCACAAATGCCCCTCTTCTTCGGCCACCTAATTATAACAAAGATTTCTTATTATACTTGGTTGCAATAGAGTCAACCATCATCATGGTCTTAGTTCAGGTGGATGATTTACTCTCATAATATGTGATTTATTACCTAAGCCGAGGCTTGGTTGGACCAGAACTCAATTATTCTCATATTGAAAAACTTGCATTGGTAGCAGTTCATGTCGTCCAATGGTTCCGTCATTATATTTTGTTTCGCAAGACCACCATCATTTCCGTTGTGAATCCATTTCAATACATGTTGACACGACGGGTAATCGGTGGAAAGATCAGTAGATGGATAGTTGTCCTCCAAGAATGTGACTTAGATTTCATTTCAATGAAATCCAAAAAGTCACTGGTCTTTGTGGAACTCATCTCAGAACTTCCGGTCGAGTCAGGTGATGTTATGCTCGAAGATTTGCCTATTCAAGGAGACATGTTTTTGATAGCATCTTCAGACCCCTTGTATGGAGATATACTTGTCTATCTCTAGACTTTGAAGTGCCCCGCCTCTGCTTCTCGTGATGAGCGTTGCCGTATACACCATCAGGCCAAGAACTATCTCATACTCGAAGATACTCTATATCATCGAGGTGTAGATTGCATCCTTCACCGGTGCCTCACTCATGAAGAAGTGGAAATCATGATTAACAATTACCATACTAGAGCATGTGGCAGTCATTTTTCTGGGTTGGCAACAACCCAAAATTTTTTATGAGTCGGTTACTTCTAGCCAACACTAATCAAAGATTGTATCGCATCAGTCAAGAAGTTCCACCCATGTCAAATCTTCTCACGGAAGATGAGGGAACATCTCTCTCCCATGTTTCCCGTCATCACCGTTGGCCCCTTCACCAAGTGGGTGATTGATTACACTACCTGCAACCTTCCTTCAGCAAGGGATCACAGTTATATCATCGTAGCAGTAGAATACTTCACCAAGTGGGTCGAAGCTATGCCAACGTTCAAATATGATGGTGAGATTTCCGCCCTCTTTTTGTTTAACCAGATTATAGCATGGTTCGACGTCCTGAGAGAGGTTGTCACTGACCATGGCAGTCACTTTCAGAACACAATGATGACCAAGTTAACATCAAATCTTGGTTTGAGGCAAGAACATTCGTCACCCTACTACCCTCAAGTGAATGGTCAGGTGGAAGCTGTCAATAAATCTCTTAAGACCATCTTACAACGCATGATCAATTCGGCCAAGTCAAATTGGAAATTGATGTTATACTCGACATTATGGGCCTACCAAATGTCTGTTAAGACTGCAATTGATTTCTCACCTTTTCAACTTGTTTACGGGCTGGAAGCAGTCTTGCCTATAGAGTGCCAGATCCCATCTCTCAAGTTGGCAGTACAATTGTTGCCAGACACATCACCACTTGAAGAATGTTTATTATACCTCGAGTAGCTCAATGAGTAGCGTTGGGATGCAGCCTTGGCCAACGAGGCTCACAAACAAAAGGTCAAGTGTCAATATGATCGGTCCATTTGTCCTTGGATTTTCTTGGTAGGCGACCTTGTCCTAGTCTATGACCAAGATAAGGACCCCCTGGGGGTAGGCAAGTTCAAACCCATGTGGTTCATACCTTGCATCATAAAAGAGGTTCTAAAAAAGGGCGCTTATCATCTGGTAGACTTTGAGGGAAATGCTTTGGCAGAGCCTAGAAATGGGCTCTACCTCAAGAAGTATTACTCATAGGTAGGTCACCTTGGGAAACTTTTTGTAACATATGTATAATTCCTGAACATTTGCGTTTTTAGTCTTCACCCTTTTTTTGTTTTATGGACATGTCGTTTTGATGTCATTTTTTTTCACTATGGCAGATGTCAAGTGAATCGAAGGTGTTCGTTGGGTTTGTGGATGGCGCTAGCTGACACATTCGGAGGCTTGCATCCGCAGCTTGGGTAATCTACACACCTCAAGGCCAGTTTTTATCTTTAGGAGGTATATGTTTAGGCGACACCACAAACAATGTTTCTGAATACAGTGTAGTTCTAGAGTTGCTGCATGACGCTTTGTCACATGATATTTCTCGTCTCTGGGTATATTTAGACACTCAACTGGTTGTGTCTTAGTTAAATGGAGTGTACCACATTTATGATCCTACTCTACACTGACGGTTCCTTAAGGTACATATCTTAGAACAAAGCTTTGATTACATTACATATATCCATGTTCCTAGGAGATTGAATCAAGTTACAAATGCCCTAGCTAATCATGTATTAGATTGACATTTTGAACACATGTAAAGAAAATCACACACACGCACATGTAAATACATTGGTAAAATAAATGTAGTCCATAAACACATAAAAAGACATTAAAATCCATATATAATATTAAAAATATCAGAGTACGTGCAAGGGCACAAGCACCTAAAAAATACATCCAGTAATGAGTCATGGGGCTTATGCCCTAAAAAATATACAAATAATGCCCTCGGCACATGAAAAGTCCAACATAACTAAGGACAAGGCCTGTTGGCCCTGTTATAATGGTCAACGACATTTTCCAAACGCCGAAAAAGTTGAACCCACATCCGAGGTGCCCCCAGTACACGAGGCTTCATAGACGGCAACAGATCCTTGATCTCTTCCATGGGGACTGTGCGAGTAAGCGAGGTAAAGTTTTTCTCCACTCGTCTCAAAAATCTTTCAACCTCACTGGCTGGAGGTCCTCCTGCTACTACTGGTCCGCTGGCTATGGCCGGAGTGGCCTCTGGTCGAGGACATCGCTTGTTCCTCGCAAAGTCTGCTGGTCGCACTGGCCCCACATCTGCACATACCAGACACAATTTTTTCAGATACTCTAGTGTATAAAAAAATGATAAAAAAAAAAAAAACTTACCCATCTCTCCTCGCTCCTCGCCAAGAGGTACCGGTATCTCAGGATCTCTAGAGAAGTCAATTATGGCATAGGGTTAGTCCTCTATGACTGAAATCTGTCACGCCCACAAAGCAAAAAAAATGTCGTCAAAGGCTTCAATGGTCCTTCCCCCCCTTGTCACGAAAACAACGCCACCCATCTGCATAACACAATGCTAGAGGTTTGGTTCCCTCGTATCACCTCTCTAGGATTGAAACTGGGCACTCTCTCAAAGAATAAATCACAGAGAATCGTCCTAAACCCGAAATTTTTTTGATTCCACATTCGACACTCTGTTAATTGCCTCTTTATACAATCCAGTAATGTGGTGCTCTAGTCAAATATTTGTGCATTTAAGCACTGAACTGCACAATTCATGTGCACACAGGAAGCCTAATGAAAAGAAGCAGACCCTGTAATTCACCCAATGAGCAACAGTATCACTTTCAATGATAAGTTTGAGATCTTACTTATCGACACCTGCGAGCTCGTTCTGTCAGTATCGGCTTCACAATGGAGACCAATCAACTCTGATATTTTGTGAGGCTCGAAGGGAAAGGAACAAAAATTGACTGGTTCCCCTCTCCTTGAGAGGCCAGTCAGAAAGTATATATCCTTTGTTGTTGGAGCCAGCGACTGCCCCTCTAGCATAAATGCCTCTGCATCAGGATGCCAATAATCCACCAAGGCGTTCAGTAGCCTAGGTTGTGCTCACATGAAAGGACATTGGAAAAACTTTAACAAACCACACTGCAACAATGTAGTAAGAGCATCAGGGTCCTCATCAACGAACACATTAGCATCATCATGCTCTCTTTCACTCCAGTGAACATACATCCTGCAAATAGACAAAGTTTAGGAGGGTTAACTCTTTTTTTTTTAAATGTTTTTACACTAAATGGAAGGTCCATGCGGGTTGTAGTGCTCACAGTAGCATGTACACTTGGGTTGTCATAAGGCATCCCATGTGTACACTCAGGCTGTCATAGGATAGCCCACGTGGACGTAGGGATGACCTTTTAAAGGCCGACGCCCCTACAAAAAATGAACTTAAATCCATAAAAAATAATTAAATTGCAAGAGGGGGTAGTGTATACTTAATTGGTTCAAGCGGATGGTCATTTCGTCCATCGAGGCTCCCAGAATAAAATCTTTTCAAAAAGGGGTAGTTTTGTCTTTTAGTTAATTTCTCAATTAGCAATGGTGATAATGAGCTGCCAGCTTCTATTTATAGACTTTTTGGCCTCTTTTTGTCATTTTTTAGACCCTTTTGTCATTTTTTCTAAACTGAAAATCATATAGTATGGTTCAGGAGTTTTCTTTGGATTGTCACCAGAAGTGTTTTTTGGGTATTGGGAAACTTTTGAGTTTTGGGTCATTTTGATGGTCCTTTGGTAAAAAGCCATTTTTTCCAACTCTTTGCATTTAAGTTATGATTCCACCCCCACTTTTTGCATCTTGTTGTCTTTTCTGCTTTACCATAGGATCAATCCCACCAAGTTGCGACACAGAACCATCATTACTGCTTTAGGAGTGTCGTACTTTAGTGGTAGAGCCTACCTTAACATGGATGCCCTAGGTAGATCCTGGTTGCATTTTGGTATCCATGTTGTCACTAATGACTATAGGCCCGGGAGTCCTTACTAGATTTTCCTTATTAGAAGTTTGAGCCTCATTTGCATGATTCCTTATCACTCTTTACCTCACCCTCGAGACTCCCAAAACTTAATGGGTCTTCTTTTAAGCTCTTTTCAGACACTCTAAACGTGAAAATATTACCAAGCGATCTTATTGACCTTCACGCTCGCTAAACTGAAATTTGAAGTCACGTCTGTCTGGCGGCAGTTTACCCCTTTTTTGGTTCAGATGGTCAACTGTAGGAACAAAGGTATACTCTAGGAGCCTCGGTTCTCTAGAAGAGTATTCTCAGGTATAATTTTAAACCATTTTCAGTCCCAAGGGACTAAATTTACGAAAAAGGAACCCCCACGGAGTCCATAGTTAAGCTCTTTTCAGACTCCTTAAAATTGAAAAGATCATCGAGTGACTTTATTCTTTCACACTCATTAAAATGGTCTAGAAGAACATTCCTGACGGAGTCCATATTTAATCTTTTTTCAGACTCCTTAAAAATGAAAAAATCGTCGAATGATCTTGTCTCTATCACACTCATTAAAATGGTTTTGAATAGATGTCTGGTCAGTGCTAGTTTACCCCTTTTTCAAGCGGACTAGACTACCTTTGAAAAAGGTACCCCAATGGGGTCTCCTTTTACATTTTTTCAGACTCTCTAAAAATGAAAAAACGTCGAGCTTAGCTTCTCTGGGCTCGTTAAAATTATATCAAAGGACGTTACCATTGTGTGTTTTGTTAACTGCGTTTGCATACTTGTGTCTTTGGACTAATGTTGGCTCCCTATTGCTCTCAAATGAATCATATGAAGCATGCCTTATATGCAAGCCCTGTAGCACTTTGTCTCTGCGTCTTGACACCTTTGGCCCCTGGAGGATTTTTCTCGAGTGTTCTTTTCCTACATATGCCCCTTTGTCCTGAGCATCCATGTGTTTCATGTGCTTGGAAATAGTATGTTTGAGACACTCAATCCTCCTTTGTAATGTAGAATTCTTTTATTTTTTTACAAGCTTTCCAAAATTATTGAAAAATACAAAAAAATCAAATATACCCCAAAAAGAGGAAGGGAAAAGTATTTTCTTTTTATTGGCATCACAATGAGTCGCCCTTGGACAAAGCACATCCTTCCATCTTTTCATCAATCCCTGGGATTTAATATGACCTTAGGAAGTTGTTCTCGCTACATAGAGTTGTGTCCTCCTCTGTTTAGTTATTCTTCCAAACATATGGAGAGTTTGCGATGCCTCCTGCATCGTGAACTTATGTCAAAACATCATGCTGCCTGAGTCTCATATTATGTCGTGCTATTTTCCAAGGGAATTTATTACCAAGCTTGAGTCGAACCCTCTGTAGATTTTCTCATGCCTGGTCATCCCGAAATCCCAATCAAGTCTTTGTTCGAAATCCATGAATCCCTCAACCTGATCATCAAAATCCTCTAGTCCTTTCCTAACAAGCTGTCGAAGACCTCTAGGTAGTGAATTCGTACACTTATATTACACTCCTACCCAAGTTTTGAAAATTTTGAAGTTGATGCTTGAGCTCTGAAGGCCTCATCTCTAGTCATCAGGCCTGATTCGCTTCTTGAAGATGGATACAATAAATGAATATCTTTTTGATTTCAAGATGTAGATCCATTGTGTATTGCTTGCGGCTACACTTTATATAGTTATATGACATGGATCTACAATGTATTTGATTGGTATCCATGATTTTATTGGTAGAGAATTGTTATTTTTCAGATGGCACCTCCCGAATTTTGGTCCCTCGGCTCACTGGTTTGGTATGCTGATAAAGATTGATAATGTATTTCGTCCATCAGATGATCTTCTGACCTCACACATTAGGGGGCATCTATTATAACCCTAATTTGCACCAGACATGCTTACCTGGCATCAGGCCATCTCATATTCCTTCTTTGTCAAGCTAGTACTGAACAACTCTTCTTGAAAACACCCTTTTTAAAGGCACATGCACCCTGCTCTACTACAACCCACGTGTACACTCTAGCTGACCCACTATAGCCCACGTGTACCAACAAAAGCACGAAAAATGGAAAGTTTCCAACGTAACACACAGTTTTGGGTAAGTTAACTAAACCTTTCGACCATGCATGACCAGTCACTCGACGAAATACCTAGCTTCTTCTAGCCTATAAAAGGAGTAGGGGTCCCATTTGAAAGGAGGAAAATCATAGTAAAGAAACTCTACCCGGATTAGCATTCCCCTAGTCTCAACCTTTTGCAACTATTGTGTGAAGAGAAGAATATATAGAAGCAGTTGGAGCACAGTTGAAGAGGAGCCCAAGATCAGATTCGAGGAGCAGTGCTGACCACATATTGTCAAGTTTACTCTTGTGAAGATTAATACAAAAATGAATACTCTTTTCATCCCACCATATCATGTGTTCAAATTGTGTATTTATTTTATGATATTGTCACATCTAACCCAACAATTAGTATAAGAAATGCATGTTTGCAACTCTCTGTTTGTCCATGTGTGAATGAAGTTAAGCTTTGGGAGGAGGCTTGTAGTCAAGGAGCGAGTGAAAGCGAAGGGATCGACATCAAACAAAGGATTTAAGGTAGAGTTACCTAATCTTGTTTGCACCTTTGTATTGCATGAATGTGGGGTTTTGTGTTGGGAGAATAGAAAAAGTAGAGGCCTTTAAATGGTCATTTTCTGCATGCATGATTAAACCCTTAGTGCTAGTCCGTAAGAGGGATTTCCCACCCACAACATTGACACCCAAGCCATGTCAAGAATGGTGACATGTCAGCAAAGACAAAGGGGTAGTAAAAATAATAAAAGGTCAATAAGATAAAGGGTGAGACATGAGAAAATATAATGAGGTACTAATAAAAATAAAAGTTTGACACCCATGACACATCAAGAACGGTGACATGTCCACAAATATAAAGGGGTACTAAGAAAAAGAAAAGGTTGGCACCCATTCCACATCAAGAAGGGTGACATGTACGCAAAGATAAATGGTTACTAAGAAAAAGAAAAGGTTGACACCTATGCCAAGTCAGAAAGTTTTATATGTGAGAAAAGATAAAAGGGGTACTAAGAAAAATAAAAGGTTGACACCCATGCTACATCAAAAAGGGTGACATGACCACAAAGAAAAATGGATACTAAGAAAATAAAAGGTTAACACCCATCCCATGTCACGAACGATGACATATTCACAAAGATAAAGGGGTACCTATAAAACGAAATGGTTGAAACCCATGCCACATCAAGAAGGGTGACATGTCTACAAAGATAAAGGTGTACTAAGAGAATGAAAAGGTTGAAACCCATGCCACTTCAACAAGGGTGACATGTGAGAAAAGAAAAATGAGTGTTTAAAAAAACTAAAGGTTGTTAAGATAAAGGGTGTGACGTGAGAAAAGATAAAGGGGTACTAAGAAAATGAAAAGGTGAAACCCATGCCATGTCAAGAAGGGTGACATGTCGACAAAGATAAAGGGGTACTAAGAAAAAGAAAAGGTTGACACCCATGCCACTTCAAGAAGGGTGACATGTCTAATATAGAGGGGTACTAATAAAAATAAAAGGCTGACACACTATGCCATGTCAGCAAGGGTGATATGTGAGAAAAGATAAAGGGGTACTAAGTAAAAGAAAAGTTTGACACCCATGCTACATCAAGAAGAGTGACATGTACGCAAAGATAAAGGGGTATTTAGAAAAATAAATGGTTGACACTCATGCCACATAATTATGGGTGACATGTCTGCAAAGATAAGGGGCACTAAGAAAATGAAAACATTGAAATCTATGCCACATCAAGAAGGGCGATATGTCTACAAAGATAAAGGGGTACTAAGAAGAACGAAATGTTGAAACCCATGCCACATCAAGAAGGGTGACGTGTCAAAAAACATAAAGGGTTAATAAGAAAAATAAATGTCGGACACCTATGCCATGCCATCAATGATGAGACGTGAGAAACAATAAAGGGGTACTAGGAAAAAGAAAAGGTTCACACCCATGCCATGTCAATAAGGGTGACATGTCCACAAAGATAAAGGGTAATAAGAAATAAAAAATGTTGATACCCATGCCACATCAACAAGGGTGACATGTCATCAAATACAAAGGGGTACTAAAAAAAAACAAAGGTCGATAAGATAAAGGGCGAGATGTGAGCAAAGATAAATGGGTACTAAGAAAATAAAAAGGTTGACACCCATGCCACGTCAAGAAGGGTGACATGTCAAGAAAGACAAAGGGGTACTAAAAGGAATAAAAGGTCGATAATATAAAGGGTGAGACATGATTAAAGAGAAAGGGGTACTAAGAGAAATAAAAGATTGACACCCATGCAATGTGAAGAAGGGTGACATGTCCATAAATATAAATGGCTACTAAGAAAAATAAAAGGTTGACACCCATGCCATGTCAAGAAGGCTGACATGCCTACAAAGATAAAGGGGCACTAAGAAAAAGAAAAGGTTGATACCGATGCCATGTCAAGAAGGGTGAAATGTCTGAAAGGACAAAGGGGTACTAAGAAAAATAAAATTTTGACACCCATGCCACATCAACAAGGGTGACTTGTCAGCAAAGACAAAGGGGTACTAAACAAAATAAAAAGTCGATATGATAAATGGTGATACGTGAGCAAAGATAAATTTGTACTAATAAAAAGAAAAGGTTCACACCCATGCCACGTTAAGAAGGGTGACATGTCTGCAAAGATAAAGGGGTACTAAAAAAATAAAAAGGTTGACATACATGCCACTTCAAGAAGGGTGATATGTTAAAAAATATAAAGAGGTACTAACAAAAATAAAAGGTTGACACCCATGCCATGTCAAAAAGGGTGACATGTATGCAAATATAAATAGGTACTAATAAAAATAAAAGGTTGAAACCTATGCAATATCATAATGGTTGAGACGTGAGAAAAGATAAAGGGGTACTAAGAAAAATAAAAGGTTGACACGCATGCCACGTCAGGAAGGGTCACATGTCCAAAAAGAAAAGGGGGTACAAAGAAAAATAAAAGTTTGAAACCCATGCCACATCAAGAAGGGTGACATGTCCACAAAGATAAAAGGGTACTCAAAAAAGGAAATGGTTGACACCCATGCCACACCAAGAAGTGTGACATGTTTGCAAAGATAAACATTTACCAAGAAAAATAAAAGGTTGACACCAATGCCACTTCAACAAGGGTGACATGTGCGCAAAGACAAAGAGGTACAAAAAAAATAAAAGGTCGCTAAGGTAAAGGGTGACATGTAAGAAAAGATAAAGGGGTACTAAGAAAAAGAAAAGGTTGACACCCATGCCATGTCAATAAGGGTGACATGTCCACAAAGATAAAGAGGTACTAACAAAAAAAAAAGGTTGACAACCATGCCACATCAAGAAGGGTAACATTCAAACAAAGATAAAGGGGTACTAAGAAAAATAATATTTTGACACCTATTCCATGTCAACAAGGGTGAGACATGAGTGAAGAAAAAGGGACACTAAGAAAAAGAAAATCTTGACACCCATGCCACATCAAGAAGTGTGACATGTCTGCAAAGATAAAGGGGAACTAAGAAAAATAAAAGGTTGACACCCATGCCACATCAATAAGTGTGACATGTCCGTAGAGATAAAGGGATACTAAGAAAAATAAAAAGTTGAAACCCATGCCACATCAATAAGGGTGACATGCCTGCAAAGATAAAGGGGTACTAAGAAAAAGAATAGGTTGATACTCATGCCATGTCAAGAAGGGTTACATTTATGAAAAGATAGAGGGTTACAAAGAGAAAACAAAGGTTGACACCCATGCCATGTAAACAAGGGTGAGGCATGAAAAAATATAAATGGGTACAAAGAAAAAGGAAAGGGTGACATCCATGCCACATCAAGAAGGGTGACATGTCCACAAATATAAAGGGGTACTAAGAAACTAAAAGGTTGACACCCATGCCACCTCAAGAAGGGTTAGATGTTGGCAAAGTTAAAGGGGTACTAAGAAAAATAAAAGCTTGACATGTATGCCATGTCAGCAAGGGTGAGACATGAGCAAATATAAATGGGTACTAAGAAAAATAAAAGGTTGACACCCATGCCACGTCAAGAAGGGTTACATGTTCACAAAGAAAAAGGGGTACTGATAAAAATTAAAGTCTGACACTCATGATGCGTAAAGAAGGGTGACATGTCTGCAAAGATAAAGGGGTTATAAGAAAAATAAAAGGTTGAAACCCATTCAACATCAAGAAGGGTGACATGTTGGAAAAGATAAAGGGGTACTAAGAAAAAGGAAATCTTTACACCCATGCCAGGTCAACAAGGGTGACCTGTTAGCAAAGACAAAGGGGTACTAAAAAAATGAAAGCTCAATAATATAAATGGTGATACATGATAAAATATAAAGGGGTATTGATCCAAGTGGATATTGATGGCCACCCAACTTTTCCAACTGGCTCAAAATAGTTTTTTTGGCAATTTTGGCAATTTACTATTTTTAACAGTTTTTAACTTCTGGGGCCATTTTGAGGGCCTAAATGAAAGTTTTTCGAGATTGAGTTTCTCAATGATAGCCAAAGTCTCTGATTGAGCCCCCAAAATTAATATCCTTGATCATACCTTTCCAACTAGATATCGTGCACCCCAAACGAATATTGTATGCCAAAGTTACACCCCTGAGAAGTTGATACACCAAACCACCCAAGATGGGGTCCAAAAAACTATTGGATTTTCATATTCTAGGGTTAGGGTTTTGGATTTTATTTATGATAAAAATGAATTTGGATCCTCTTTGTAAAATCGTCTTCTCACGGATGCGAGTAGTCGTCACATCTCTTCTCAAAGATAAGCTGCCACCATTCTAGCGAGTCTTTCACTCTGTATTTTTACAGTCTTCGTACATTTTCGTTCATTAATAGAAAATTGTGTATTACTGTATCTCTGTGCTTATGGTTGCATATATGATACATTTTTGTTAAATTATTGGATATATGATATATCTCTATACATTGGTTTATTATATCTCCGCTCTCATTTCGTGCCGAAAATAATCTGGATCAGTGGTATCAAAGCAGGCTTCTCTTGATCATTTTTTTTCTAGTGAATGTCCCCGACGGGGTTCGAGTAGAGAAAGTTGGGTCTCGATCTTATCTCTCTTGAAGACAATTGCTATCGCATGCTCAAGAAACACTCCATGGAAGAAGAAAATAAAAACAATGGATCAGGCAATTCTATCAATCTGTTGCTTGAGCAAGATCTCACACGACAGAGGGACGAAATGCTGGAGAATTTTTCCCACATCCTTCAATGCCTACCAATAGAAACAACCACATATTCATCAAACAACCACTTTAAAAGAACCTCTCCTTTCAAGGTACAGGTTAATTTTGATATTCCCATATTTGAAGGTGAGATATATGCAAATTCCCTTGACAAATGGTTAAATCTGCTAGAAGGTTGTTTCTCTCTTCACCATTTTTCCAATAGGGAAAATATCACTTTTTCACTCCTTAAATCTCTCCCCCATGTCAAACATTGGTGGGAAACTTACTGGAGAAAAGTTCCACAAAATAATATGGAATATATGGGGTTGATCCCACTTGGTATTTTTTTGTGGATGCGGTAAAGGAACAATACTACCCTGTTGGAAACTATGACAACCAGTATATGAGATGGACCACACTACGACAAGAGAGGGGCCAAAAAGTTATAGATTTCACCAATACCTTCCATAACTTGTGCACCAAGATGGCTATCAAAGACTTCGAATGAAATTTGGTTCTGAAATACCGTGGGGCTCTACACAAATACATCCAAATTGAAATGGATTTTATGGACATCTCATCACTCAGTGTCGCTTATCGATATGATGTTAAAATCGAGCAAAAATTTAAGAACCAGAACAAATAGGAGTTCGGGTATGCAAATTCGCAACAACAAAAGTATGATAAATATGTCCCTAACAAACAGTATCTATTGGAACAAGGGCATACCTAGGGTTCAATGCTTAACAATGCACCAACAAAACCCCAACTACCAACCCTTTCGGCAACACCTGCGAAGTAGGCGAAGTCTCACTTGAGGTAGAATCAGGGGGGTTACAGGACGCAGGTTTCTGTAACTAGCCTGGGACACAGATATGTGATAATAACACTTCATAGGATATTCTATTAACACTTAGGAACAACATGCATTAGTTCATTAATCTTATTAACATCGCAGAACATGACCAAGGATAGATCGATGTAGTAATAAATGAAAATATACCTATAGCACTTAGCATTATAAGTTGGATCTAGTATTCATTCATTCTTAACACAGTAAAGCACTTAAGAAACAACAAATCTATCTACCATACACAATAATCAAAGCACAAAACATAAATAACGCAACACAAAGCAAACCAAAGACACAAGATATACGTGGTTCACCCCAGTGTGGGGCTACGTCCACCAACCGCTCTGCCTTATTTATTATTCGTCAATCTCTTACATTTAGTTACTCATGTGCACTAAGCCACAGAGTCGAGCTTCGCACCAGACATGAGATATGTTCACTAAGCACCATATCATCCTTCCAAAACTAGGTCAAGGCACATAGCCAACTCTCCATCAAGCACAAAGACTTAACACATATACATTATGTTGCACAAAGCAACTAAAACTACTTGCACTTAGCTACAAGAACTTCTCTACTTCTACCATAAATTATTACTTATTTATACTTTTACAAACCCTTACAATAAGGCCTAATCATGGGTAAACCCCATGGGATGACATCCCATAATCCCATTACAAAAACCCTAGAGGACCCCTTACTGGGTCCATATAGCCCAAAAAATCAATGAGATCCACGATCTCAGCTCCACTTGGGCACTCCATCTTCGACCAACGTGTCGAAGCCCAAAAGTGGGTCAACTATGACCAAGGTTTCCTCAAAACTTGGTCGAGGGCCAACAAGCCCCCAACACTCACCTGTGACTTGTCCTGAGTCACTCAGGCCTAGGTAATGTTGCTTCGAAGGCCTCGAGATTAACTTGAGCTACCTCGACTTGTTGCTCTGCCTGAGGATCCTTCTCAACGAGATCCTATATCATCTTCTCTGTAACAGGCCCTTCTAGGTGTTGTTCTACTAATGTAACCACTTGTTCCAATTACGAGCCATGTCTATTAATCTCTTAGAACAACCTGTAGGCTTCATCCTACATAGGTTACATCTTCTGTGTGACTTCCATCACCTTACCCTAGAGGGCAGTGATCTATTTCTATATTGCGCACTGCTCCTGGGATATCTTCATTCTTTCTACCACAGTGAGCAGCTTCATTTGCGCCTGCATAGAAAGTGCCTTCTGTTGTGCCTTCTATAACTGAGCTTATAGCTTTCTTAGCTTTGGATCCTTAGTGAAGCATTCATATGTCTGTGCTCTTATATCACTTAGTTGTTTGAATTCTGAGGTGAGGGATCTTATCCTTACTACTATGTTCTTAGCGGTCTCCTCCCTCTGGTCACGCAGCTCCTACAGAGTGCTTGATATTTCTTAGGCCTCCAATTTTGTTATTCTAGCCTGAAGTTGTTGTAGGGTCTCAGCGAGATTCATCAATTGAGCCTCAACCTACTCCTCTTGTGCCAAGCCTAGAATAGAGTGACAAGATTTACTCACTACTTCTTTGACCATGGCCCACTCTGCGAGAAACTACTCCTTTTCTCTCTGTAGCTGGGATTTTTCCTCTTGAAGAATCACCTGAAACTCTTCTCTGTCACTTTCATAGGAGGCCACAATGTACCTCACTACTCGTAATTTTTCTAAGGCTTCATATTTATCTTGTTTCAAGGATTATGTAGCCTTCTCCTTATTTTCCTGGACTCTCTGAAGTCGAGTTTCTGTCGCATCTGCAAGTCTTCTCAATTGGGCTGGTTCATCTCCCAATTCTGTAATCTATGATTAGGAGGGTGTAGTAGGTACTGCACAGACCAAACAAATAGATTTTTTTACTTCCTTCAATTCCTTCTCGACCCTTCCATATATCTTTAATTTCTTCTCTCCATATCTCTACAAGATGTCCCCAGAAGCGTCCTCCATAGCTCCGCAGACCAGATTGATATTGTCCTCCATGAGCATGGCCTCCAACTGGGGCTTATTAGCGCGCCTCTTCTTCCTTACTGAAGGTTTCTTTGGAGAAACCTTCCTCTTCTGCGGTGTGACTATTACAATAGGGGGGTATTTAGGCAGTGTAGCTTCTCCTCTTCCTTTTCCATCTGCTTCTTCTTCTCCTCCTCCTTGTCCATCTGCTTCTTCTTCTCCTCCTCCTCCGAGCAAGCCAAACCTGTTATCTTCAGAAGAATTCTCCTCCTCATTGCTCTCTATATCCTAGATTTTATCCTTTTATTCTTCTTCATCCCACTAGAATGTCTGACATTCTCAACTCGGGTGACTATGGGGCTTCCTATGGTGTCGGTGTCAGAGATTTTTGCATCAACGATAGGTACAAGAAATTTCTACGACCACTCCTTTGTAATCTTGTCCATGTCTTCATTTGTTAGCTTGTAGTACGACTACAATTATTCATTATTCTAATATATGACAACAATTATGTATATGAAATGTGGATCTGCATGGAACTTTTCTATTGGTCAGTACTGGTTCAAGGTGCACGGTGTCATACATGGAAATGATTCAATGGAAACCTTTCATTGCTAATAGTATTCATGAAACACAATGTTGGACTACCACTACTTCGTCATGTCATTTCTGTACCACAGGGTTGAAAACTGAGCGACCAATGGCTCTGAGGGTTCGATCTCTGGGAAGGTGGCTCCTTCAAGCATTTTCCAAGCGAAAAATGCAGTAAAAATGATCAGCTAGTTGTAGTGGAATTCATATCCTAAATCCTAGGTTTCATGACAATCCTTCTCCAAATCATTGGCGAGGTAGTTTGACCAGTTCATCTACATGCCCTCCACACATTTTCCTGTGAGGTCCACCATGAACCCGGTGACCTATGTGGGGTGGTTCTTCCTTATGATCTTGCCAGATATGAGTTGGCAAGTGAGGCACACTGCGCCATCCTATATAGAGGATGCCTTGTAACCTCTCTTTCCATTCTCTACTTCTCCATAAGCCTCCTTGATATGTTGTGCCAGGGAACGATCCAAGGCCTTCCATGGATAAAAATGCTGAGGGTTGGGACCCTTCACGCTTAGGCCTGTGATCTGATGGATCATCACCGAATCCATAGTAATCCTTTTGTCGAGCCATAGGTATCCTCCATTATAGCATGACAAGAGGAATTTAACGAAAGTGTTAACCTTCAGGTGGCGACCAAAATGTGGGAGCTTCATCACATTTATCATAGTGGACTGCGCCAACCCTTTAATCCATGGCTATGAGACAAGGCGAGGCTTCTTCCCAGTTGAATTTATGAGATAGTGATATGGCACTAGTATGGTGCAGTTCTTCCTGTATCCTAAATTTAAATCGTTGTTCTTCAGTAGTGGGATCTTTCCTAACTGACTCCTGACTACGTGTATTCCTTTCGAAATGTACATGATGAACATGGTGTACTCATAATCTTGGGGGATACTGTCATGGTTAACAACACCAACCAAGGTTAGAATATACTCTGGTAGTATCGATGGGATCTACTTCGCATTAGCCAGATCACCGTGGTGCTTACTTCGATGCTCATTCGCAGGGTTGACACAACCAGAACGACGTCCAGTCGAAGGGAAGGCCTGCAGTCCCCTAGTTGATGATGCCTGAACACCATCAGATATCAGTTTATCGGCCATTAGCTTCTTAAGGACTTCCTCGACAAACTTCTCCAATTCACTAGGTTCACTCGACATTCTAAATTTTAAACAGACAGGTTAGGGTAGACAAATGGATAGGCGAGGTCTAGTTTTAGATAGCACAACTTGACACACATACAATTCTCTTCTTGGATCAGTTAATCACAAGTGGAAAAAAGAGGTCCCGATGCAACATCTAATGAGTTAAATAAGTGGGGCGTCATAACCGATTCTTCCAATGGCTAGGAATGCTTCCATCAATGTGAATCTGTTTGTTATGGCGTGGTCTCAACGTCCAAAAGCGGTCCATCCACCCATAAATGTGTTTTCTAACCATTTTGGAGCATCGTTCTAATGATTGGGGTGCCTCCAACGGTCATATAACTTCTCTAGGGTGAAGTCCTATTATACATGGTCTTTTTGTTCCAGTGAGGTTCAAATCCTACGAACCTGCCTCTTGTGAGGTTCCAGTCCACAAAGTCTTCCATCTATTTTCTTTAGCTTCTTATAGCTTCCCTAGCTTAGCCTTATTTTTATTGAGCTTCCTTTCCTTCTTCCCTATGATATGAGTCTCTCTAACTATTTATAGAATCCTTTTTCCATTCTTATTCTTATCTTCCCCTAGCACAGTGGCTTCGCACTGTTGATGTTCCCTCAAAGGGTCTGCAATTAATATCCCTTTTCTTTATATTTTCTAGGTGGGTATACTTCTTGCTTGCATAGACTAGTTCTTCAATCCTTCTTGCATTCTTTCAACCTTGACAACTAATTCTCTTTCTTTCTGTCCCTCCTGCGTTGTTACTTTGTTCTGTGGCTTCGACTTATCATCTCGTTCTTCTATTAGTCAATCTACTTTTCTAGCTATGAAATCCATTAATTCTCTCTTTTTATTTTCTGTAGCTTCTTCCTCTGCTTTCCTTCTAATATGATCCTTATCAATCCAATTCTTACCTAACAAAAGTGGGAAAGCAGTTTCGTCCCCAACAAACTTAATGACTTCAAATTCCTCTTCAGTTGATGTTCCATGAACAATAATAGGTACATTAGTAACTCTTCCACATAGGGTTATCATCTTTCCTTTAAAAAATCCTATCCTTCCCAACGAAGGTATCACAATAGGCTTTCCCAAAATTTCCCAAGTTTCTTTTGTCATAATATTCACTTGTGTTTCCTCATCTAAGACACAGTCTATGTCGAAGTCTTCTATTCTTTCACTTATGCACTTTTTTTCTTTCAGGATCTCTGGTAAATTGACATCTTTATGAACATCCATCATTTCTTTCAACTATACTAATGTAGTCTGAACTTCCTCTGGCCTTTTTTCTTTATGAATTTCTAACATGCCCTTAGTCTCTTGACTTTCTTCATAGTTTTCTTGTCTTATGTTCATCCTTTCAACTTTAACAATCATCCTTGGAAAATCCTCAACCTCATGACCAACAATATTACAACAAAGACAAATAGTTCCTGTGCTAGGGAATTCCTTAGAAAGATGTCCCTGTCTTTTGCAATTATAGAATAATGTCAATCCTCTTTTTCTTTTAAACATTCCCCAACCTCTTCTGTACTGTGCAATAGGATCATAGTGTTGGATCTGCAATCTGCAAAAAACATTTCTAGGTTCATGCATCCACTTATTAGTCCAAAAATTCTTTCTATGCATAGGAATAACATATCTTTCTTCATTTCCATTAAATTTACTCAAATCATCTCTTTATTTCAACCACGCCCTAGCCTTCAGACCACAACATAATCTATTAAACATACTTAAGTTCGTGATTTCAAAACAAACATTTTCACCTATATTACTCTTGTTAAAGAACAAATCTTACCTCTTTTAGGATCTTACCTCATTTCTTTAGATTGGATTTCTTTCTTAGAATAAAACTTCGCAAGTTAAGTAGAGTATTGCGCACTTCAACAACATATCTATGCATAGAGCTTGTATTTTCTTTACTTTAGTTCCGAACAATCATAGTTTCAGGTCCCGACAATAGAACCATTTGTTGGCACATGGGTAGACCCAAGGTTCAATGTTTAACAACTCACCAAAAAAACCCCGACTACCTTCCCTTTCGGCCACACCTGCGAAGCAAGCAAAGTCTCACCCGAGGTAGAAGCAGGGGGGGTTACATGATGCAGGTGTCTATAAACAGGCTAGGAAACATATATGTGATAATAATACTTCACATGATAGTATATTAACACTTAGGAACAACGTGCATTAGTTCAATAATATTATTAACATCGCAAAACATATGCAAGGATAGATCGACACAATAACAAATGAAAATATACCCAGAGAAGTTAGCATTATAAGTTGGATCTAGTATTCATTCATCCTTAACATATTAAAGAACTTAAGAAACAATGGATATATCTATCATACACAATAATCAAATCACTAAACATAAATAACATAGCACAAAGTGAACCAAAGACACAAGATATACGTGGTTCACCCCACTGTGGGGCTACATCCACCAACCACTTCGCCTTGTTTATTATTTGTCAATATCTTACATTCAGTTACTCTTGTGCACTAAGCCACAGAGTCAAGCTTCACACCAGAAAAAAGATATGTGCATTGAGCACTAGATCCTCCTTCCAAAACTAGGTCAAGGCACACAACCAACTCTCTATCGAGCACAAAGCCTTAACACATATACATTCTATTGCACAAAGCAACTCAAACTACCTGCACTTAGATAGAAGAACTTCTCTACTTCTACCATACATTCTTACTTATTTATACTTTTACAAACTCTTACAATAAGGCCTAATCGTGGGTAAACCCCATGGGCTGAAATCCCATAATCCCATTACAAAAACCCTAGAGGACCCCTTATTGGGTCCATATAACTTGCAAAATCGGTGAGATCTGCGATCTCAGCTCCACCTGGGTGCTCCATATTTGACCAATGTGTCGAAGTCCAAAAGTGGTTCAACTCTGACCAAGGTTTCCTCAAAACTTGGTCGAGGGAAAATAGTCTCTCGAAAACCAGTCCAAGCCACAAGAAAATAAGGGTCATGAGAAGACGAAGAAGGACACCAGAAAATGGTGTGATTTCCACAAAATCCCTTGGTACACCATCAATGAATGTCGCTCAAAATAGTCATTGGTGGCCGAAATCAAAGATAAGGAGTCAAGCCCTGATTCAAAATCTGATTCAAAAAATACCGACAAAAGACATATCATCGACGCAGACCCCACTGCTATTGTCACGACCGCAACAATTAAACCAGAAGACCCAAAATATACTAAAGAGGGGGAGCTCCTTTTTAATTCACATATGTGGGTGAAGGGGACCCTGCTACATTTTATTGTTGATAGTAGAAGCCAGAAGAACCTCATCTCAGCAAAGGTCATCAAATAGTTGGGATTGTCGACAACACAACGCCCACAACCATACAACATCGGGTGGCTTCACTAGGGATGAGACCTCCATGTCAGCCAACAGTGTTGATTATCATATGGAATCCAACCCTTCAAGGATGACGTATTATGTGATGTTTCCCCATTGGATGTTTGTGATGTTCTCTTGGGCCAACCATATATGTGGAAGCACCATACTATCTATGATTCTCGACCCCGTAGTGTCATTGTTACTCTAAGGGGTCATCTCTAAGGGATACCAGAGGTGGTTCTAAATACTTTCCCACCTAAATAGTTCCGCAAGGTAGTATCTCATACTATAAAATTTAGCTTCTTCACAATCTATTCAAAAGGTGAACATAAGGATATTGCAACCACTACAACCTTGGCCTGAGCACCTTCTATCTAATAGAAGTAGGTCGACAAGACTGCAACAAAACATAAATATTCCTTCTACAAAAATACATCTCATGTATCCAGACTGGTTAAAAATTTCCAACCCTTCCAGCCACAGGTTCGTGAAAACCTTCAAAAAGCTAAGCAACACAACTTCTCCAACAAGGCAAGCAACTCATCAAGGTGCAGATTCAACAAAATCTTTTCCCTCTCCCTTGGTCACTCAACACAATGGATACCATTTCTTCCTAAGGAGGGATGATTGATCTAGGTTGATATTTTTGGCCACCCACCTTTTCCAACTGGCTCAAAACAGTTTTATGGCAATTTTGGGAATTTACTATTTTTAGCAGTTTTTAACTTCCAGGGCCATTTTGAGGGCCTAAATGAAGGTTTTTTGGAATCTAGCTTCTCAATGATAGTCAAAATATCTGATTGAGCCCCCATTATGAATATCCTCGACGATAACTTTCCAACAAGCTATCGTGCATCCCAAATAGAGATTGTATGCCAAAATTACGCCCCTGGTAAGTTGATACACCAGACTACCCAAAACAAGGTCCACAAAACTGTTGGCTTTTCATATTCTGAGGTTAGGGTTTTGGATTTTATTTATGATAAAAAGGCCTTTGGAGCCTCATTTTAAAATCATATTCTCATGGATGTGAGTATCCATCACATATCTTCTTAGAGATAAGCTACCACCATTATAACGAGTCCTTCATTCTATATTTTTACAATCTTCGTACATTTTCGCTCATTAATAGAAAATTGTGTATTACTGTATCTCTGTTTTTATGGTTGCATCTTTGATACATTTATGTTATATTATTGGATATCTGAAATATTTTTGTACATTGATTTATTATATCTCTGCTCTCATTTCATGCCGAAAATAATCCAGAGCAGGTATTAAGAAAAAGAAAAAGGTCGAATCCCATGCTACATCAAGAAGGGTGACATGTCCAAAAGGATAAAGGGGTAATAAGAAAAAGAAAAGGTTGAAACCCATGCCATGTCAAGTGTTAGGGACCTAACCTCCCTAACCCCTCATGTAGGTAGAATAATGTATTGCCATGTAATAAAGGTCAATATTAATAAGGCCTAGCAATAAGGAAGGATAAGTCAAATGTAAGAAGACTTAATAGAAGATTCTGCTTCTATAAGGATCTTCCTCTAGATTGTTCTTTTAGATATACATATTTAGTATAAATATGAGTAGAGGGTATGATAATTTTTTTCTTGGATATTATTGTAGTAGATCTCTGCTCTGCTGAGGTTTCCCCCTAGAAGAGGCAAGTGAACATTGATATCACTAATCAAGGTGTGCTTTCTGTTGTTACTCTGGTATTCTTCTGGTGTTGTTCTATTTATATCATTGATTTTCTGCCATTTCTAGCTAAAATATTTATGTTTTTCATGCTATTTTATATTTGGAATACTACAAGTGGTATCATATCACTTTCCTTGGTAGAAAATTATGGGTTAATTTTTTCAGGGTAGAGACGTATTTTGACATCTTAAAGCTACAAATATTTGTCATTACACACATAAAACCATGGTTGGGGAGTCATACACGCAGGAAATACAAGTGGTACTTAAGCCCACATCTGTTGGCCACCCTTGTAACCTCTGTTGGTACCCATTCAAGTGGTAGCACATCCGACATCACCTATATATAGATCGACCTAGATCTCCTGAATCCCTCCATAGATAAACCAATCAACCTCCTAACTCCTATATTTCCATCGAGAAAAACACTCGGGAAGATAGTCTCTATTACCTGGGTAGTCGAGTAGTACGGCTAAGGGCACGGTCTAGCCTCCATAGTTGGTGCCCTGAGAGATTGGGCTGAGTAATACTGTTGGACACTGCATGTATATCAGAGAGTTATAGCACATGGGAAAACCTTGTTTGTAGACACCCTGCATAACCTAACCCATGGGATGGAAACACAAACTAAATATAAAATATCTATTTCCGCACAACTGTGCCTCCTGCATTCGAGTTGCGAAATTAATACACATTTATTCTTGTTAAGAATTTGGGAATTTCAACACTGTAGTATTCTTCAGATTGGAGTATAACTCCGTAGGAGTAAAAAAAAAACAACTATGGATCTTGTTGGAACCATTATTTAAGCCCTAACCCGTTAGATTACTCTCTTCACCCTTATCGCAGTAATACCTATCATTTTTCAGCAATTTTGTTTTTCCTGTGGACCCGACCCCCTCTCTGGGTAACTCAAATGGAACATCATTTCTCTTTGTATGGAATTATAGATGAGTTGGCCAAATTCTGGTATGGTGTTCTCCATGTAGATCAATAAGTCGTTGGCAATGGTAGATGAAGAGAAAATGCTTGTCAAGGGTATGTGGCTTGGAAAAAATTTGTGGCAAAGCTTTATGAATGCCTTGACACTAACACCAACCATTTAGGCCATTTGAAAAAGTTTAAACAATCTGGCATGGTGGAATAATTTATAGCCACTTTTGAGTGATTGGATTTCCATACAGAGGGCATGTCTGATGATTTTTTTCCAAGAATTGTTTATCAATGGCCTCAAAGATGCGATTCATGCCCATGTCCTCATGGCTCAGCCTTAGATGTTGGTGGAAGCTACTAAATGAGCTAAGGAAGAAAAATAGGTTGTCTCTTATCAAACCCGAAAACCCTCCTTTATTCCTCGCCCTAAACTAGTTCCTACCACTCCTCCTACTCCATTAAAGATCCAGAAATTGACCAAGGAATAAATCAATGAACACCAACTCAAAGGCCTTTGTTATAATTGTGATGACAAATATTTTCCTGGGCACAAGTGTAAGGAACAAATATTTTTATGGCCATCTCCAAGGATGTTTCAGGAGAAGATGTCAAGGCCCCCTTGTGGTTGAGTCACCTGAACCCACTGACATGACCCCACCCTCCGACCCTCCTGAAGTCGAACCTGCCATTTCTTTGAATGCTCTCACTGGGTTCTATGCTCCTCAAACCCTCAAGCTAATTGGTTACATTAAGCATTGGAAGTTCATCATCCTTGTTGATAGTGGAAGAACCCATAATTTTATTCATCGCCACATTGCCCAAGAAACTAATTTCCATATCTGTGTCGTCAATAATTTTCATATCATTATTTCCAATGGCGGGTCCATGAAATTTGGGGGGCGTTGTGAAAATGTGCGTCTCCAAATTGGTCGTTACCGCATGAAATCTCATATGTTTTATATCGACATGGGTGGTTTTGAAATTGTGTTGCGTGCACAATGGCTACAGAATCTGGGTTCCATTCTCATGGATTTTAATGAATGAACCATGAAATTCAACCAGGAGGGACAATAGTATAAATTATAAGGAATAACCGTCAGTTCCCTGAAGATCATTAGTTCCCATCGCATGGAAAACATCCTCAAAAAGGTCATTCTAGAATTATTTCACAACTCCATGCAATTCAAGCCATTAAGACACCCTCTGTGCTATAGGACCTACAATCCATCCTCTCCAAACATCAAGTTGTTTTCTCCACTCCCCAGGGAATTCCTCTATAATACCCCAAGGCCAAGCCCCTGTTGAATTGTAATTGTGTTTATAGGATGGTGAGGCATGTGTTTATAATATGGGAGTCTTATGTGAATATTAGGCAGGAGAGCCTAGATTCTAAGTCTATTGAGCCTATTTTTGTATATGTAAATACTCAAATCATTAATATAAATACATTGCTGCGTGTAGATCGACCATGAAGAAAGAGTTATGGGTGACTAATCTCCACTAGGTTGGGTAAGGGAGGGGGGATATGAGACTGGGAAAAATGGATAAGATTAAGAGCTCAAACCTAAGAGAATAATATATATTCATTTTCTAGAGGATGTGATGAGGATATTAATTTATCCTAAGTTTTTCTTGGAAAGGGGATGACTCCCAAGTGGAGGGACTCGTTCTCTAGGAGATCCATGTGTCAATCATGGCGCATGCAGATAAAAGTGGGGAAAACCATTGTTTGGGGGGATTGTCAGTTAGTTTGGCTATCTTTCCATCCACGTACCTAGAGATTGAGCATGTAGATAACCTTCCCCTCTATCATTGACCCTGTTCATGAACACTCGAGAGGGAAAACCTGTGAATAATTGAGTTAAATCGTACTTCCTGAGAAGCACAGTGTCCCGTACATTACCTCATCCTGTGCTGAACCTTAGTGGTCTAATGTTGCTGTAAACATGACCCTTTTTAATGAATATAGCTAGTTTCCAACCTCTGCTCCTTAAATTTCTTTTGTGCTACCCTCACCGATCTCATGGTTGGTCATCCAGTGATCTGAATCGAAGATATCGATTGTCAGGCCCATGGGATTGAAGAAGCAAGTTGTCAGGCCTGTGAGTGCCTCTCTCCAGGTGATAGAGGTTGTTTGGGAAGTGATTTCTCCTAGAGGGATCCCAACAACAACTACAGAGCTCTGAGAATTCTTATTCGACCTATTGTTGAAGCCCTAGAATGGAAGTGGAGCAACTGATGAACTATTGATAAGTGAAGGTGTATACTTCCTAGGGTGGGATAGACATGCAGGGAATGAGAGGCTATGAGATGTGTGTGTAAGTTGGCTCCTCGGAGGGAATCCTTCCTGACGTACTGTACGACTTTCCGTAGTCTCAACCTAGCTTAGGAATCCATTTCTCAGGTGGATTTTAGTCCCAACTCGGGGGTGACCCACTGTTGAGAGTGATGAACAGTGTGGTCTAAGGCTGGTAGGTTCATGGAAGGTCTGCACATACTTGGTTGCCTTCATAAAAAGATAAGTACCATTTCTATGTTAATTTTTATGATTTGTATCATGTACATGTCTTGATATTTATAATATTTCCTGTGTAAGTTGTTTGTAGAAGATTGTTGTGATTTCTACATTAATTTGTGTATTAGTAGAATGCATATTATTTTTTTAAGTTTATATGTATGATTTTCTGCAAAGAGCTTTGTATGCCATATCCTAGCAGTTCTATGTCTGGGTATGGCAAATTTTGACTATCAGAAATAAAGTGAAAAGTTTTTTTTGTTTTCAAGTGAGATTTCCCAACATATGGCTGGGGCTATTACAAATTGGTATTAGAGCCCATGGTTTCAACACTGAACCTGGATGGACCACAAATTGTTGATTAAGGTTGGTTGTCATTGATGTCAACCCTTGAAGAAAGCCCTACAACACAAAGGTTTGGGTAATGGACCCAAGATTTTTTGATGTAAAGATGACTCATTATTCTCTTGTCATGGTTGATAAGAAGTAAATATGGATGAACTCCAAAGTGGTCCCCTTATGGTGAAATCCCTCATGGGAAGACGCTTTGCGGAGTAACAAAACCCATGCTTAATTGTGGAATAATGAGATGAAGGACAATGAATTTGTTAGTTTAACTATCCTATATGGATAGTTCTTATCATTCCATTTCTAGTGGTATGTGGAATGTCACATAACTCCTCACGGTTAGAGATTTATGGCCATGAGAAGTTGGAGACCCTAGGTTTGGGTAATGGACCCAAGTTTGTTTGATGTATAATGGTATGAGTTATGATATATTTTTAGATAATGCTATTATATATGGATAGTACATGTCATTATATTTCTGGTGGTATGTGGAACGTCACATAAATCCTCGCAGTTTGAGCGTTATGGCCTTACGAAGTTGGAGGACACTCATATGTCATCTAGAAGCCCCAAAAGGTCAAAGTAGTCAAAGTGGTTTAAGAGATTTTAAAAGGTAAATAATAAAGTGAAGTAATG
>JZKD02S1608237.1:1105203-1121785 GCA_000966675.3 Picea glauca | reverse complement strand
TGGATTCATCCTTCGCAGAGGCTGTCTAACTGGTCTGATTTGGTCATTAGTGTAGATATGATGTGTGCATGTGTCAGGGTGAATGCGTTTCATGTCTGCATAATCCCATGCAAAGGCATCAAAATGTCTTTGGAGCATTTCAATTACTTGTGTCTTTTGTTCTGGTTCCAAACTAGAGTTGATATACAAAGGTTTTCTTGGGCTAATCTCAACAAGTTGAGTACTTTATTCCTTCTCTGAGGAAGCTGGTGATAAAGTATATAATTGAGTGATATCAGGGTGCTAAGTTTGTTGAAATTCAGAACTAAAAATGTGTCACAATTATGCAAAATGCCTCGGGTATTCAATACAATTTGTATCAGCCAAAAATAAACTTAAGACTTGTTCATCTGATTGTTTTTGCATTCCTCTGACCTGTTCAAGTGTTAACATGGATCTGATGCAATATTATTCTCCATAAAGGTTTTCTAACCAGACAAGTATCCCCTGTGCCGGTTGGGAAAGAGGAAAGAGGACAAGCTTTGTGCCATTGGATATAGTAATCTCACCAGACCGACAACTGATAAAGGAATCTGCTGTGGCCAGCTAAGGATGGCCAAGAACCATAGGGTGTCCTGGTTTGGAGGATGATTTAGGGTAGATGACTAGAAAGTCTACTAGATATTCCCAAGAAGCTAGAGTGACTGTGACATCATCTAAACTTCCTGTAGGGATAATGACTGACTTATCTGCCAACTCTATCATGGTTTGGGTTGGTCTTAACTGGTTGATTTGGAGATTTTTCATAGTTTCAAAAGGAATTAAATTAATTGCTGCACCCAAATAAATGAGTGTGTTTGGTAAATAAATACCATTAATTTCAATAGTGACTACTGGGCTCCCAGGGTCATTATATTTGTATGGAATTTCAGAAATAAATTCAGATAATTGTCCCACCACCTGAACAAGGGGAGGTTCCTTCTTATTCCTTCCTAGTTTCTTAAGGAAAATATCCCTTATGATTTTGGCATATATGGGGATATCCCTAATGGCTTGAAGCAGAGGTATTTTTATACATACATTTCTTAATTCATCCTCTATATCTTTTTGCAAGGGTGGGTCGAGTTTCTTTACTAATAGTCTTTCGGGGTAGGGTGGAATATTAACTTGTTGAGGTACTCGTACAGACTGAGAAGTGATTGGAATAGGAGGGGAAGTCTCTTCTTCTGCAGGGGTGGTTTGAGTGTTTTCTTCCTCAGAATGATTATCATTTTCTTCCTGAATTATTACTGCAGGATTTGATTGATTTACAACTTTCCATGATCGTAGTTGAATTTCATAGGTGGGAAAGGTTTGAACTTCTATATTTTGCACAGGGTGGGTTGGTTGATTATTGGGGTTAGGGATTGGATGGGAAGGGATTGTTGTTGGTCTTGGAGGGTTGTGGGGAGCTTGGTTTTGTGGCTATTGATTGGCATTTATAGGTGCTTGTTGCTATTGATTAGGGTTCAAGGGGGTTGTAAATTGTTGTTGTATAGGAGGTGGGAGTAAATCTTGCATTTGTGGTGGGTTGAATCTAGGTAGTAATTGGGAAATGTTTGCAGGATACTATGGATATGTAGGGTAAGAGGGATTTCCGTACACAGCCCCCCTCCAACCTTGTTGCCAAGGTTGAGTTTGAGCTTGCTGAGGTGTCCATTATGGATAGGTCATTGGGGAAGGACCCCATTGTTGTTGTTGATACTGTGCATTAGGGTCATAAAATGCATTAGGGTTTTGTTCTCTCCAAGGTCTTTTGGAAGGGTATGATTGTTCTTGTGGGACTCCTCCTCCCCTATACATGGCTTGTAGTTCAAGAAACGTTGGACACTCAGATGTGGGGTGCTCTAGTGTACACAGGCCACATATTTCTATGACATTTAATGAACATTCTTTCTCACCATGCCTCTTTCGGCATCTAGGACAGAAGATTGCTAAAACAATCTCTTCTTATTGTTTCTTTTTCAATTTTAGGGTATCTAACTGGTTACTGATTGTGCTCAAGATGTCTGTTTTAAATTTTTCTAATAAGTTTCCTAACTCAATTCTGGTGACACTCCCTGAGCTTTGTCTTGTATTTATGCTAAAAGAATCTCTTGGTGCTTTGCCTTTTTTATCTTGTCCTCTTGAGTATCTTCTACAGTAATATGCAATCTCTGCAAAAGGATTTTGGTGAACATCTCCTGAACTTAACAAATTTAAAACTTCTATGCAGTCATCTCTAATACCCTTCAAAAATATGGTTCTTACTATAGCTAGGTCTGTGGTGAATAATTTTGATTTCTGGTAGTTGTATAAGAACCTTTCTAAGTAGTCTTCAGGGCTTTCATTTTCTATTTGCTTCATTTTAAAAATGTCATTTTTAGCATTATCCTTACAATAGTCTTGGTATTTCCGTAAAAATGTGTCTTTCATCTGATCCCAAGAGAGGATTGTATTTTCTCCTAAGCTCATGAACCATCTTAAGGATGAATCTTTCATTGTAGTAGGAAAGAGCTTAAGTTTTTAGGCATCGTCTGAGTAGTTATAGCTTCTACATAATATGTCAAACTCGAATAAAAATAAATATGGATCTTCAATTGACATACCTATGAAAGTGGGTAATGATGATAGTGGGATATTCTTCATGCTGATGTTTATGGAAATATCCAAGATTGGAAACCCAAAGGTCTCAGTTTCAGTGGCTGCATTTCCTTCTTCTTCTACCATTCCACTGATAGATGGTTTAGAAACTGGATTTTGTGTGTCTCCTGAACGTTCAGCAGATTCACGTTCTGCCCGCCCCAATGTTGATTCTTCCGTTTTAGGTTCTTCTTCTAGAGGTTTGTTGGCTCCCCTTGAACTTTCTCCTAGTGGAATTTTTCCTACACCAATGTCAATTGGATTAGTGAGGGGGGTTGTTTTTGAATCTTTAGAGCTTACAAATCTACCCTTATTATCTCTATATCTATGCATAAAATGGAAATTTGATTCTTAACTGAATTGAAATCCTAATTCTATCTAGAAGGTAAGAATGCAACCTAGCTTTGGAGAACCCCACTCTAGTGACTGCATGGCTCTTTACGCATGTCTTAAACATTTTATCCTCCTCCCTCAAGAAACCTTTAAAGTCATTCAAAAACTATGCAAACAATCTAAGCTAACAAAAATCACTTCCTACTGTTTGCAACTCCCCGAAAATGGTGCCAAAATGTTGTGCTACTTATATGTTTAGTATAATGCAATCATTAATTATCAATCTGGGATTCGTAATCAACATAGTTACAAGACACTAGTAAGACAGGTAATTCTAATGTCATGAGTATAGAACTATTCTAGATTGAGCATGCTGCAAATAAAACAAACTAGCAAATCAAAACACACTTTGGTTGTCTTTCACAGAGAGGTTGTATACTCCATTATGGCACATGAAAATATGAGATGGAGTTCTTTTGAAATATCAACTCTACTATCTAACCCAGAAAACTAACTATGCAATCACACTTCTTAAAGGGAAATCACACATTAATCGTCAAGACATAGCATGGGTAGTTCAATAGTCAATATACTGAGTATGTTGTGGTTCACAATGTGTTGTTGTAAACTTCACTAGTTCTCCTTCAAATATGTCTGACTACTACTGCCAACATTTATGTCCATGAAACAAAATCAACTTCATAAAAATAGAAAAAAAACATATGCAAAACAGAGTAAGTAAAGATCTCTCAAACAATCGTATGATCGAAATCCTAGTCTAAACTATATTGCTATCATCTGAAAGAATTAAGATTCAACTAATCTAACATCCATACTATTGAAATCAACTACTAACACTAATATATAATGATGTTGACCTTTGTTGGGTGGTGGGCCCTTGCCACTTCAACAAGTCAACGACTGGAGTCTACAGTAAGCTTTCTTTCAATCCACACATTCCTCTTGCTTAAATTTTAAAACATAGAATTAAAGTATGCTAACAACTCAACTCACATTCATTCATAAATGATCAAGACCTGGAAATAATTGACATCCTTCTATTAAACTTCAACTCAAAATGTGTTCTACAATATGTAACGTTTTTTCACATACTGTGTTATGCTAACTCTCTACTACTTATACCATCCTTTCCATGACTATTTAAATAGTCTTAGTCGTGAAACACAAGGAGGTGAAATATTTTGCAAATCAGTCAATTGTCAAATTTATATATTTGGTTAAATATTTCAAGCTTCATCCTCATGAAACGAAGTGTATGAGGATGAAGCAATAGACAAACAAGCCTATCATAACCTTGCTAGAGCTTTAATGATTCAACAAACATCCAACAATTATATTTAGTATGTTCTGGAGCTAAACTTTGTATATTCTGCTTCCTATATCGGTACCAGATCATGACAGCTGAGATTCGGTAAATGGTACCGGATCTGAACAGTGCACAAGTGGTGGGTACTAGATCGCAACAGTCTGCGGTCGTTAGTACTGGATCGCGATAGGTGATATTCGGTACTAGATTTGAATGGAAGGTGTGCTTGGTACCGGATTCAGACAGTGGCAATCTAGCGCATAAGTACCAGATGGATGAGATGGTACAGAAAGGCTGGACTCATCTAGAGGTCAAAGGTTATACATGGAAAATTGAAACATTAGTACATGAAACATTTAGTCTCCTAGCTCAATAAACCACAAAAATGCATGAATTAATTATACTTTACCTTATGACCTCATCAATGGCGAATGGTAGTGTTCTTTGTCATTTATCCAAGCTTAGGTAAGCCAAAAAGGTATAGATGAGGATTATAATAGGGTAGTGGGGATGCCAATTTAGAGGCTCAACAACGTCCCTTAGTGATCTGCTGAAAAAGGAAATAGGCTTCTCCAGCCCTTCAACGATTTTCTGCAATAAGACAACGACCACTGTATCAAAATAAGAAAAAGAAAAAATCAGAAAATATTTGGAGTAATAAGGATTGATAAGCATAGGTGCCTCAGTCAATGCTTCCTTGATTTGTTTGAAATAATTTCTGTACTCAGCAGTCCATTTCACTTCATTCCCCTTCTTGAGCATGGTTGTAATATGCTTTACCAGTTCAGTAAAATTTGAAACAAACCTTCTCAGAAAATTATTTTTTCCTAGGAAGGACTGAACTTCCTTCTTGGATTTGGGAAGTGACAAGGTTTGAATAGATTCTACCCTACTTGAATCAATTCTGACTCCCTCAGTTGATACTATGTGTCCCAACAATTTTCCCTCCTACATGTAAAATAAAGACTTCTTGGGATTTAAGGAGATACTAAACCTTCGACATTTAAAGAATACCCTTCTTAGATGACAACAATGTTCTTTATCAGATCTAGAGAATACTGTAATGTCATCCAGATAGATGAATACAAGCTTGTCCCTTTCCCCAATAAAGTCTATATCCATGGATCGCTGAAAGGTTTCCCCTACTTTCATTAATCCAAAGGGAATTTTAGTGTACATGAATGTGCCCCAAGGAGTGGTGAAAGATGTCTTTTATTTGTCTTTAGGTAGGAAAAAGATCTAATTGTAGCCTGAAAATCCATCAATCATGGAAATTCTGGATGCACCTGTCACCCTCTGCAGTATATGTTCCATCTTTGGAAAAGGATAATTGTCCTTTTTGGACCTTCTGTTTAGGTTCCTAAAATCGACACATAGTCTGATTTCTCAATTTTTCTTTCTTACTGGGACCAGGGTGGTTACCCACTCTGAATTTCTCAAAGGGATAATGATTTGGGCATCCAACAGCTTCTTTACCTCTCTGTTCATAATAGTTAGCAACACGAGGTTTATTTATCTTAATTTCTGCCTAAATGGTTTGGCCTCCTCTTTCAATGGGATCTTATGCTCAGTGACACTTGTGTCATATGTTTTGAGATCTTCATAGGTCCAGGAAAACACATCAGCAAATTCTCTTAATAACTCAGCATACTCGGTCCTTTGTTCCCTTGACAGGCTGCTTGACAACTTGACAAATTTTGGATCCTCCTCTATGCCAATATTGCACTCATCCACATCAGCTTCCTCATTTGAGGCTTTACGCTTTATTGCCACATAATTCCTGTCAAATAATATTTCCAAAGGAAATAGCCCCTTTGGGATATTATTGCTGGGCAGCTGGACAATATGATGGTTAGAATTTTTTTTCAGAAAAGCATCATCATGAGGATTTATTTCAGAATCAAGATCTTAATCAATGTGTAATGAAGAAAACTCATCAACGGTCTCCAAGAATATTTTGATTTCCAGATCACCCTCAAACACTTTCCAATGTTTGACATTGTCAGCTACAGAGGGTCTATATTTCACTTCTACATCATACCTGAGCTTAGGTGGCAGAGGGACTCTGAAATTACTTGTTGACATAGCTAGAGAATCAGCCATAGAATTATCTTCTCTTGGAAAAAATGAGATGTCAAAAGAAAAGAAAAAAATGTCGACTAGATCCCAAATTTCATTTTTGTAACTCCTAATCTGAGGGTGCTTGGCTTGATAAATGATTCTGATCTGATGGACAATTAAATCAACATCCCCAAACATTGATATCTCTTTAATTCCCATGTCCTTTACAACCCTCAAACCCAAAGCAAGAGCTTCATACTCTTCCACATTATTGATAGTTTCAAATTCTAACTTGTAGGACAGTGGTATAATGTATTGCACAGGTGAAACATAGACCACTCTAGCACCAACGCCTTCTCTAGAAGAGGCTCCATCAAAGAACATTTTCCAAACAGAGGCAATCTAGGGAGAATATGCACAGAGAGTAAGTGGTTGCTTTCTGATTTCAAGAGGGGGTTCAGGGGCATCAATGAGCTGCAATAAGTTGGATCCCATATCAGTACCAAGTGCAAAAATAGGATGGTTGGTGGGGTTTTCTTCATTGCTAATAATATAGTCCAACTGATCTTATCTGTAATATTCTATGCTCCCCCCCAAACACAGGAATGGTATCATATGTGAGGTCCATCTGCAAGGTTCCCCCAAGTCTTTTTATCTAAGATCTTGACAAGAGCATGCCAAACTTGGGGGGAACATCGACTACCAAAATATCCATCACTACACTTTTCATGGTCAGCTGAAACAAGGTCAGAACCAGATCCTTGATGACACCAAGACCTTCCTCGAGTCAAAATAATACAAGTCATGATAAGATTTTGTGATTTCTAGTCCCAACTCGTCCATGACAGTTTTGGGAATGATATTATGAGATTCCCCTGATTCCATCAAACAATTATGCAACACCTTATCATGTATGTTCAGTGAGGTGTATATGGGAGGGGATGAATCATCTATATCTTCTATCAAGGGACCCAGAATGACTGTTGGATTTTCATCTTGAAGCTTTACTGAGTCTGTGGAATAAGATGAAGGCTCGTGCTGCAACAACTTAGAGAGAGATATTTTAAAATCCTCACGCTTGAATAGCTTTGAAAGGGGTACAGGGATCCTAATCTTTTGAATTTAAAGCTCAAAGTTGAAAGAGGAGGGAGGATTCATAATTTCTTTTACTTCTGGGACAGAACCTTTGGCTAATGGTGAGGGATTCTGTGTTTTCTTCTCCTTGTTGTTGTTTGCTGCGTCTTTAGCAGGCTTCTCTGCTCTGGAAGGATGATCAGGGATGTTAGACTTCCCTTATTTATTCTTAGACCTGAGATTATATCTATGGGGACTACTATTGGTCTCCTCCACTTTACTCATCTCATTTATTTGGCTGTCCATGAGGGACTCCTCACATGCAGATTGGGTCAAATGGGGGAATGGGGAGGTGTCTTTAAGATAATGGATTTCAGGTTCAAGCTCTTCTTCCTCACCTTTTTCATCAGCAACGAGATTATTTTGGAGAGGGGTTTGGATTTTTTGATCATCCATATCTCTATTTCAGGGCTCTCTTGGAAGTATCCGAGGGGTATTGCTTGGTCTTCTGAATTTGCCTCTATTTTCAGCATTTTGGGCACTCTTATAACTTTGTTTCCCTTCAAATTTCATCTTTTGCATCTCTGCAGAAAGAGATTTTAACATCTTGGTCAATTCATCCACTTGAGGATGGGATGTAGAGGAACCTGAGGTTGAAGCTTCAACTCTCCCTCTTCCTCTGTCTCTATCAGTTTAATTCCCGAGTTTGTCGACTGCCAACACATTGGACTCTACTTCGAGGGTTGCATCTTGCATATAAGACAAGTAAGTAGCTTTTATTTCTCTTAACAGGAGGCATAAATCAGGGTCAAAATCACTAGCATAAGTAATTTTAGCAGAGGCTTATGTAGGCTTTATCTTACCAGGGATCTTATTGTACATTTTGTTGAATCTTTTGGAGAAATCAGAGACATATTCTCCCTCTTTTCTCCTTAGGGTCTTTAACTCTGTGATATAATACATAAAGTCTTTTTTATCCCCTCATTGTCTCAAGAAGACATCATCTAAACCTTAATCTCAGCAATGGATCCAGGGGTTAATCCTCTAAACCATTTCCTAGACTCACCATCAAGGCTCTGGACAAAAACTCTCATCCACACATCCTCACTTTCAATATTCAAATTGTCTACATAACTGTAGAATGCAACAAGGTGCTCTTTGAGAGTTATGTCTTCTTCTCCAGTGAACTTGGGCATGTATTTCAAGTAATCTCCAGCAGGGAGAGAATTCATTGGTTGAGGTAGGATTAGAGGGGCATATATTGTGGCAACTATGGAATCCATTATGTTCCTAGGGGGATTAACACCTGCCATAGGAATGATAGGTAGAGGAGAACTAGGAGGAGATGGATCTCGAATAGGGGAGATTGGGCATGTGTTCCCAGGAAGAAAGGGAAACCACAGAGGATTTGAGGAAAAAGCCACAGGGCTTGAGGGAACAGAGGTTTCCCTTTCTGCAAAATCAGGCAATCTAATAGGAGGAGGAGTAGTGAGACTGGGAGAGGGGAAATTAGGAAGAAAACTCCCAAAATTTAAACCTCTATAAGCTCCAACAGATGGTGTAATAGGAAAATGAGAAACAACTATTGAAGTTGCTATAGGAAGCTGGTGAAAATCATCAGAAATACCTGGTTCAATAGCTAAAGTACCTTCTTGAAGGGTCTTTCTCCTTCTAATAATTTTCTCTAGGTCCGCTTCAGGTGTTGCTAAAGGAAGTTGTGGAGTAGACCTCGTGTGTCTGCCTTTGGAAGCCACAACTGAAGCAATGGAATTGTAACAGTGGAGTCGCCAAGTGCACAGTTGCAATATTCAATGTACTGAGTTCTGATGCACCTTCAGAACTAGTAATCTTTGTCATTCAATCCCAAGGAAAATATTCAATTTGTCCCCGACAGCGATGCCATAAATGTTAACACTAGAAGTCACCTCTAGATTGCAGCAGAGGTAAGCCCAGTACCCATCATTTTTTATGTCACAATGAATAAATTTAAGGGGGGTCTAATGGATGCAAACTCAAGATGATATCTCTTTAACTCAGAAAACTGGGCTAGTATGCATAGGAAAATGAGGTCTTGATCTAACTTCAGACAATAAGTTGTAGTAAGGGTGAGTAGGTGGAAGAACTTAAGGAGAAAATGTAAAGGAATTTTATGGACATCCGGTCTTCCAGCATCCTAAGGAGGAAAATCTTTGAATACAAGACCCTCTTCGATCCAAAACTTCAGAAAACTGAATACATTGTAACAACACTACAATCAAACATACATCACAACATGATTACACCAACTCGATTGGATCATCCATGTTCAAGCCCTCAATGTTAGAGGTAAAAGAGGTGGAAAAGAAAGTTGACTTTCATTGAACAAGAAGTCTCAATATGAAATACATAACCAGAGAACTAGAAGCTTTAATAAAACTTTACATGTGGGAGCTTAGCTCAACCATCAAAACTAAACAAAATGGAAAAAATTCCTACATATACTCTGAAATGGATGCGACTACCTGAGGCGATCCTATCAAAATTTCAAATCTTTGCATTGATGAACTTCTCTATCAGGCTGTGCATGTAGACGTTAATCAGACTACCCATGTAGTCTTCTATCAGACCCAATCTCTATCAGACTGGATTGACAATCTTCTTCTGTGATTTTTCCCTCTCTGGAATTCTATTTATTGAAGGAGACGATGTATCACTCACCTTCCTCACTTACATTAACTGTTTCATCAAGATCTGAGTGGGCAGAGTCAACGCCTGTGCTTGGAAGTCATGGAAGCCTTTCCTTCACTGTCTGTTCTTTGATGGATTCTTACAGGGAAGATAGGTAGGTGGATGGAGGTGGAGCTGACAAGGACTCAACAAGGCGATGGGTAGTCATGTGGAAAAATGCATCGGCGAAATGATGCTTGGGAAAACGTGGATGACAGGACACTGGCACTGAGATGTAAAGGCACAGGGGTGATATGGAATGGGAAGGTGACATGGAGGCAAAAGGGAGGTTTTAGTGATAGGCGTAGTGGGGACAACCATATAGGTGGAGGTGACATGGGAGACATATGGCGGAAGGCAAGAGGAGGAAGCGGGAAGGAGACATGACATGAAATTAGAGTGGGAGACAGATGGAGGAAGGAAAGAGGTGGAAGTGGGAATGAGACAAGACATGAAACTAGAGTGGGAGACACATGGAAGGAAGGGGAGGAGAGGGGAAAGGCACTGATATAAAAACCAAGAGGAGACAAGCGAGTGGAAGACAGGTGTCGTTAGGAGGAAAGGGCAGTAAATGAAGGCGGTAAGTGATCTACTTGGAGGGGGGGAGGCGGTTAGTGGTTTAGTGCTGGGGGGTGGGGGTATACGTTAGCAAGGAGGCACGATGTTAGTGGGGTGCCCGTGCTAAAAAAAAACCAACTTGGACCCCCCTGTTAAAGGTAGAAGGTTAGGGGGTGTCCAATATGGATCCTGCATCGTAGATCTGAGCATGCATATCTCAACTGCTCATATCTACGCACCCCTTAGTATAACGCGTCTGGGCACCAAAGACTTAGTATAAGGCCTCTTTGTGGATTTGTTTGCATGATTCTTGTCACTTTTTCGCTATGGTGTCCATTCTTGAGGGAAAAAAACCCCTTTACAAACCTGTGTGATAACAGAAGGTATGATCAACAACCAAACCATTGCTATTTTAATTTATTCAGGAGCTAGTCATAGTTATATAGATCCTAAGATGGTGGAAAGTTTGAATTTTCCAAGAAGCAAGCATGGAAAATCTTGGTTGGTGCATCTAGTTACCAGAGACAAAAGAAAAGTTAATGAGATAGTTAAGTCATGTCTTATGGACATTAATGAACTAAACACTAGGGTAGATTTGAACAACTTTCCTTTAGGTTCCTATGTCTGTCTAATTGGGATGGACTAGTTGGACCAGCATCATGCTATCCTAGACTGTCATAAAAAAAGTGTAGGGAATTCCGAGGGCAGTAAACATCAGAGAAATTTTAGCATTGTAGCTGAAGAAATGTTACAAAAAATGGTGTCAAATATTTGTAGCACATATGGAAGAGACACCTAAAGATAATGTGTCAAATATTGAAGATTATATAGTTCTAAAAGAGGTTGAATATGTGTTTAAGGAAATACTAAGATTAACCCCTAAAAGAGACGTTGATTTCTCCATAGATTTGATGCCTGGAGCAACTCCAGTATCCAAGACTCCATACAGGATGAGTACACCAGAATTGAATGAGTTGCCAATGCAACTTGAAGAGCTTATGAAGAAGGGGTATATACATGTGTCACCTTGGGGTGCCACAGTTTTATATGTGAATAAAAAACATGGGACATTGAGACTTTGCATTGACTTTAGGCAGTTGAACAAGGTAATTGTGAAGAATACGTATCCTTTGCCAAGGATTGATGACCTATTTGATTAGCTGAAAGATGAAAAAATATTATCCAAGATTGATATTAGGTCTGATTATCATCAAGTAAGAATTAAAGAAGAAGTTTTATAACCCTAAATTGCACCACATATGCATACCTGGCATTAGGCCCTCTTACTTGCTATTTTTTCCAAGCCATCATTGAGCAAATCGTGTTAAAAACACTATTTTTGAATATGTACGCACCATGCACCACTACTTCCCACGTACACATGCTTGATGCACCACTATAGCTTGTGTATGTACACTCGCTGCACCATTACATCTCGCGTATACTCACAAAGTTTACAAAATTAAAAAGTTGCAAGGAATTCATTGAGATTACGGGCCATTGGGTAGTTTCCCAATGAATCCACCGCCTATAGACCATCACCCAACCGAATCAACATCATTTTCCCATATAAAAGGAGGTGTTGGGGTCTCATTCCTAAGACAAGCATAAGAACAATGAAACTCTTCCTATTTCACATACCCTCCTTGCCCCAAGCATTTCAACCACCTTGTGAGATTTGCATCATAATTTCCCATTCTCGCCTTTTTTCTCCATCATAATCCTATGCCATTTACCTAGAAGAAGTGTGAGAGGAGAAAGATATGTGGAAGCATAGTTGGATCTTGGTGAAGAGGATCCCAGACCAGGTTCAAGGAGCAATCACCGATCTCATTGAAGTAAATATTGTGATATCAATAAAATGAATACTTTTTCTGTCTCGAAATATGATGTCTCAAATATTTGTGTATGATTTATGTATTATACTAACATCTAACCCATGATTTATATATGAGATGCATGTTTTTAGTTTCCTGGTTATCTATTTGTGAATGCAGGCTGGCCTTGGGAGGAGGCTTGTAGTCAACAGAGCTATCGAACGTGAAAGGATTGACACCAGACACAGAGTAAAAGGTAAAGTTACCAGATCTTTTCACTTTGCATTTCATGCTTGAATGTGGGGTATATTTGGGGTAGTTATAAAAAGTAGGAGAATTTTAGACGGTTAGATTTTCCTACATGTTGAATCCTAGTGTAGTCCATAGGGTGTTTTTCCCGCTATAGAAGAACTGGTGACCATACTTGGGAAGCCTCTAGGGTTTTAGGGGATTTTATGGGTGTTTGATTAGTTTTTATCTTTTTGAATTTCTTTCTTAGTCAGTTGAGTATTTAAGGGATTCTGGTCACCTGTTGGTGCCATACCAGTTCTCCCTGCCCTGTTAGTCTACCTATTATTTTTATTTTTTTGAGAAGTTACAGAGTTGTATGCGGTCTGTAGTGGGTCTACAAACATACATATGCACCCTACTTTTAGATAGTCTGCGTACATATGTAGGTTGCTAAAATATCAGTTGTGTGTCTGTGTTAAGAAATTTTTATTTAAGAAAAGGCAATCAACATATTCCCTAATTGAATTCTGATTTCTTAGGGTTTCTTTATTTAATACAATGTCTCTATTTTTACAGTTGAAGCATGGGTTTGATGTCAGTTTGGTTATATTTTTAAATATTTCTTGTGTTTAATTTCAGAATGGTTTTAGGCAAGACTTTGAGTCTTTTTGATCATCCTGTTAGGTGTCTTCAGTGACTCCCTACGATCCGCAGTGGGCCAGAGGTAAGTTCTCAGTCTTGTCTGGTTGTTTTTCACTTTTTCCCCTTTCACTTGCTTTAAAGAAAAAGAAAAAGAAATTCTTTTCAAGTTTCTTGTTTGAAGCATGAAAACAAAAGAATAGAAAAAGTTTTCATTTCTTTGTTTGGTTAAGCAGTTGGGTTGATTATTTTTCTTATTAGGAGAAAGAGTTATTTTCTTTAAGTCTTTTACTGAAGGCTTAGAACATTAAGTAGCTCATAGTTGAGCGCAATTTAGTTTTAGTTTTTCCTTTAAAAGATCTTAGAAAAAAAAAGTAGTTATGAAAAGTTGGTTAAAGAGTTAGTTACAAATCTTTATTTGTCAAAAATAAGTATTTTTTCTTTCAATTTCATTTATTTCTCCTTCTCCGTCTCTCAAAACACACCACTAGTTTCATTTTTGTTTCCTTGACTTAAAAAAGCCACTTAAAATTAACGCTAATTAAAATCAACTAGAATTTATGTTTGTAGGGTCAATCAACTAGTCTAGGCTAGAGCCTTGAATTAGGTTCGAGAGGAAACTCTTCAAGGCTTATAAACAAACATATGAGTCAGTTCCAGGGAGTGTAAAAATTTTAGTAAACGTGAAAGTTATCTAGGACCCCCCTCTAACACAGGGACTAAACACGAGGTTACGTGTAGAAAGGGAGCAGAGATAAGCTCTCCAAAGATAGACCAAGCATAGTGGGGAACACATATAGAGGAATTGTCATGGGATACTGTCGATCACTCTTTCCACGGAGCTTCGTGGATCTTAAATTTGTTTGGGATCCTCAATTGTCTTCCAGACCATTTGATTTCGATACCCTCGATAGGTTTCAGGCTTGATACCCTATTCATTGAGGTCCACCTGACTGTCGACTGTACCCACCTGGTGACTATTCGCGAGATGGAAACCTATGTGCCTTTATTCTAGAGACTTGCATAGGTGACTGAGGGGGTATACCATGGTAACTAGGGTAGATGTCGGGCCATGCTTTGCAAAGTATACCCGGAGGGTGATTCCATGTTCAAGTTTCACTTGCACCGATAAGTTTCTCTAGTGTTGTTTGGTGTAATTGTTCTTCCAAATAGATAGTGGTTTGCTTGCTTTATCTCATAGAAACTTTTCTAGTGTGTGTTGGTTTTCAACGTTAGTAAAAGCCTTACTATGTCCTTGATATTCTCACAAATTGGAAGATCAAGAGTTCCACTAGTCGTGAAGGCTTTAGGGCCTACCGCTAGTTACTTTGGAGCCACCACCACCACCATTATGGTGAATACTTGACCAGCAAGGTTCATTTGAGGTGACCGGGCCACAGGAAACTGTGCCCGAGCCATCCCTGAGAGGAGAGCACTCAAATCTGGAGGAACTGACTATTTTGGACCTTGGAGCGGAAGATTTTAGGAATTTTAACCCTCTGATCAATGAATTGTCGGTGCCACTTTTGATACAGCTTGCCCCTCCAAGGGTAACACATCACGAGCATCAGATAGTCCTGCAAGCAGTGATGGAAGCAAATGCTTCTACTTTGTCAGGGAGTCCTCACACTCCCTTAACGACTGCCACCAGAGGGGGTGTTCTGCCTCCTAACTCACCTTTGTCAGTTTGGACCATGATGGTATCGAATGCCTCTACTTCAGGGAGTGGACCAATTCTATCTATGGCAGCGATCTCTACACTTTTCACACAGAGTGCGACGGGTCCTTTGTTTTCATACAGAATGACGAACTTTGATACAAAATCCGTCCTCTCCTACTCCACCCTACAGACCATGGGTCTAGGGGTAGGGAGCTCAAATTATCATTTGCAAGGGTCCATGGGGGGCACCTCAGCCCTCTATAATGCTTTCCCTTATGGTGGGGGTCATATACCTCCTTTATCCCCCTTGCTAGGCGAGGCTCCCTAGTAGCCCGTCTGGCTGAACATGAACTACAACTTGTTCAGATCAAGTAGTCAAGGACCTTCTTCCTACACCACATCGGTGGGTTCAATGATGTTCTGTTTGTTCAGTGTGTTTGGAAACAATTCTTTCTCGTCAACTACCGTCTCGGCCGATGGAAACCTTGTTTTGGAAAACAAATTTTCGTGCAGGGTACTATTCCTACACATGGGGAAAACACAAGAATCTTTTCCTCACAAGGAATCTGGAATCAGTGGTAGGGATTAGTTCCCTCATTAGGGATGTCAACCATGGGTAACCCCTTACATGGTCAATGGAAACCTGGGCAAGGCTCAGTACCTATGCATGTCAGAATGATAGGGGACAACCCTTTCTAGAATGTTTGGAACACAATGCAAGGAGAAATCCCTGCCCAACCCTCAATGTCCAACTACGGGAGTTAACCGATGACGTCCCAACAAACACATTATCCATTCGCTAGCTAGGGCCATGGTGTCTACTAGAACCTTGGTCAATAGCCTAACTTTTCCTGGCAACCTGTTGCTAGCCAAATTCGAGACTCCTTTCCTCCTATACATAGTAAACAACCCAAACTACCAGTTCGAGGGACGTTACATTTTCCAGACTTGTCAAGATTGATAAATGACCCTGTTATCACTGAAATTTCGTCTGCACATGGCGACAAGAACTCCACATCATCTACACACAGCGACAAGAACTCTACATCATCAAAACAACAATGAAGTTATTCATGGAACTGTTCACAGCATTCCAGAAGGGTCAGAAACTATACAAAAATTGAAAGACACTTCACATCAGTAAGGTGCGTGCGTATGTGCGGGATAAGAACGTGTTGTGCGCGCTTAAGCGCACGATGCGCGACTATCCACATAAAAATCCGCGCATCTACTAATACGACACATTAAATGCTTAAGTCAGCCTCCCGACCGCCAACAGACCTTCGCCCAAGATGATTTGACATCCAGATCAGGGTCGGTCCTGCAAAAACGACGAATTTATGGCTTAAGCGAACCCTAAACTAGCCTATGTCTACACCGGGAACTAGTTACGTGACCGCCTGGAAATGGCTATAAAAAGGAGTGAAGGCTCATTGTTTCAACAGGGAATTCAGAGTAGAGTTACGCTGCTCAGATGCTTCTAAGCCTAGTCTTGGATCACCAGTTCATCAGCTGTGTAGTACCGAGTTCTCTCAC
>JZKD02S1608237.1:1056834-1074360 GCA_000966675.3 Picea glauca | reverse complement strand
GAAAAAACTACCGAGCTTACCTTCTCTGGGCTTGTGAAAAATACATTGAAGGGAGTTTCATCATGTCTTTCTAACCACATTTTCATCTCTATGTCTTTGGCCTAATGCCAGCTCCCTATTGCTCTCAACTTAACCTTTGAAGCATGCCTTATACACAAGCCTTGTCGTACTTTGCCTCTTTGACCTGACACCTTGACCCATAGAGGAATTTTCTCCGAGTGTCCTTTTCCTACACATGTATCCTTTATATGAGAATCAGTGTTTTCCTTGCACTCATAACTAGTATGATTGCAACACTCGTTCCTCCTTTGTAACGTAGCATTCTTTTATTATTTTTCAAGCTCTTCAAAATGTTGAAAAAGACAAAAAAAAAAAAAAAAACCCCAAAAAGAGGACGGGAAATTTATTTTCTTTTTATGGAAACACAATGAGTCTCCCTTGGACAAAGCACATACTTTCGTTTGTTCATCAATATTTGGGATTTAATATGACCTTAGGAAGATGCTCTCACTAGAAAGAGTTGTGTCCTCCTCTGTTTGGTTATCCTTCCAAACACATGGAGAGTTTGTGTTGCCTCCTGCATCGTGAAATTATGTCAATGTCATGCTGCCTGAGTCTGATCATCTATCATGATATTGTACAAGGGAATTTTTACCCAGCCTGAGTCGACCTTTCTATAGTTTGTCTCTTTCCCTCATGCCCAACCATCCCAAAATTCCAATCAAGTCCTTGTTCGAAATCAATGAAGTTCTCTACCTGATCATTGAGATCCTCTTCTTTGTTCCTGATGAGCTGTCAAAGACCTTTGGGTAGTAAAGTTGTACACTCACATTACACTCCTACCCAAGTTTTGAAGATCTTTAATTTGTTTCTCGATCTCTAAAGGCCTCATCTCCAACCATCAGGCGTTATTGGCTTCTTGAAGATGGATACTATACATGTATATCTTTGATTTTGAGATGTATATCCACTGTGTATTGGTTGCAACTACAATTTATATATTTATATGACATGGATCTGTAGTTTATTTGATTGGTATCCATGATTTATTTCATCCCGAGCATGGGTATGCCCGCCTTGGTGAGACAATTGTTATTTTTGTAGATGGCACCTCCCGAACTCTAGTCCCATGCTCACTTGCTTCGTACATTGGTGAAGATTTTGTAATGTATTTCGGCCATCAGATTCCCTTATGACCTCACACATTATGGGACATCTTCTATAAACCTAAATTGCACCACATATGAATACCTAGCATCAGGACCTCTTACTTGCTATTTTTTCCAAGCCATCACTGAGCAACTCTTCTTAAAAACACTATTTTTGAAGATGTATGCACCCTACACCACTAATTCCCACATACACACACTTGTTGCACCACTACAGATCACATATGTATGCTAGTTGCACCATTACATACCCCGTATACTCACAAAATTTGCAAAAATTAAAAAGTTGCAAGGAATTCGTTGAGATTACGGGCTATTGGGTGGTTTCCCAATGAATCCACCACCTATAGCCTGTCACCCAACCAAATAACCATCCTTTTCCCATATAAAAAGAGGTGTTGGGGTCTCATTCCTAAGCCAAGCATATGAACAATGAAACTCTTCCCATTTCACATCCCCTCCTTGCTCCAAGAATTGCATCCACCTTGTGAGATTTGCATCGAAATTTCTCATTCTTGCATTTTTCCTCCATCATAAGCCTATGTCATTTACCTAGAAGAAGTGTGAGAGGAGAAAGATACATGGAATCATAGTTGGATCTTGGTGAAGAGGATCCTAGACCAGGTTCAAGGAATAGTCATCGATCTCATTATAAGCAAACATTGTGATATCAATAAAAGGAATACTTTTTCTATCCTGAAATATGATGTCTCAAATCTTTGTGTATAATTTATGTATTATAATAACATCTAACCCATGATTTATATATGATATGCATGTTTTTAGTTTCTTGTTTATCTGTTTGTGAATGTAGGCTAGCCTTGGGAGGAGGCTTGTAGTCAACGAAGCTATCGAACGTGAAAGGATCAACACCGGACGTGGAGTAAAAGGTAAAGTTATCAGGTCTTTTCACTTTGTATTTCATGCACGAATTTGGGGTATATTTGGGTTAGTTATAAAAAGTAGGAGAATTTTAGACGGTTAGATCTGTATACATGTTGAACCCTAGTGTATTCCATAGGAGGTTTCCTGCTATAGAAAGAAGACATCAACACGACTTCTTTCATAACAAGGTATGGTCATTATGAGTTCACAGTGGTGCCCTTTGGATTATCAAATGCACCAGATGTCTTCATCTTTTTAATGGATGGTATTTTCAGAGAATACTTAGATAATTTTGTCATTGTATTTTTAGATGACATTGTTATATATTCTAAATCATAGGAAGAGAATGAACAACACTTGAGGATGGTATTACAAGTACTAAAGGAGCATCATTTGTATGCCAAATTGAGCAAGTGCTCATTTTATCAGAAACATATTCATTATTTGGGAATATCATTTCAGAGGATGGGACAACAGTGGATCCTGAGAAGATAGAAGCCATTAGAGAATGGTCAGTTCCAAAGAATGTGACAAAGGTCAGATCATTCATGGGCCTTGCAGGATACTATAGAATATTTATTAAAGGATTCTCAAAAATATCACACCCAATCACTTCCTTGCAAAAGAAGGGTGTGAAGTTTCAATGGACACTGTATTGCGAAAATAGTTTCCAACACTTTAAACAATTATTAACAAGTGCGAAAATGCTAAGGATTGTAGAACCAAACGAAGATTGCATTATATGCATATATGCATGTAAAGAAGGAATTGGTGGAGTCCTCAGTCAAAATGGGTTTGTTATATGTTATGAATCAAGGAAGTTGAAGGATCATGAAAGACACTATGCCAATCATGATTTGGAGTTGGCAGCCATAGTGCATGCCTTGAGTAAATGGAGACACTACCTCATGGGGAAAAGGTTTTGAGTTGAGGATAGACCATAATGGTCTTCAATATTTATTTGATTAACCAACTCTAAATGCTAGGAAAAGCATATGATTATAATTTATAAGTGAATATGACTTTGATATAAAGCATATCAAGGGGAAAGAGAACAAAGTGGCTGATGCACTCAGCAGAAGAGTGCATGAATTGAATTCTACAACCATTAGAATGTACCAATCATATTTGAAATAAATAATTTTGGAGGCTGCAAAATTAGATTTGCAATACAAGGAATTAGTGGAAAAATTACAGCAAGGTAATTTGTAGCAAAACATTGAAGACTATAAGCTAGAAAATGATGAAATTATGAAGTACATGGGCATAATTTATGTACCAAATTGCCATGAATTGAAAAATATGATATTGAGAGAAATGCATAATGTACCTTATGCTGGGAACCCAGGTTATCAAAAAACTATTGCAGTTGTCAAGAGCCAATATTATTGGCCAAGAATGAAGAAAGAAGTTGTTGATTTTATTGTCAAATGTTTGGAATATCAAAAGACAAAGGTTGGACATAGACACCCAGCTGGGTTGCTACAACCATTACCCATTCCTGAGTGGAAATGGGAAGTTGTAACAATGGATTTCATCACCAAACTGCCTAGAACAAACAAGCAACATGATTTTATCATGGTAGTGGTGGATAATCTTACTAAAGTTGCCCATTTTATTCCAGTAAATCTCACTCACAAGGAAGCCAATATTGTTGATATTTATATGAGAGAAATTTCTCAATTACATGGTATACCCAAGACAATTGTGTCTGACAAAGACCCAAAATTTACCTCAAATTTTTGGAAAGGATTATTTAATGGATTCGGAACAAATTTGAATTTTAGTACAACTTATCATCTAGAATCAGATGGACAAACAGAGAGGGTGAATCAAGTGATTGAGGATATGTTGAGGATGTATGTGATGGATAAAACATCAAAATGGTAAGACTACCTACACTTAGTAGAGTTTTCTTATAACAATGGGTACCAAACATCTCTAAAGAGGAGCCCATTTGAGGCACTTTATGGAAGAAAGTGCAACCCAATAGTAAGTTGGGATAACCCAACAGATAGAGTTGTGGTTGGGCCATATTTACTCAGGGAAATGGAGGAGAAAATGTTGAAAATAAAACAAAATTTAAAGGTTGCCCAAGATAGGCAGAAAAGATATGCTTATAAGGGCAGAACTCAAAGGGAATTTAAAGTGGGATACCATGTATTCTTGAAATTGAAAGCCAACAGAAGTTACCTGAAGTTGGAAAATTGTTCAAAGTTAGCAGCTCACTATTGTGGGTTGGTTGAAATCCTAGAGATGATTGGTCCAGTGGCTTATATGATTGAATTTACTGCATCTATGTTTATTCATAATGTATTCGATGTATCATTTCTCAAGAAATATATACCTGATGCTAATCATGTTATTGATTGGAATGTTATTCAAGGTGGAGAAAGAAGTCGTTTTCTAAGTGCATCTGATACGCATTCTAGACCAAAAAATCAAATAGCTTCGGAATCGATCCATAGGGATTGTAAAGGTCCAATGGACCTGGTATGATATTGAGGACACTACTTGGGAGCATGAGGATGAAATGCAGGCAGAATACCCGCATCTTTTTGAGGATTTAATTTTTTTTTTTTGTATATGTTTACATAATGCACTGAGGATAGTGCATAAATAAAGGGAGGAGATTGTAATACCCCTAGGCTGAACCCAATTGTAAATGTAAAATGAAAATGTATGTAAGTTTCTAAGTTGTTTGACATCATTTTTGTATGCACCTTCCATGGTATAGTGCGTGCATGTACTATGTAGTAAAATGATGAAGTGAGCACATTCTAGGATACCGCACGCAACAACTTAAGTTCGTGTGATTTTGAGGCTAGGGAGCCTTTATGTATATGTTGTGTTTTATAGGCTGGTGAGCCAGTTTATTATAAACCAAAAGGATTATGTGATGATTAGGCCAGAGAGCCTAGTTGTTAAAGGCCAATGATCCTATTTTTGTATATGTCTCATCATTGATATAAAATAAATCATTGCGCACAGACCAACCACGATAAAAGATTATGGGGGACTACACTAGTTAGGGAAAGGGGGGGGGATAAAACTTAAGGAAAAGGGGTTAAGCTAGGGAGCTAAGCCGAAAAGGAATATTATATTAATATTACTTAAAGTATAAAGTATGGATAATTATTTTATATTAAGTTCTAAGGATGGGGACAAGTGGGCCAAAGTAGCTCCCAACATGAAAAGTGTTAAGTTGGGAACATGCATACATATAGTTTGGACCTAGTTCATTTTGGGGGCCATTCATCCATTCATGCAATCATTTAGTCATCCATTCAAGGATTCCATGAGCATTCACTCACTCAGTCAGTTTTCCTTCATACCTTTCTATCATTGTACATGATTACCCATACCTATTTGTGTACCTGGTTATCTTGGGAGATGGACTGAAAAAGTGGGTTGTCAGGCCCATGGTATATTGAAGAGGCGAGTTGTCAGGCCCATGAGAAATCTCTCAAGGTGAGAGAATTGTTGGGAATTGATTTTTGAAGGTGCTAAACCACAGCTACAGGACTCTGATACTTCCTGTCCGGCCTATTGCTGAAACCCAGAAAGGAAGTGGGGCAGCCGAGGGACTATTGAGTAGAGAAGGGGCACACTTCCTGGGGTGGTACATGCATGTGGGGAATGAGGGGCTTTAGGATGTTAGTTTGAGTTGGCACCTAAGACAGAGTCCTTCTTGTTGTCTGTGATACATCATCCTAGTTAGGAATCCCTTTACCCGGGTGGAGTTTAGTCCCAACTCAGGGGTGACCCACTGATGAGAGTGATGAGCACTGTGGTCTAAGTCTAGGAGTTTCGTGGAAGGTCTTCATGCAGTTGGTGATATTATTACCAAGATAAGTGTCAATTGTTTGTTAATTTATATGTTGCATTATTATTTATGTGTTATATTTATGGGCATTTCATGTCTATGATGCATGTATATGCTTACTATCTTTTCTGTATAAATCTATGCATTTACATTATGTATTTATTTGTTTAAGTTTTATATATAAAGTTCCACAAGAGTCTTTGTGTGTATATTGTATATGTTTTTAATTGCATTACAACTCAAAATTTTTATGTGGCATAGCCTAGTTGGGTGTTGGGGATGTTATAATGTGGTGTCAGAGCATAAAAGAATTTTTTGGAGTAGCATGGCCTAACCTGGGTGGTTGGGGATGTTACAGCTGGAATGGAATCTCCCGAAGCCTGAAGTGCTAAAGTTCTGAAGCATCGTATATGATGTTGCATGATGATGTCACATAGAGTGACGTGGACCTACCCTAAGTCTACCATGTGTCACTTGTTTTTGAACTTTTGACAGACACTTATTACTATTTGGGACCTAGCACATGTCTCTCATCATTGGGGACACGTGTCACTACATTAATTGATTGACAACCAAGAAAAAGAGATAATCATATTCACCAGTTTGACGTTTGGGTATTTTTAAGTGTTATAAGCTATAGTCTTCTGAAGTCCGAAGCTCCGGAGTGTTGGAGTTGTTAAAGAAAGATTTTCCTCACTCTATGAAATCTTGCAGAGAGGGAATTATTCCATTTCCCTATGCAGACTCACTTTCCCTGATTGATAAATCCCGAGACAAAAATAAAAAAATTTCCACTTGTACACATCTTCCACACTATACAACAAGCGTATACATAGGCTACTCCACTACAACCTATGTACATCGGGATTTGTGCCAGAAAATCAAAATTAAATGTCGAGTTTCCATGTCACGATAGGAGATGTATGATCCTTGGCCTTCTGTTTATTGGAAACATTTCGACTCGACCCTTCAGTTGCATTTTGAAGTCTATAAAGAGCCCAATTCCAAGCTATGGAAAAGGAGAGAGAGAATTCAACTTTGAGAGAAAAGTTACTTTGGAGAAATTATTACTTCATATTGAGTCTGCATACCTTTGTCCTTTAAGTCTGAACATAGTGTTCAACCCCCAAGCTCTTCCCTTATTGATGGAGAACCTCATTGTCTCCCTTCTATGAGCTTGTTTTTGGTGGAGGATTGAACTAGTGGAGGCCCAACTGGAAGGAACTTGGCTTCTTGTTTCCGAACCGTGCCGACATGGAAGTATATAATATTTTCACTTCTGCTGATCATTTATTAATAGAAATACTATCTTCCCATCCAATTGATATCTTGAAAATATATGAGTTATTATACATGGGCAGTTTTGTTTTGTATATTAATGGATTATGCTATCTAATGTGCTAACCTTTATATTATCACTATATGCTTGCTTCACTTGTTTATTGAGAAATTGTTGTAGGTATAAAGATTTGGGTAAAAGTGCTCAACAGTGGACATCTTCAAACATCTGGATGAGGTAGGTACTTTTCTTATCTCACTTGCACATCAGTTTATATAGCTTGTTTATGGGATAGAGTTGATTTATGTAGTCATAAAATGTCTATTGTGGTTTACCCTAGCCATAAAGATATTTTCCTCGTAATAGAATTGGCGACCGTATTGGGGATAATATCTTCTTTCTTAGGGTTTGAAGTACTTTTCTCTTTAGATTTCTCTCATTTATATTGTGGTTTCTTTTCGTAACATTGCTTGACAACTCCTGTTCACTCTGGGTCTGAGTTTTTAGCTTTCCTCCCTTGCCTGGCCTTGTTTTAAAGCATATATGTGCATTTTCCCTTGACAGTTGTGTATACATGCGTGTTGTATTACTGCAAGCTGCATGTATACGCTCTGTTTGCCTGAACAGTCGTGTACACCTCTTTTCCTTTCCCGTTTGCTTATTTTGGTGTTTACTGGGTCGGATTTGATGTTTTCTGAGCCTTCTTGGGTCTCTGTAGTGCCTGTTGAGTGCATGTGGGATGATAGGAAACCCTCTTTTGGTTGAATTTTTGGGCAAATATTTCTCCTCATTTTTTCATTTTTATTTTCCTTTCACATTGGGATGGGTGTTTTTTCTGCTTGGTATCCTGCTTGAGTTATCTCTTTTTTATACACAGTAGGGTTATGTATCAAGTTATTTTTCAGTCCATGCATTTTCAGTTTTAATATATTGAAAATACAAAAAAATAGGCATTTTACATTGCTCGACATTTTTGTCTTTGAATCTCTTTCATTAGCTTAGTGCATATAGTGAAATATTGCATTTTTACTTATGAATTGCAGAGTTGAATTTGAAAATTGCATCATTTTTTAGAAGCATATCATTCATCAAAAGTTGAAGTTATAACTATGCATTACTTTCATATTTACTTTTCTTGCAGAGTCATAACACCATGAGTTTCATTACCATACCTTTTTGAGTAATCATGGCCATAAAATCAACACTATAATTTAAAATTTATTAGTAACAATTTTATTTTCTAGGGTGCACAAACTAGCCTAGGATTTAGTGCTTTGGAATAAGATTTTTGTGAGTAAACTTATCCAAGGAAATTAAATCAACATATGTGTCTAAGTCAGGGAGTGGAGAAATCCATTTTATAATTGGTAAGATCAGGAGGCTCCACTCACAACAGAGTTAATCATGAGGTCACACGAAGTTGGTTAAAGGGATATCCCCCCAATACCTTCCTAGCATCAGAGATATTTTTGGGGATCTATTCATATCTGGGGATCTTGTTAGTGTCTTTACCTCCATGAGAGGTGGTTCTTTAGAGGTTTCAGGCTTTTCTACCCTGCCCATACGGTGGACCTGACTTACGAATGCTTGCCTGTGCATCAGTTATAAAGTGTTTTATTAGTTGCTTGACTTAGGTGTCTCATAGGTTACTTGCAGGGGTTATTCTGCAGGTACCCTGGGTCAGATAAGGGTTGGAAAACAGACAACCTTTATGGAGGATTACCTCTCCATGGGGATCTGACCGACTGGTTGTTAATCCCATGAGGGACCTTATAATTGATTATGTTACCTTTGATCTTTAGCAGGGAGTCTCAAGCCCCTCTTGGGCAAGACATACCTCTTTAGGGAGGGAGGCCACTCAACCACTTTACCCCGTTTTCATGCATATTGGTCGTTTGACTTTTGGTGTGCTCTTTGATTACTAGTTGGCCTTAAGAGTCTATACTGAGTCTTGATTATGAATAGTGGAGTCCCTTTGGCTCCCTCATTTACTTTTTCTTACCCCATGATGCCTACTCAATTCATGGGGATGAATCCTCATGTTTCTTATAATGGTATGCAGAACTGTGGTACTCAGACCACGCCTTAGGTCTCTATTCATTCTCCTGTTGATATGCTTTCACCCTTGCAATCCTCTCCCTGGTCCACTTATATGAATCCTATCATTGGATCCGGGGGCACCATGGCCCCAATGCCTACATATTCATTTTATATGAGTCATGTACTTCAACCTTCCTTTACGATGGGAGGTTGGAACCTCCCCTCTTTTGGATCCAGTCTTGGTTATGCTCTTATAGGAGACAATACTCAGATGGGTGCTTATTCTACCTACTACACTCCATCCATGTATACTCCATCTGCCATGTCAATTCCTTTGAACACTTTTTCCATGGTGAGTCCTCGTGTATCCCCGGGTGTTTCATACAGGGAGAATCATTTTTACGGTTCGGGATACCAACTTCACGAGACACTTCACAAGGGGAAAACATATATCCTCACTCAAATAGTCCTTATCATACTTCTGCCTATTCATATACTTCGGTGATGATGCCCGTTCAGACATCTCTGAATCAATTAAATGGAGGATATACTACCTTTTCAGATAGGGACATGAGGTAAACTAGGACCCTTCCTGGCCTGCAATGTTCCAAATTCAATCTTTCCCTGGACCTTGGAATCAAATGCCACAACTCACTGCTAGTCTAGTCACTGTTAGTCACACTGGACCTCCATCACCAACCTTTTCCAGTCATGTTGGACATGGGCCGACAACTTCTATAGGTTATGTTGACAACCCATACCCAGCCACTGCTAGTCATGTAGGGGGCACCACTTTAGTCACCACAAGTCATATCAATGACACATCTGTGACCTCTGTATATGATGTAGGATATTAGTCTCCCACCTTTGTCTATCACATTGATAGTATGTCACCAGCTATCGTGAATGACACTCGGGGCATTGAGAATACCTGACACTTCATATGTAAGCATAAATTCCTTTGTAGTACTTGTGAAGAAAATCATCTTACTCCTTTATGCCTAGCCATGACTAGGATACCAGAAGCGTGGGGCTCACCTAAGGGCCATTTAGATTCTGAGGCGTCTGTGGTTTTCCCACACCTTGTTCCTCCAATTGACATGATAGTAATTCCATTGTAATATTCTCTTGATCACACCCTCATTTTTTAGGGTGATGCATCCCCTATCCTTGTTATCTTGCATCCTCTTAAACCTAGAATTGAAGAAGTGGTCATACTAGTGCAATCTTTGGTCAATCCTACTGTCTTTATAGAGGGTGACGCATCCTTCAACCACATTGTCAACATCCCTGATCTTGCATCTTCTGAATGAGAGAGATATCTAGTTTCCCTGAGTCCTCTCCATCCAGGTTTTGAGGAGATCACCTTCTATTAGAATAGTCTTGTGGGGTATCCAATGCCCTCGCCTATGTATTTTCCTATAAGAGATATTATCCGATCTATCATGGAGACTATATAGTCCATTATTTCTTTATCCTCCTCATCTTGGAGAGATTTGGGTTTTCCTAAGATTATGTCGGCTATCCGTAAGATACTGACATTCCACAGAATTTTGGCACGGGAGCCTTGGCCTCCCTTGTGACTTGCCGCCTAGACTCTCCCAAACGAGTTTAATTTAAGCTCTTTTCTGACTCATCTAAAAATGAAATAAGATTTATGAGTGATTTTTCCCTTTCACACTCGTTAAATTGGACTTGAAAGGTCACGAGTCTTAGTTAATCTCTTTTCCGACTCGTTGTCAAAAAGTGAAAAGATCACCAAGTGAAATTGTCTTTTTCACACTCGTAAATTGGTTTTGAAGAGACGTCTATTTGGCACACGTTTACCCTTTTTTCACACAAAGTAGACTAAAAGACATAAAAATGACATTTTTTGGCATCAGGTTGTGATTGCATCTCATGCGCTTTCTTGCAGTATTGATCCTATATCCGGTTCTCACTTTGCATTATAAACTGTTTTCCTTAGTAGTTTTTGCATCCTCAACCAAGCATAGCCTTGTTTATATCCTTCGCAATTTGACACCCTATACCTAGGAGGGAACATTTCCCTGAGTGTCCATCTCCCGCATGCACTTCCCTGCATTGAGCATAGGTATGTTCCACTACTAGAACTAGTTTTTCTTACTTGCGACACTTGTTTCCTCCTCTGTATCATAGCATTCATTTGTCTATGAAAAAACAAAACAAATATGGGTGAGAAGGGAGTATTATCTTATATCGGAAGCAGTCATGTCACCTTTGAACATATCACAAAGTTATTTGAGTCCATTCATCATCATAATTTTGGGATTAGCATGGCCTTAGGAAGATGATCTCATTACAAAGTTTTCTCTATCGACTGGTTACTCTTTCAGTCCCTATAGAGAATTTCATTGATGCCTCCTACATATTATGGTTTCATCATCAGGTCTATGCTACCAGAGTCCTCCATATGTCTCATGCTCTTGTTCAAAGGAAGTCTATCAACCTGTGTCATCCACTCCTCAGAAATCTTGAATTTGCATGTCGTCCATACCCTCAGTTTGTCTCAGAATCACATGATACTGTAGTCCTATCATCCACCCTAGCCCTACTTTCATCATTGGTAGGTAACCTTGAACCCAACAGTCAACATTTCATCATTGGTCATTCACTGGGTGTTTTCCCTTATATTCAATGGCAAGACATCTATTCACACATTGAGATTCGTGTAGTGTCTTGGATGCCATTAGCCTTATTGGTGGTTTCCTCGCCTTTGTCAACAATTTTTCACCATTGGATGTTATTCCAAGGGTCTTCTTTGTGTACCACTTGCACTTGTCACACGTGAAAGACGCACAAGGTTGTTGGTTCATGAACATGTTCTTCATTTGATTTCCACCAAATCATGAAGTTCTTGCTTTGTACCTCGTGATGACTGATGAGAAATGCCTCAATGCTCTCCTTTCAATGAGTCTCTTTCCATCAACTTCATTCCATCTTTTCTGGAAACGATACCTAGAGTCTGATGAGTACCTTGAGGCTTGCAGTCATTATTGGCATGCTATCTCGCCATTGAGAATTGGGAATACATAAATGTCTCATGATCGATGGATTATTCAAGTTTTTGACACCAACTCCTTTATTCACACTTGTAAGAATGTACTCGGTTCCTTGACACCTACTTTCATTATCAATAGGTTGTCTCACATTTGTTAATGGTATGCCTCCATTACTAGTAATAAAATGATGTCTCATTGTGTTTGACCTCAACTCCTTTATTCACATGATGTAGACTTTCACCTTTGGCGTATTGTATAGAAGACTTGAAGACATCACTATGTGGCCATAGCTCCCCTGAGTTGTTGCTTCCTTTTCATTGGACCAGTACCTATATGACTTTAGTGATAATGAGAGATCAGATTGTACTCTATGGTATACAGACATCTTTAGATTGGTTTTGAGAGTGGTCCTACTCAGCCTTGTTCTTGAGTATGACATCTATTGGCATGTAACTACATTTGTATTTGCCTATTCATGGACACAGACACTTGTTTGGTATATTTTCCACATGGATCTACAGTGTAATTTTTGGCAGCCATGTATGCAAAGTTAGTACAAAATGTAATGAGAAACTGAGTTCATCGAACTGGTCCCCTACCACTTCACTTTTGGGTTATTTATAAATTATTTTAGCCATTGCAGATAGTCCTATGACCTCACACATTAGGGTGCATATGTTAGAGAAAGATTTTCCTCACTCTATTCAATATTGTAGAGAGGGCCTTATTCCATTTCCCTATGTAGACTCATTTTCACTAATTGATAAATCCAGAGACAAAAATACAATTTTTTCCACTTGTACGCATCTTGCACACTATACAACAAGCGTATACATAGGCTTCTCCACTACAGCTCGTGTACATCAAGATTTGTGTCAAAAAATCAAACTTACATGTTGAGTTTCCATGTCATGATAGGATATCTCTGATCCTTTTCCTTCCATATACTAGAAACGTTCTGAATCGACCCTTCATTTGCATTTTTAAGTCCATAAAGAGCCCAATTCTGAGCTATGGAATAGGAGAGAGAGAATTCAACCTTGAGAGAAAAGTTACTTTGGAGAAAGTATTACTTCATATTAAGTCTGCATCCCTTTATCCTTTAAGTCTGAACACAGTGTTCAGCCCCCAAGCTCTTCCCTTATTGATGGAGAACCTCATTGTCTCCCTTCTGTGAGCTTACCTTTGGTGGAGGATTGAAGCGGTGGAGACCCAGTTGGAAGGAACTTGGTTTGTCAGTTTCGAACCGTGCCGACATAGAAGTCTGTAAGATTTTCACTTCTGCTGATCATTTATTAATAGAAATACTCTCTTCATGTCCAATTGATATATTGAAAATATATGAGTTATTATCCATGGGCATGTTTGTTTTTTATATTAATGGATTATGCTATCTAATGTGCTAACCTTTTATATTATCACTATATACTTGCTTCACTTGTTTATTGAGAACTTGTTGTAGGTATAAATATTTGGGTCAAACTTCTCAACAGTGGACATCTTCAAACATCTGGATGAGGTAGGTACTTTTCTTATCTCGCTTGCACATTAGTTTATATAGCTTGTTTATGGGATAGAGTTGATTTCTGCAGTCATACTTGTTTGTTGTGGTTTACCCTAGCCATAGAGAGATTTTCCTCGTAACAGGAGTGATGTGATGTGATGACGTCACCTAAAGTGATGTGAACCTGTTAAGGAGTTCATATTTCAAAATTTTTGAGGGATGTTATAGAGAAAAATCCCAAAGCCTGAAGCTCTGAAGTAGCAGATCCCCGAAGCTTCGAAGGTGTACTGCACAATGAGTTTTATAGTTCAGCGGTCCGAGGGTTTCATGATGTGTAGAAGGAGAAAACTGTCAAAGCCCACAGTTATAAAGTTCCAAAGCCTTGAATTCTTGGAGCGCCGAAGTGATGTGGACCACTATACGCATGCCTCATTCCAATCTGCTACATTACTTTGGTATGTATTTTGTACCAATGAGAACTAGACATGTGCCAACCATTGATTGGGCCATGTGTCACCTGTCATTTTGGCCACGTGTCCACTCCCTTGTTTCGACACGTATCACCCCTCTGGTGTGTGAGTATTGATAAGAATCCAAAAGTTCATAGATTCATCATTCGGAGGAAATGGATGGTGAAGAAGGAAAATATTTTGGATCTCGAAGCTCCAAAGTGTCAGAGCTCCAAAGCTCTGAAGAGGCAATTGTTAGGAAGTTATCCTCTTCAACATTCGGAGGAAATGAGGTGAGGTTAAAGGAAAAATCTTCAAAACCTGAAGTTCCAGATCCCTGGAGGCCCAAAGCATAGGATAAGTTCCTTGCATCCAACACTCAGTCACAACCCGTGGTCAAATGCGTTCAGGGGCTGAAGAAAAAGGGTTAGTGCCCAAATTTGTTTTTTGAAAACAAAGAATGGCTTAGAGAAGGAGCCCGTGTGGTTTTTGATTTGTACACACCTACACCTAACGAAGTAAATAAGGCTTGTGTACCTTACAAGAGGATCCAACATAAGTCTAAGAACATAATTCATCTCCAGAAGAAGATCACCTGTGCAAAGATCAGCTTCACAAGAAAGACAATTTTAAGATAGCCATTAAGGTTAAGGTAGATCACACAACCATGGTGGAAGAAGATATAGGATCCATCGATCTAAGGAAATAATATATCATGACCGTCAATGGATTAATTCAGATGAAATCCACAATAGACGTCACATATGGGAGCTACAGAGGGGAACCGTCAGATCAACATTCAATTAAGTCCTGACCGTTGGATCAACACAAGTAAGATCTATGAAGGAGAGAAGTTGCAGAGATAGAGGGAATAAATAACCTCTACAATCCTTCTAGACTGTCTATTTGTAGATTCAACAAGATCAATGGTTGGCATTGATTCCACTACAGGTGAGCAATTTCTATTACGGAACTTGAGAACGGAGATAAACGTCATGCTAGTTTGGACTCCACAATTGTCCTTGATCATATATATTCACACTGGTTTAAGCATGAGAATCGTTCCTTGATAGGAGGTTAGCACCTGAATAATTGAATGAGGTCATAGAATTGATCAACTGGGTCAGAGTTATAGGTCCTTTGGGCATATGAGAAGAATTAGGTTAAACGCCTTTGTATTCAAACTATGTTTATGTGGATATTCGATCTTGTTAGTGATTGAATCTAAGAGCTAATATGACCCTTGGCACCCCAATTTTAGGATTTACAATGTAGTTACAATAGAATATTGTATAAAAGAGTTTTAGGATGAGAGGTCCTGCATCAGTAACATTTTGCTCAGGACTTAGATTTGAGCATGAAACCAGGTGTTAGAAAGGTCTTGAACAGTAGAATATAACTAGTTGCCCGGAAATTGGATATGAACCATCAAATTCTCAAGAAATCAGTAAAAGGAAGTCTGGTATATATTATTGAACCATAATGGTTCAATTTTTCATGAAATTATTGAGAACAATTAGCCGAACAAAGTTTTGTTGTCTACACATTTTTGCATAATTAACCATTGTCAGAAAAAAATAGAGTTATCACAAAGTTTAGAGAGATGGATGATTCACAATAGGCTTATAGTAAAAAAGATGAGATCAAAGGAATGGATTTCCATTTGTATATGGAAGGAACAAACTCCAATGGACATGGAGAAGAAAAGGATGATAACATGAATATGGAAGAAACCATTAGAAATTTGTAGAAAGATGTACAAAGTCACAAGGATGATAATGAAAGAATTATTAAATACAAGGATTCGTAGGAAGACTTAAACATGAAATTAATGCAGAGCTTGGACAAAATTGAAAATAATTTGGATAAGGAGAGTGGCTCCAAAAAATTAGGAAGCCACGGGACCCCTGAGGGAAAAGGAAGATTAAGGAGTGGTAGTAGACATCACCATCACTCCCAAGGACATTCCAATAGGAGAGAACACAACATCTCAATTCCATCCCCTCTAAAGAAGCATAAGAGGTATGGGGTGGATGAATTGAGAGGAAAAATGAACAATATTAAACCTCCTAATTTTTATAGAGAGAATAAGAAAGACAAAGATGTCAAGACATGGTTGCTGGGCATGAGAAAATACTTCCAACTACATAATTATTCTTCTCATGCAGAAGGAAGAACTGTTATTTATCATATAAAAGGAAAGAAATCCATGTGGTGGTATCAACTTGTGCAAGTGTAGCACATCAGAGAGAAGAATGTTACTTGGAAGGAATTCAAGAAGAATTTTGAGAAGAAATACTTAACCAAGAGGTATTATGACAAAAGGATGAAAGAGTTCTTCAAAATCAAACTAGGAAACATGACCATTGATGAGCATGAAAGGATATTTTTAGAACTGTTGAAGTATGTCTCCTTCATCAAAGATGTGACACTTAAGATTTAGAGATACTTGAGTGGGCTTCCATATTTCATCAGTGATAAAATTCAATATGATGATCCTAAAACTTTGGAGGAAACCATAATAAGATCCAAGTGCTTATACAATCATCATAAGGGAAATACTACTTTCCAAAGAGCTTGGGAAGGCAAGAAGAAATTCAAGATGGACAAGAGGAAGAAGGGGAACAAGAAACCCTTCTTCAGAAATAGTTCTCAGGGACAACAAACCCCTAGAGAGATCATAATGACCGAGAGAGGTGGGGAAAGGCCAAGGTAGACACCCATTCAATGTTGGGGATGTAAAGGAGATCATATATATAGAGATTTTCTACACATAAGTGACAAAGTGAGAACTATCCACAATATACAACAAGATGAGACAATGGAGGACATGGACATAAGTGTTACAAGGATCTATGCATCCATGGAAAACAAGCAATAAGAGTTTCAATCACACATGATTGAAGTAGAAGGTATGATCAATAAACACGCCTTTACTATTTTAATAGATTCAGGAGATAGTCATAGCTATATAAATCCTAAGGTATTGGAAAGATTGCAATTTACAAGAAGTAAACGTGGGAAATATTGGTTGGTGCAACTGGCTACAGGAGCCAAGAGAAAAGTTTTCAAACTAATTAAAGCATGTCCAGTGGACATGAATGGGCTAAGTACTAAGGAAGATTTGAACTGTTGATTAAGGTTGGTTGTCATTGATGTCAACCCTTGAAGAAAGACCTGTAGCACAAAGTTTTGGGTAATGGACCCAATAGTGTTTGATGTGAATATGACTCATTATTGTTTTTCATGGTTGATAAGAAGTAAATATGGATGAACTCCAAAGTGGTCCCCTTATGGTGAAAGCCCTCACGGGAAGACACTTTGTGGAGTAAGAGAACCCATGCTTAATTATGG
>JZKD02S1608237.1:1019997-1047771 GCA_000966675.3 Picea glauca | reverse complement strand
ATTGTTTATTTATTACTACTCATTATTGGATAATAATTCTACATTGATATAACATTTGAAGAAAAAGGATTATAATTATGTTATTACTGATTCACCCCCCCTCTCAGTAATCCAAGAAGAGTTTCAATCACACATGATTGAAGTAAAAGGTATGATCAATAAACATGCCTTTACTATTTTAATAGATTCAGGATCTAGTCATAGCTATATAGATCCTAAGGTAGTGGAAAGATTGCAATTTACAAGAAGTAAACATGGGAAATATTGGTTGGTGCAACTGGCTACAGGAGCCAAGAGAAAAGTTGTTAAACTAAATAAAGCATGTCCAGTGGACATGAATGGGCTAAGTACCAAGGAAGATTTGAACATATTTCCCTTGGGTTCATATGACTGTATAATTGGTATGGATTGGTTGGACCAACACCATGATGTATTATACTGTAATAACAAGGAATTTACTTTCCTGAATGAGGAAGGGAACCCGAGAACAGTCCAAGGAATTCCCATGGAAGTTACTGTCTGAGAGATCTCAACAATGCAGCTGAAGAAGTGTTACAGGAAGGGCTTCCAAATAATTGTGGCTCATATGTGTTACACCTCAAAATTACTCACTTCAATAGTGTCGTAAGTGTCGTCATTAGAAGTGTTGTAAGTGTTGCATCTTGTCCACAAGTGTCGCATCTTGACCACAAGTGTTTCAAGTGTCATAAGCATCATACTACCATATTTCCCATGTCATGCCTCTAATGACATCACAAAGACACTTAAGACACCCCAAATACTAGTTTGGAAGAAGAGAAATTAGTTGACAGGAAGTACAAACCTTTTTCCATTGGAAAACCCACAAAAAAAATGGATTTTGGAGAGGATATCTCCCCTACCCACTGTCAGGGAATGATGGCACTCCCTGAGCCTCTTTGGGGGAGTGCTTGAGCACCCTGTACAACCTTTTGGGGGAGCACTACCATTTTTTTTAGCAAATTCTGGGTTTGTTGAGGCAAATAAGGGAAGAATCCCTCAATTCCTGGAGGTAGTTGGATTAGAATAGATGGTAAAGGCATGATCTTAGGGGAGATCCTCAAATAAAGGATAAGAATCCTCAACTCATACAAAATATCTCTCAAGTGGTTGGACCTCTCCAAGGTTATATAAGGAGACCTTCTCATGGTGAAAGGTACAAGGAAGATTGAGAATTATACCTAACTTATGATCTCATAAGAAGGTAGTGACAATGGAGATTAGGAATTATATCAAACTTATGATCTTATGAGTGAGATGTCATCAAATAAATCAGTGGATATTATTTGAGCAAAGGGGTTGGACAAGGAGAACTGGAAGAAGCTGTTGCACCTTCATTCAAAGGATTGTAAGTACTTTTACTTGTTCTCATTAATAATCAATGCTTGGTCTATTTCTTTCAAACTTGTGCTTGTTCCATATGAGTTTGTCTACAGTAGATGGATCTATAATTGAGCTAATCTTAGTAGAGTATGAAGTCTTTTGTACCTTTGTTTGTCCTACAGGATCTATGAAGGAGCTCAGGATCAAAGCTCATCTAGGACTTTGCAAGGACAAACGTCGCTAATAAGGTACATATCTTTCTCCTTATATTTAATTTATTAGCTTGGTTAGATCTAAAAGGAAGTCAGTGTCCATGTTAATCAATTTTCTTTGTTGGCCTTAGGAGTCTAGAGACCAAGAGGGAATCCACTTGTCTGTAGGGGGATTCACCTACAAGATAAATTGGTGGCTCCACTGGGGAGGAGCTCTGATTTTTTTTTCCATTTCCAGATCTTGTTTTGGCCTTTTCCCCACTGATTGATCTTCTCCACATTTTCATTTTTATTCTTAGAATTGTTTGATTGCTTCTTTATGTCATCAGGATCACCTTGATTGACTGAATTTCCTTGATTTTTTTGAGTTTCTGGGAATTGTTCTGAGCTTTTGTAGCAGAGTGCTCCCCTGCCCTTGCTAGCAGAGCACCAACACTCCCTGTTGTTGTTACACAGAGTGTTGGAGCACTCTAGTACCCCTTTAGTACCCCTTACACCAGAGCGCTATCCCATTTTTAGTGAAAATCATCTAGGTTTTCAATTTTCTGGGTTCAGCTTTTTCGTTTTGCATTTGCTCAGGGCCTCCTATTCTCAATGCATCTTCGTATTGGCTCTCAACACCCTGTTTTCTAAGGATTAATCATATCTTGTTTCTATTTTTGACACTTTCCCTTACCTTGCAATAACTCTTTGTCCTTGGTGATTTAGAGTCGATTTGTCATTTTCTTCTCGTTTATCTGAGTGAGTGAAAACTTTGTAAGGAGTTTAAAAGGTCTTTTGTACTTTTATTTCTTATCTTTGAGTCATCTTGTCCAAGATCTTTCTCCTTCCTTTTGAGTTTTTGGCTTTCTGTTTCTTGTTTGATCATAACAAGGGTTTCTTTTGGTTTATGTGAAGTTTGCTTCCAAATTTCTTAAATATCACAACTCTTGAAGTCTGATTAGCATAAGAAGATTTACATATACTGGTTATCAGTCACATACAAACATTTTAGCATTGCATTGGATTCCTTATTGAGGACTATTGCATGAGGTCTTTTCATCTTGGTGTTTGACAATGAAAGGAAAATCCTTCTCCTTCCCTTAATTAGACATTCATTTAAAGAAAAGATTGCTTATCATTTCTTATGCATGTTTTGGGAACTGAGTCATAATATCACCAGTCTTGACTCTCATACACCTCTAAGTAAACATCAACCACTAAAATAAATGATTAACTAAAATTTATCAGACTTGTTAACATCTTTGATAGCAAACCTACATTATTTTAAGGTGTATGGATTTGGAATAGGTTGAAAGGATAACTTTCCAAAACTATCAAACAAACTTAGCATATTGCGATAGGGAGAGAAAATCCAATTTTTGTATAGGATTTCTGGGATCCCCCTCTCACACAGGGGTTATGCACGGGGTCACATTCAGGAGAGTTATGAAGATTATCCCTCCGTGGTTCAACTGTTTGTAGTGGTCAGATCGTATATTGGAGGTCACTTGAGGGTATACCCACGATTATTTGTGGGAGCCTCTCGAGTTGATTTCAGACTTGTTATCCAGCCCATACGTTCGGATCAGACTGTTGAATGTACCCTCCCAGGGGATGACTATGATTTGGTGACCTTAGTAGCCATAATCTTTAGGGTCTCACACAAGGTGACAGTGAAGGGAAGTCTCACTGTACCTAGAACAGATGTTGGTCAAACTCACTCGGGCTCCTTGGAGGGTAAATCCACAATTACTTCATGAAATCTTTCACCAAGGCATAAGTATATTAAGAAGGTCACCAATGTAACTGATCCACCTGCTCTACTCCCGCCTCTTCCTATTTTGATCTCGTGATGTTGGATTTCATCACCAACTAGTGGTTTCATTGTGGGAAGGTTTTGTCTGCTTGTTTTCTTCTAAGATTCATAGCGTGTGTTGGTTGTGTTACTTAGTGGACCTTAGGTCGAGTCAGTGTTTATGACATCAAATCCTGAGAGTACCAATGGAGGAACCCCTTCTCCCGGGGAACCTTATACCTTTCCTTCATTTGGAAAATTTGTTCCTCTGTACATTTCCACACTGAGTCTTCTGGGACTCACCATCGGATTACCGGTTTGGTTGTCCCCCACTCTGGTGATCTCAAATCCTCCCAATGTTTCAACTACACCTAATACTTTAGATGTTATTACACCACCCACACATTAACCTCATGTCAAATTTTCACCTTCTTCGCCCATTAAGTCTCCTTCCCTTTCTCCTTCTTTGTCTAGTGAAATCTCTAAATAAAGTAGCCAGGTTGATTAGAAGAAGAAGAAACAGAAAGAGAAGAAGAAGAAGAGCCTGAAAAGGAACAAGGCCCCAACAACATCAAATGTTGGATCCAAGCAATGAGTTACTATTAATAGTACTGGGAGTGTTGATGAGGTCAACAAGATTAAAATAAAGAATCTGAAACCCAAATTCCCTTGCAGTCTTTGTAAGGGTGACCACTTTCTGAGGGATTGCTTTGGTATTCCCAAGGTCTTCGAAATGTGTTCCTTTGCATCATCAGCCTCTGCTAGTCATGCTGGTTATACCCCATCAACTAGTGACATTAAGGTTGGTAAGAAGAAGACAACTGTCAAATTCCCTTGTATGTTATGCAAAGGTGATCATTATTCTCACCTTTGTCCTCGCATGGACGAGGATTCTTATCTTTTGGAAAAAATTCAAATTCCAAAAGGTTATCATGATATTTCTGCCAACCCATTGTTAGTTGATGGACTGGTCAATCTGGTTCCATCCTCGATCAGTCTGGTTGATCAGGTGGTCAATATATTTTCCTCCTCGATTGAACCACAAACCCAAGTAGTTGATCCAGTTTCTTCCTCGGTCAGTCCCACCCTTGATCTGAAGAGTGTTAAAGTGGTCGATCTGGTTCTGTCCTCAGTCGATCCCACTCTCCCATTAGAGAGTGACACCAAAGAGGTCGATCTGTTTCCACCCGTTGACCCCATTCTCCCCTCGGAGAATGAAACCCAAGCGGTCGATCCGGTTATTTCATCGATCAATCCCATTCCTCCTTTGATGAGTGCCAAAGTGGTTGATCTAGTCCCTTCCTCAGCTAGTCCCACCCTTCCTATGAAGAGTGCCTATGTGTTCGATCTGATCACATCATCGGTTAATCCCACTCTTCCTCTGAAGAGTGCCAGCGTGGTCTGATCCCATCATCGGTCGATCCTACTCTCCCTCTAGAGAGTAAACCTGATACTATCCATGTTTTTCTTGTTGATACAGAATCTACCATGCTGGGGGGAATTCCTCATTCTTCCTTGAAACCCCCTCCAAGCAATGAGGCCATCCTTTTCGATTGGGGTGCACTAACTGGACCTTGTCTTCCCTCTCACATTCCTTTCCAGATTATAGTACATGTTTGTGTTCAGGACATTCCTCAAACACTGATAGATGAAGGTGCGTCCATTAGTATTTTTTCCTCTATTTCTTGGCACGCTTTGGTTTGTCCTTAGCTTGCACCAAATACACAGAATCTGTTAGCTTTTAACAGAAGAACTAGTCAACCTTTAGGGACCCTTCCTTAGTTTCCGATAACTTTGGGAGGGAAAAATGTCTTTATTGATGTCATGGTAGTCTGAGACCCCTTGGATTTCTCTTTAATCCTTGGGCAGGATTATGTCTATTCCATGAAAGTTGTTGTTTCCTATTAAGTACCTATACTAGATCTGCAAATATACTTCAATAATACCAAGAATAAACCATAAACCATTCAGCATAACATGAACACAAGAAATAGAGAAAACCCTTGAGGTAGGGTAACACCATATATTAATCCTTATGGAAGGATAAAACTCCTCAAACAATCCTTGCTTGTAAAATCACAATATTCTTCACTATGTTTCATTACATTGCTTACACTTCTTTATATAGCTCTCCCTATATCCTATGAACCTTCTAGAGAGCCTTCTCACATGGGCCTTTATTAATATAGTGGACCTAGTCCACCTTACATTGAATGACCACATTCTCATATATTAAATGACTTCCACTAATAACACATAACTACATTCCCATTGGGTACCTCCCTAGGTACCCCATATTACCTCCCTAGGTATACTACATGTCCACTCTTTTTCACATGATATCTTTCCCTCACAATGAAATAATTGTGACTATTAATCAACTTTCCTTCATCGGTCCTGACTAGATTACCTCCCTGAATGGTTCTTATATGACGACAGTATCACCCCTGCCGCATGTCAATTATGTGGCATTGTCTCCCACAACTTCAAATTCTGATTATTTAGATCTGGTAGTTGACATGGCGATCTCTTCAGTAGGGCTATTGGAGCCTGATTTCCTTACCCGTGTCGTGACCCTCAACATGTATTCCTTCCAGAGTAATTTTCTTCCATCCAGTGAAGTTCTCTTGGAAGCCATGACTGAGTTTTGTCCCTTGACATGGTGTTCTTCCAGAGCATTATTCTCTTGGAAGTTGTGATCAAGAAGATTCCACGAGCATAGTTTCTCTTATTTGTATCAAGCTCGTTAAAAAATGAAACAAAGGTCACGAGAACAGTTTCTCTTCTCTGTGGCAAGCTCATTAAAAAATGAAGAAAAAGTTACGAGAATAGTTTTTCTCTCCATGGAAGGCTCGTTAAAAAATAAAACAGAGGTTACAAGCATAGTTTCTCTTCTCTATGTCAAGCTCGTTAACAAATGAAACATAGGTCATGAGCATAGTTTTTCTTCTCTGTAGAAAGCTCGTTAAACAATGAAACAAAAACTTTAATCATAGTTTTTCTTCTCTGACGCAAGCTCGTTAAAAAATAAAATAGAGGTCACGAGCATAGTTTTCCTCTCTGTAGCAAGCTCGTTAAAAAATGAAACAACAATATGGGGATTGAACTCGGAGCTTTGAGCATAGTTTTCCTCTCTATGGAAAGCTCGTTAAAAAATGAAACAAAAATCTAGGGATTAAACATGGATCCCTGAACACAGTTCTTTTCCTATGTCAAGATTGTTAAAAAATGAAACAGTCACCTCTCCTATCAGGTCGAGTCTTTCACCAAATCTCGTAGATGTCAAGTCGAGTCTTTTGTTAGATCTCGTATTTGAACCTTCATTTCATCCACCTGTATCCTTTTTCTCCATCTAGTATAGAAATTGGTGACAACCTCAAAGTCAATGAATGAATTGAATCTTTGAGGGAATGTCTCCATCCTTTGATGATCATTCTAGAGTTAATCAACTAGCTTTCAAGCTGGGGGCATACCGAGCTTAGTCTTTTATCTTTCTCGTGCTTGTAAATACATGAGAATGCAACCAGGTAAACTGTTATCTCTTTTTTGGACCTGCATGGATAAATGAAAAAGGAACCCCTTGGAGTCTTCTTTGAGCTCTTTTCAAACTCTCTAAACACGAAAAGATTGCCGAGTGATCTTGCTTCCTTTCCCATTCATTAAAAGGTTTGAAAGGGCATTTTTCGAGTGATAATTTATCTCTTTTTTGGCCTCCCAATACTAACATTACGAAAGAGGACAACATTGGAGTTGTCTTTAAGTTGTTTTCAAATTCTCTAAATATGAAAAACCACCGGGTTTACCTTCTCTGGACTCGTTAAATGATCATACATTGAAGGGCCCATATGGGACTAAACCCTTACTTCTTCCAGTTCATTAAAAAAAGTAAGAGGGACTAACCGAAGGTGAGTCATATCGAGCATGTGTTACCCTCCTTGAGATCGTTAAATTAAAAAGAGGTACTCGTCTATTTGGATGGTGGAAAAATTGAAAGAAGCAAGCCAAGCCATTTTTTGATAACATTACTAGTAACCCTTATAGTCACCCTTGAACACAACACTTTGTCTTTGTATGCATTTTAATTCGTTGAACCTCTGCACTGAGCCAATCCTCTGAGTTTCTTTTACTTCTTTGGGTCACCCGAAGAAAGTCACCGTATCCACTGCATTATCGTGTTTTGGTCCATATCAAGTTTCTGTTGTTGTGCCTCAGTGTTCAAGGGAAGTATCTCAATCGAGAGTCAGCCATCACAAATATCCTGTTTCAATACTCATGTCAGTCCATGTTCATTTGATCTACCAATTACATATCTGTGTCATTTTTGTGTCATTGATGGGGGATACATCAAGGCCCTCCTTCTATGAGACTATTCCTATCGACTTCAACACATTATTCAGGAGCTAGACTTAGAAACTAGTTAGTACCTTGGGACCTGCATGCCTCAATGGCAGGCCTCCTCGTGTTCGACAATGGGTTTACATCATTGACCCCTAATCAGATGATTCCACAGATGTTCGACTTTAGCTCATTCATTTGCATTCATTAGAATGTACTAGAGTACCTTGGGAATCATTAACATCAATGGTGATCTCCCTCGTGCTTTTTAACGGTTTACATCACTGACCGGTAATCAAGTGGTTTCTGCCATGTTCTACATCAGGACATCTATTCACATGGTTAGATTCGTACTACATCGGGATCAGTAAGAAGACCCTGGGTTGAGTCATCACTCTTATATGTACTTTGCCTAGGTTTTGAAGGAGTTATTTTGAACTATGGCACATACATTGTTACATAGATCCACTTTGTATTGGTCATGGCTATGTCTTGTCATCTCATAGATCCATTGTGTATTCTTCATGGCTATGATCAGTTCAGGTCATAGGAGTATATATCCACATTATATTTGTAGTGGCTATACCATTTTTTCAATATAATTATGGATCCATAGTGTATTTTATGGCGACCATACCTAAAAAGTCTTTATCACTCAAGCATAGGTATGTCTGCCTTGTGTTTTTGAAACATGTCATAATATTTGTTTGATGGTTGTGTGCACATTTTTCCAGTGTCTCTGTGTCCATACCCTTTCTCGAAAAAAGTCTACAAAGTACTTCAGTCATCATCATCTTCTAACTTTGTACTTTGGGGGGTAATCTGTTACACCTCAAAATTACTCACTTCGATAGTGTCGCAAGTGTCGTCATTACAAGTTTTGTAAGTGTCGCATCTTGTACGCAAGCATTACATCTTGACCACAAGTGTTGCAAGTGTCATAAGAATCACACTTCCATCTTTCCCATGTCATGTCTCTAAAAACATCACAAAGACACTTAAGACACCCCAAAGACTAGTTTGGAAGAAGAGAAATCAGTTGATAGGAAGTACAAACCTTTTTCCATTGAGAAAACCAAAAAAAAAAAATGGATTTTGGAGAGGAGCGCTCCCCTACCCATTGTTAAGGAGTGCTAGAACTCCTTGAGCCTCTTTGGGGGAGTTCCTGAGCACCCTGTGCACCCTTTTGGGGGAGCACTACCCTTTTTTTTAGCAAATTCTGGGTTTGTTGAGGAAAATAAGGGAAGAATCCCTCAATTCCTGAAGGTAGTTGGATTTGAATAGATGGTCAAGGCATGATCTTAGGGGAGATCCTCAACTAAAGGAGAATAATCCTCAACTCATCCCAAATATATCTCAAGTGATTGGACCTCTCCAAGGTTATATAAGGAGACCTTCTCATAGTGAGAGGTACAAGGAAGATTGAGAATTATACCTAACTTATGATCTCATAAGAAGGTAGTGAAAATGGATATTGGGAATTACATCAAACTTGTGATCTCATGAGTGAGATGTCGTCAAAGAAATCAGTTGAGATTATTTGAGAAAAGGGGTTGGACAAGGAGAACTGGAAGAAGCTATTGCACCTTCATTCAAAGGATTGTAAGTACTTTTACTCGTTCTCATTAATAATCAATGCTTGGCCTGTTTCTTTCAAACTTGTGCTTGTTCCATATGAGTTTGTCTGCAGTAGATGGATCTATGATTGAGCTAATCTCAATAGAGTAGGAAGTCTTTTGTACCTTTGTTTGTCCTACAGGATCTATCAGGGAGCTCAGGATCGAAGCTCATCTAGGACTTTTCAAGGACAAATGTCGCTAATAAGGTACATATCTTTCTCCTTCTCTTTCATTTATTAGCTTGGCTAGATCTAAAAGGAAGTCAGTGTCCATGTTAAGAACTTTTTTGTCTTGGCCTTAGGAGTCTAGAGACCAAGAGGGAATCCACTTGTCCGCAGGGGGATTCACCTACAACAATATGGAGGAAGCAACTAAGGATAAGGTGAAAAATATTGAGGATAATGTGGTCTTGAAAGACTTTGAGAATGTGTTCAAGGAGATACCTGGATTAACTCCTAGAAGAGATGTTGATTTCTTTATAAATTTGATGCCTGGAGCAACTCTAGTATCTAAGACTCCCTATAGGATGAATACACCAGAGATGAAGGAGATACAAATGCATCTTGAAGAACTTCTGAGGAAGGGGTATATATGCCCAAGCATGTCACCTTGGGGTGCCCTAGATTTATTTGTAAATAAGAAGGACAAGACATTGAGGTTGTGTATTGATTTCAGGCAATTAAACAAAGTAAATATAAATAACAAGTATCCTTTGCCAAGGATTGATGATCTCTTTGATCAGTTAAAGGATGCAAGAATATTCTTAAATATTTATCTCAGGTTAGGATACCAGAAGGTAAGGATCAGATATGAAGACACCAGTAAGAATGCCTTCAGGAAAAGGTATGGTCATTACGATTTCACAGTGGTGCAATTTGGGTTATCAAATGCACCAACTATTTTCATGTGCTTAATGAATGTTATTTTCTGGGAATACTTAGAAATGTTTGTCATTGTATTTTTGGATGAAATACTTGTATATTCCAAGTCATAATAAGAACATGAGCATCATTTGAGGATGGTGTTACAAGTGTTAAGAGAGAATTAGTTGTATGCCAAATTGAGCAAGTGCTCATTTCATCAGAACCGAATTCACTATTTGGGGCATGTCATATCCGAATAAGGGATAACAGTGGACCCCAAAAATATTGAAGCTATAAAAGGGTTTACAACACCTAAGAATGTGACAAAAGTTAGATCCTTCATGGGTCTAGTTGGCTACTACAGAAGATTCACTGCAGGGTTTTCAGGGATTGCTCACCCGATCACTTCCTTGCAAAGGAAGGGGGTGAAGTTTCAATGGAAAACATAATGTGAAAGGAGCTTCCAATAATTGAAGCGGTTGTTAACCAGTGCTCCAATTCTGAGAATTGTAGATCTTAATGAGGATTACATGGTTTTCATAGATGCATGCAAAGGACTTGGTGGAGTCCTCAGTCAAAATGGATTTGTGGTATGTTTTGAATATAGAAAATTGAAAGAGCATGAAAGGCTCTACACCACTCGTGATTTGGAGTTGGAGGCCATAGTACATGCCTTGAATAAGTGGAGGAACTACCTCATGGAAAAAATGTTTGAGGTGAGGACTGACCATAATGGTCTGAAATATCTATTTGATCAACCAACTCTAAATGCCAAACAAAGTAGATGGTTAGAGTTTCTTTGTGAGTATAACTTTGATATCAAGCACACCAAAGGAAAAGAGAACAAAGTAGCTAATGAAGTCAATAGGAGAGTGCATAATCTGCATGCTACTGCTATTAGAATGTATCAAAATGATCTTAAAAGAAGAATTTATGAGGTTTCAAAAGCATATTTGTAGTACATGGAGTTAGTAACAAAATTATAGCAAGGTAAAATGCATCATAAGGTTGAAGATTATAAATTGGGAAATGATGAAATTATCCTATACAGGAACATAATTTATGTACCCAATTCTCATGAATTGAGGAGTACGATCTTGAAAGAGATGCATAATGGACCTTATGCTAGATAACCCTAATATTAGAAAACAATTGCAGCAGTCAAAACCCAATACTATTGGCCAGGCATGAAGAAATATATTGTTGAGTACATTGCTAAATGTCTGGAGTGTCAAAAGTTCAAGGCTAAGCATAGACAAATAGCTGGGTTGTTGTAGCTATTTCCCATTCCTGAGTGGTGTTAGTCTCCAGTTTTGACTATATTTTTGCCTATATCATGTCAAATATACCTCCATTTTCATATCTAGTATCATTTCCCTCTAGCCTTACCATGACACATTTGACATCCTTTTACAACTAAATGGGGCTATTCAAGGTATTCTTATGATTCAAGTTATTTTTAATTTATTTTGATAATTTAAACTAATGTTGATACTAACGTGACATGAGTTAGGTACTGTTCCTTTGAAACAGAACTTATCAGTACCAGGTACCAGCTCACACTTAGTGGAGATGCCAAAGAAGATGTCGAAGGCTTGCATGACATGGCCAGAGTGGATTGACAATCTGATTCATATGGTTGATTAAGTCATGACTCAATATGATGACTCAGGACGAGATTGTAGAACCATTTTATTAGAATTCTTTATGATCCACGCTTCTTGACATTGCGTGTCATGAAGTTGTGAAGTTCGTTTTAACTGACTATGAGTCATTTTCAGAACTGAGATCCGTTTAGATTAATGCACCTATGTTTAAAACTATTTTGGAGAGGATCTATATAAACTCGGATCACTCTCAAGAAACGTTGGTTACAATATGCTATGTGATACGATTTCTGATAATACAAATTTGCTATGCGTTATGTTATTCGTTGTTAAATGATTTGAGTTGTTTTATGAAATATGGAGCGTGAAGTATGAAATTTTTTTGCATGGAATGATCTGAGTAGCTCTGGCTTCATTTTAGGGTGATTGTACCTCTTGGTTGGGCCCACCAACAGGTTCAATTCGTTGTCTCTTTTCCACAATAGAGTTAGTTTATTTTCTAGTTTTAGAATCTGCATGTAAGTTAGTTTTGAGTTTGGAATTACTTTGTTAGATTCAGTGTGATATCAAATCATAGATTGATGAATGTTGAATGCGTTATTTATTCCTATAGAACTTGAAGAATGAACCAAGTGCTTAACCTAGATTTGCTCTGTTTCTAGTTTTCAGTTTGATCATGATTTAAAGGGAATGCAAGTTTAGGTTTACTTTGTTCTGTTAGGATAGTTAGCTTACTCTGTTATGTTAGGATAGTTAGCTTATAGTCTGTTTTTAATTTTCAATTTGATCATGATTTAAAAAGGAATGCGATTTTATATTTACTTTGTTCTATTAGGATAGTTAGTTTATAGTCGGATTAAAGGAAGCTTCCAGTACCTGTAGGGTAAATAGGACATTTATTTGTTTTACCTGTGGTTAGATTTAGAACTGTTTTTGGATGCTTAGATTAAAAGGTTTTTAAAAATGATCTCTCTTTTATGGTTTAGGTAGAGTGGTATGTTAGCAGGTTGATGAAAGAGGAGCTGTGAAACGAAGGGTGAGAACTGACATATCTGTTATCACAGGTTCCTCTGAAACTTAATCTTAGTTTTTCTTTCATCTAGTATGTTTTCATGAGAAATAGAGATCATAGAGGTAGATTTAGGGGAAATACAAAACAACAAAAAGAAGAAGCCTCCACCCAAAAAGAAATAGAAACTGAGATTGGAACTCTGGTTGAGGAAACCATAGAGCAAAACATAGAACCAGGAAACACCACATACCAACAAATTCAAATCTCTGTTGATCCAAACTTGGTTGACACAGTTAATCCAAAAGAAGTGCAAGCTATTCTTAGGAACCCTGACACTATAGTTTCACATGTAAAAACTGCAACTATTGAATCAAAGGTAATAGGATCCTCAAAAGAACCAATAGGAGATAGCAATTTTGTCAAAAATAATCCAGAGAGGTGGGATTTCACACCCTCGCCAAAGAAAGATCAGATTGCATATACAATTTTTGGTAATCCTTTTAACATGGCAGAAAGAGGGAGAGAATTGGATAGAAGAGAATGAGGAGAAATTCATGTTGAAAATGAAGAAGAAGAATAAGTAGAGACTGAGCTAAGACCAGAAACCACCTTTGGGTTTCCTATTTTGGACTTGGTCCAGAATGTCAATATGAAAAATATCCCACCTTCGGCACTACCAACCTTTTATGGGAAAAGTAGTGAAGACCCAGATGTCTTTCTTTTTTAGTTTGATATCCTATGCAAGAGTTATAACTATCTCCAGGATGCACATAAGTTGAAGTTTTTTCCTGCTACCCTAAAAGATTCTGCATTACGTTGGTTCATGAGTTTAGGAGAGTACAACATTAGATCTTGGGAAGATATGAAGGCACAATTTTTAAAGAAGTACCAGGACTATTGTAGACCCAAGGATTCTCGAAATGATATTTTTAAAATGAAACAACAAGATGAAGAGAGCCTTGAGGATTTCTTAGAAAGATTTACATATACTCTTCAAAAATCTGAATATGATGATCTCCAAGATGAAGCAATCAAGACTCTTTTCTTAAATGGGGTTTCAGATGAATATATTGACACTCTCAATTTAATGGCTTTAGGAGACATTTATCAAAAAGACTTTGAAGCAATCAGTGAACTATGTATAACTTACTCGAGAAGTAGGGGGGAAACTGCAAAATGTGTGAGAGAACCTGTCAACAAAAACACCAAAGTACCCACATCTAGTGGAGTTACTAGAATTGAATTGGAAAACCTTTTGGAAAATTTTAAAACAAAAATTTTAGGAACAATTGGCTCTCAATTAGACACTCTGAAGATTAGGAGAAAGCAGGAAGAGGAAAACCCTGTATTAAGCATATTTTGCCCAAAATGCAGAAAAAGGCATCCTTTACAAGAATGTCCTTTGGACAATGTTTCTGTATGTGCAATATGTATTGAAAATCATAAAACAAAAGATTGCCCATCCTTACAAGGATTGCAAGCCATATTCAAGGGAGGGGAAGCTCCAGGGACTCCATCTACACCTAAGAGGCCTTGGCAACCTAGGAACTCAAATATGTATCGAGAACCATCCCCACAACCTTCCATATACTATCCACCCTTCTCTCAACAACAACAACATCCATGGAACTGGCCAAATTGGCCTCCGCAAAATGTTCCTGCTCAAACTTGGTACCAAGGATGGAGAGACCCAAATTTTGAAAATAACCAACAACAGCATGCGGTACCAATTCCCCAGAATCCATGTACTCAGTATCCTCCAAACATACATCAGTTATTGCCTGGTTTTACTCCACCTCCTTTACCACCCATTCAACAAACTCCTCAGCAGCCTCAGAATCCACCTTGCCCCACCATTTTGCCCACTCAACCCATTCCAAATCCTAACCACAGACCACCTCTGCCACTCCATAATGTTGATTTTCAAAATTACCCAGCTTACACCATAAACCCCATTTCCATATAAGAAATACAGTTGAGATCTGGAAAAAATTTAAATAAAACTTAGCCTGTAACAAGAACAACACCAAAGGTAATTATCCAAGAACATGAGGAAGAACCTATAGATGATTTGTCAAATGGGGCATCTTTGAAAGATGTTATCATTCCAAAGCATAAAGTATCTGAATCACAATGTAACATACAAACTTAGGTTCCCCAAACACCTCCTTTTCTTGAAAGGTTGCTCATTGAAAAACCAATTGTTCAATCTAAGTTTGACATCATGAATGAACTAAGAAATGTCTGTGTTAAGATTCCATTGTTACAAGCGATCAAAGATGTTCCCATATACACCAAAGCCATAAAATAACTCTACATTAAGAAACCAGGTCAAAAACAAAAAGATCCACCCACGATACACCTAGTAGGCCAGTCATCGAATTGTATTTCTGAAACGCCTAAAATTGTGAAGTATGCCAACCTAGGGAACCCAATAGTTTCAGTGACTATCAACAATGTTTCTATTGGTAATACTTTAGTCGATCTAGGTCCAGCCATTAATATAATGACTATCAATACAGTTGAACTATTGCAACTAAGTCAATTCCTTCTCCCTACCCCTACAGTTCTTGAACTTGCTGACAGAACAACTATAAAACCTGTTGGAGTCCTTGATGACATCCTTGTTACATCAGCTTCATGGGAATACCCTGTTGAATTCATGATTATTCATTCAAAGGACCCCACGAAAGGCCATCCAATCATTCTAGGGAGACCTTGGTTGGCCACGACCAATGGTTTCATAGGATGTCGTGGTGGGGATATGTTCATCTCAAATGGCATTTCTTCATAGAAACTTACTCTTTTTCCACCTGCTCAATCGGTTACAGAAGAACTATGGTGGCTAAAATTCCCCTATCACAAGAATGATGAGGGAGAATATTTATTCTCTGTTGATGAGTTTCACGCACTACAAGAACCTACAGAGGATGATATTTTAAGTCAATTTCTTTCTGTGGAAGAAAATGTTGAGTTCCCACAAACATATTTTCAATACGATCAAATTTTCAGAGAGGAATTTCAAGAACGAAGTGAGTTATTTTCCTTGTTTTCACCATCTATGGTTTTCACCATTGATGAGCATCCAGGGTCATATACCATTCCAGTAGAACTTAGCCCAGGAAAATGTCTATACATCAACTCTGAATTAAGTCTCATCCAATAGGAACAATTAACAAATATTTTGAAAGAACAGTCAGGGGAATTTGCATGGGAATACACTGATATGAGAGGAGTGCATCCTGACACTTGCATTCACCACATCTATATCAAAATATAGAGAACCCCAGTAAGATGAACACAAAGGCGTATGAATCCAATCCTAAAAGATTTTTTGAAAGAAGAATTACAAAAATTATTAAACATTGGATTCATTTATCCAATTTCTGATAATAAGTGGGTTTCACCTCTTGTTGTGGTACCTAAGAAAATGACAAGGAAATGGAGAATGTGTGTAGACTTTAGGAAGTTGAACAAGGCAACCCTGAAGGACTACTTTCCCTTGCCCTATATAGATCATGTTTTCGATACCTTGGGTGGAAAAATATACTTTTCCTTTCTCGATGGAATAGTGGATACAATCAGATTCAAATTGCTCCTGAAGACCAGGACAAAACAACATTTATGTGTCCTTGGGGCACTTATGCTTATAAAGTGCTACCTTTTGGACTATTCAATGCTCCTGCTACATTTCAGAGAGCAGTCCTTGGGATCTTTGCTAACTTAATTCATGATTTTGTGGAAGTATACATGGACGATTTTACTGTTTATGGTAACACTTTCGAAGAAGCCTTAAGTAATCTTGAGAAAGTCTTGATTTGCTGTCAGGAATCAAATTTATCCCTTAGTCACGAAAAATGTAAAATGCTATTATCTGAGGGAATAGTGTTGGGTCATCATTTGTCTGCATAAGGAATTAAAGTTGATCTAGCCAAATGAAGTGATAGTTAAACTTTCCTCTCCAAAAACCCAAAAAGATGTGCGAAGTTTTTTGGGACATGCTGGATATTATCATTGATTTAATGAAAACTTTACAAAGATAGCCAGCCCCATGTTTAAACTGTTAGCAAAAGATGCATAATTTTGTTGGGATAACAATTGTCATAATGCTTTTGAGAATTTGAAAGCAAAATTGTTCATGGCACCTATTCTAAGAGGACCAAATTGGTCTCTTCCTTTCCATATTTCAACTGATGCCTCAGACAATGCTTTAGGAGGAGTGCTTGGACAAAAAGAAAAACAGAAAAACTATGCAATTTACTTCACTAGAAAAAACCTTACTCCCCCTGAATTGAACTACACTGTAACAGAGAAGGAATTTTTAGCAGTAGTTCGTGCCAATAACAAATTTCTTCATTACATCACTAGATATGAGGTTTTTGTACATACGAACCATTCTGCTATCAGATTTTTGATGAACAAACCAGTTACTACTGGAAGAATCACACGATCGCTTTTGCTACTTCAAGAATTTAACATCACTATAGTTGATCGGCCAGGGAAAGGGAATGTAGTTATGGATTTTCTTTCTCGTATTCTTCAAGATAGTACTGACATTCCAGTGAATGATAATTTACCTGATGAACATCTATTTGCAGTAGCTATTAAGACCCCTTGGTTTGCAGATACAACAAATTACTTAGCTACAAGAATATTTTCAGCTCATTTGTCACCACCACGAAAGAAAAGAATTGTTCAGCAAAGTGCTTACTACTCTTGGGTGGGAAGTGATATTTTCTATACAATTCCTAATATGATTATTAGGAGATGTGTTCGGGAAGATGAGATTCCTGATATCCTTCAGGCCTGTCATGATGGACCATGTGGAGGACATTTCTCTGATAAGAGAACAACATATAAAGTCTTACAATCAGGATACTATTGGTCGACATTGTTTAAGGATGCAACAAAATATGTGAGAAGCTGCGATAGTTGTCAAAGGATGGGAAGACCTACCATAGAAGACGAGATGCCCTTATGATCACAGGTTGTGATTGAACCATTTGATAAATGGGCACTTGATTTTATAGGACTGATTTCCCCAATATCGAGGAAGAAGTACATCTTGGTTTGTACAGATTTTGTGACCAAGTGGGTAGAGGAAAGATCCTTATATCAAGCAACTGAGAAATCGGTGGTTGAATTTATTTATGAAGATATCTTTACCTGCTTCGGTGTTCCACGAGAGATTGTTACTGATAAAGGTACCCAATTTACTTCTAAGTTGATGAAAGAACTCACAGATAAATATGGGATAAAATATTGTAAGTCTTCCCCATACCATCCACAAGCCAATGGGCAAGTGGAATCCATGAATAAAGTTCTAGAAGCTATTCTTTCCAAGACAATACACTTACATCACAAAGATTGGGCGGATAGAATTCCAGAGGCTTTATGGGCATACCAGACTACATGGAGAAATAACACTGGTCATACCCCTTATGAATTGGTATTTGGCAAGAAAATTCTCCTTCCCATAGAATTTTAGATTCATACCTTCCACCTAGCAGTAGAGTTAGGGTTGAATTTGGATGAGGCACAGAAGCAGAGAGTCATGCAACTAAATGAATTGGGAAAAATTAGGCAAGATGCTCTTCAAAGAACTATCCTTGTACAAAATCAACGTAGCAAATGGCATGATAAATACATTAATAAAAAGCATTTTCAACCAGGGGATTGGGCATTGCTTTTTGATTCCAAATACAAAACTTTCAAAGGAAAACTTATGACAAGGTGGTTGGGACCTTATGAAGTGGAAACCGTTTTTGATAATGGATCTGTCAAAATCAAGACCATAGATGACTCTCAGAGTTCCTTTGTAGTAAATGGACATCGATTAAAAGTGTATAACAAACCCTTGTCAAGAGATGATTTTCTACAGGAAATTGCCAAACAAACAAAAATAAAGATAGTAGGAGAAGAGACTTCTCCTCCTTCTAATCCTTGATCATTTATGTTGTTTTAAGATTTTGTAAATAATAAAATTCTAACAGAAAATAAAAAAATCAAATAATAAAAAATATATAAAAAATTTCTTTTTGGATATGTTGATATATTGTCTTCAGTTTTACAGGCTTTTCAAAGAAAGTATAGAATTGAACTTCATCACTCTTTCGCAATAGGTAAAAAGGTAAGACCAATTTATTTTATGAAATTTTCTTATCAATATGCATTGACTTGTTTTGAAATGAATAAATTTGAGCTTGTTTGCTCCCTTTGAATTGCTCATTAAAGTATGAAAGGGGCATTTATCAAGGATAGGATTATTCTTTACCAGGCCTCATGAATTATGATGGGAAAGAAATCCCCTAGAGTTTTCTTTTAGCATTTTCTCAGACTCTCAAAACATGAGAAAGCAATGAGCATATGCTAACTTGGGCTCATAAAATCCACAAGTAAGTGATTACTGTTCCAAAAATTATGTTTGCAAGATTTCTATCTGCACTCGCGTTGGATGATGTGGAATATGTTAAGGTCCACCTTCCAACAAGTCTCACTCCATAGACACCAACACTTTATCTGAAGTAGAGATTAGAGACTACTTAGTACCCTGGACCCTGCATGCCTCAATGACAGATTTCCTTGCTAACAACCATGGGAATACATCAATGTCTCTTGGTTCATAGATCCTACAGGTGACTTGACACCAAGACCTTTATTCATACCTATTAGGATGCACTATAGGTACCTTGAGGCCCATTGACATCATTGGTGGGTCATCTCACATTGGTTAACGACATTCATTAATGGCTGGTAATCCAATGATTTCTTTTTGTGTTTGAATCCAGGACATTTATTCACACAAATAAGAATTGTACCATGGGTTAAATCTTTGAAGCTGTTGAAGACATAATTTTAATTGATCTCTTTTAGGAAGGAACAAAAGACAGGTTCAGGGATAACCATCAGATAATTTTCTTTCATAAACAGGAAGTCTTTTTCTCAGCAAGTTATTATTGGTTCAAGTTTCTCTACAGATTTTGGGTTATTTCATCAGTACCAGTCAGTGCCAGAACAAAATTCATCAGCTATAGGGGTCATCAGAAATACAAATTCAAATTACAATTTTAGCACTCTCCAGATATAGACTTGACTTCAAAGATATCTATAGTAAGAAATTCATAACAAGGGAATAGGTAAGCTAATTCAGGTATGCTTAGTTTCATGTTGGTTTAATGTATTAAATTACATATTAATAATTTGAACTGGGAATGCCTCGATACTCCATAATATTTCATTATACCTATACTCTGTACTTAATAAACCAATCCATCTTGACATTTCATATCATGGAAATGCACTACATTATCTTGGTTGAATTCGACACGATTCATATGTAATAATATTTTGCAAATGTGTACGACCATCATCATTTCCTTACATGCTATCGATCCTCATGACAATTCAAACGTTCTTCTATGATTCCTCTCACGACTACTTCACACATCATACTCTATTCCTCTATTTCCCTCATCTAATTCCGCTTCTCACCTGTGGACCTTTCTTGTGATACTGAGTGAAATTATGGTGGCAAATTGTCACGAACCTGAGACTTTTTCAGACTTGGAGGCTCTTCTTGAGTATGAAGCCACCAAACACATTTTTTAGAAATCTGGATGGGAGTCATTCTTCAATAAATTTGATGGGTATGATGATTTAGTTACACTTTAGTTCGCTTTGCGTTTTCATGGTGGACTAGCTAAGGTGGGCGAGCTAGAGTTTGAAGTCACAAAAAAATTCATCTCTGAAGCAATTCAATTACCCAGCACTGGTCAGAAATGGACGAAGGGCCAGCCCATTGACAAGAAGCTTTGCACGCAGCTCCTGCAACCACAGTATCGAAAATTACAATGGTCAGAGAACACATCAAGGTCATGGTTAGAATAGAAATGGGTCCAGTTGCTATCTATCCTCCAACGTTACCTAACTTGCGAAGGATGGTATACGATCATGTTTCCATGTCATGCTCGACTCCTGCTACATTTCAAAGGTAACCATTTGATGAATATACCCTATTTTTTGTTGAAGAGTTTAAAGAAAATGGCAGAACAGGTCTGCAAAGCCAAAGATTTTAGAGGTAGCTTATTTCATTTTGGTCTTGTCAAAATATTGATTAGGTCTGCGTTATCCCACAAACAAGAAACTTGGGATATGTTCATTGTAAGAACCCTAGCCTCTGACAAATCTAGATATAAAAATGTTAAGTTCGCTCCTCCACAGAAGAAGATGAACTCTAAGAAAAAGGGTGTTAAAACCCTGACCAAAATCTGAGATGACCCTAAGAATACACTAGACTTCACAATTGAAGACAGTGATGATAATCCTGGTACAGAACATTCGTTTGATGTCCATGGTTCTAATGGTGTGGAAACTAACCATGACAGAGTGGAAAACACTGTTCCTACAGAGGCAAATGTTGAAATTCCGATTTCTCCTCCAACTGCTACAAATATTATTGATGTGGAACAACTTGAAGAGTTAATTGACAAACCTAGGAGAAATACCAAACGAAAATGCACATGCACACTGTTAGGTGTGGATAAGTCTGTGCCCAGTTACCCACCACAGGAAAGATTAAAAAGTGTGGATGATCATGAGGAGGCTCCGGAGTCCTCTGAAATGACATGGACTCTCTCCCAACTGATTCAAAAAGTCTGTAAAGTCAATCAGAAAGCTAATGCGCCCAAATAAATTGAGCAAGACAAGCCAATTCAAATGCTAGTGGATACCCCTGCTCAGGTGTATAAGGAGTTTACTCCTGAACTCAGCCCAGTCGACAACCCTGATCAAGTGTATGATGAGCTTACTTCTGAACTTAGTCCAGTCGACAACCCTGTTCAAGTATATGATGAGTTTACTCCTGAACCTAGTCCAGTCGACACCCATGATCAAAGACTAGATGAGTTCACTCACACGTCTATCCCTCAAACACAACAAGGACATTGTAAAACATTTGAATCTTACTGTGAAATTTCTTCCAGTAAATCCTTGAGACCAATGGTAGCCAGATTAGAAAGAAAGAATCATAGGTTGAAAGAGAAGTTACATGAATACACCATATTAGATTGACACATCAAAACAGAAAATGAACTTATGAAACTCAGGCAAGATCATTTCTCGTCCAAGATTGAACGATTAAAATGAAAAAATAAAGGTCTTTTTCAGAGGAGCAAGAGATTGCAGAAGATTGCCAGGAAGCACATCATCATTAATCGAGTTCTTAAGAAGGAAATCAGAAGCATGAAGAAACATGAGAAATTGAAAATGTTGGTTGCAGCCACTGCAACACTCTGATGAATCTCAGTACCGACTTTTTGTTGTCTGAGGACAGGCAAAGACTTCAGTTTGGGGGAAAATGTTAGTCTCCAGTTTTGACTATATTTTTGCCTATATCATGTCAAATATCCCTCTATTTTCATATCTAGTATCATTTCCTTCTGGCCTTACCATGACACATTTGACATCCTTTTACAACTAAATGGGGCTATTCAAGGTATTCTTATGATTCAAGTTATTTTTAAAGTATTTTGATATTTTAAACTAATGTTGATACTAACGTGACATGAGTTAGGTATTGTTCCTTTGAAACATAACTTATCAGTACTAGGTACCAGCTCACACTTAGTGGAGATGCCAAAGAAGATGTCAAAGACTTGCACGACATGGCCAGAGTGGATTCACAGTCTGATTCATATGGTTGATTGAGTCATAACTCAATATGTTGACTCAGGACGAGATTGTAGAATCGTTTTATTAGAATTCTTTATGATCCACGCTTCTTGACACTGTGTGTCATGAAGCTGTGAAGTTCGTTTTAACTGACTATGAGTCATTTGCAGATCTAAGATCCATTTAGATTAATGCACCTATGTTTAAAACTATTTTGGAGAGGACCTATATAAACTCGGATCGTTCTCAAGAAACATTGGTTACAATATGCTATGTGATACAATTTCTGATAATATAAATTTGCTATGCGTTATGTTATTCGTTGTTAAATGATTTGAGTTGTTCTATGAAATATGGAGCATGAAGTATGAACAATTTTTGCATGGAATGATCTGAGTATCTCTAGTTTCATTTTAGGGCGATTGCACCTCTTGGTTGGGCCCACCAACAGGTTCAATTCGCTGTCTCTTTTCAACAGTAGAGTTAGTTTATTTTCCAGTTTTAGAATCTGCATATAATTTAGTTTTGAGTTTGGAATTACTTTGTTAGATTTAGTGTGATATCAACTCACAGATTGATGAATGTTGAATGCGTTATTTATTCATTTAGAACTTGAAGAATGAACCAAGTGCTTAACCTAGATTTGCTCTGTTTCTAGTTTTCAGTTTGATCATGATTTAAAGGGAATGCGAGTTTAGGTTTACTCTGTTCTATTAGGATAGTTATCTTACTCTGTTTTGTTAGGATAGTTAGCTTATAGTCTGGTTTTAGTTTTCAATTTGATCATGATTTAAAAAGGAATGCGAGTTTAGATTTACTTTGTTCTGTTAGGATAGTTAGTTTATAGTCAGATTAAAGGAAGCTTCTAGTACCTGTAGGTTAAATAGGACATTTATTTGTTTTACCTGTGGTTAGATTTAGAACTGTTTTTGGATGCTTAGATTAATTTTTTTTTAAAATGATCTCTCTTTTATGGTTTAGGTAGATATGATGATGATTAGATGTTTAAGCTAATGGTAGATAGTCTTGGGAGATTACATCAGATCAGAAATAGAAGTACCTGTACTTAAACTCAGAACTGTTTTCATTTGATGAATTAAACAAGAGATGATTAGTTTCAAGATAATAATTAGGGTTCAGTTTCTAAGAGTAAGTTTGTGTTTTCTCCTCAAAATAACCTTTAAATAGGAATTATAATCTTACCAACACATACAATGTAGCAGCTCTAAGTTCACTTACCCTGGTTTGACAATTCAGTGTTTTCAGGTAATTAAAAATATTCAATATAGTAGCCTAACAAGTGGAAGTGGGAAGTGGTGTCAATGTATTTCATCACCAAATTTCCCAGAACAATCAAGCAACATGATTCTATCATGGTGGTGGTGGAAAAGCTTACTAAAGCTTCCCATTTCATTCCAATGAAGTTTACTCACAAGCAAACAAATGTTGATGATATCTAGATGAGGGAAGTAGCATGATTGCATGGCATAATCAAGAAAATTGTGTCTGATAGAGACCCAAAGTTCACCTCAAAGTTCTTGAAGGGATTATTCAAAGGGGTTGTGTTATCACTGAAATTTTGTCTGCAACATTGCATGCAAATGGTTACATAAATATAGCAATGCTAAACAACTATTAGTTCACCTGCAACACCAAAATGTATTTCCAAGAGGGAAAAACTATACAATTGGGAAAAAAGTTGACTTGCACTAACTCACTAAAGGAAGCACACTCACATTGCATGGACCAAAGAAGCTCGTAGAGCGCACAATGCACCATATATGCGACTGTGTACGAGAAACACTGTGCATTCCTATGAATGATGCATTTATGGTTCTTGTCAGACCCTCAACCACTTATGCACCATCTCCCAACTTGATTTGAACTTTAGATCTGAGATGAATCTGAATGGGGGGCTGGTCAAGGACCAAAGAGTTCCCTAAAGGGCCCCTTGTTCACACTAAGAACCAGTTGAATATTTCCTTGAATAAATTCTATAAATGGAGGCCATGGGTGCACTAAGAAATTAAGATTTTCATAGTATTTTTATGATTCCTCAATCCTCCCTTGAGAATCCTCTTTTTTCCTTGGCTCATTCTAGTAAAATTCCAATAGGCCTTTCCACTCACCTCTTGAGGGAATAGGCATTGATTTCTTCATTATTTTCTTTCTTTTCTACCATTGTAAGAAGAGCTCTCCATTAGGGAACTCAAGAGCCCTCCCAAGGAGGAAGAGGGGCATCATAAGTCCTCATTTATCTATGGTGTTTTTACAACTAATATAGTTATCCATTGGTGGAATAATATCGGTCATTGGTTGTTTGTTTATGGTTCTAAAAGTTTCTTATGCATTCTAGTTTTATTTCCATACATGTTTTAGTTTATTTAGTTTTTTATTTCATTTTTTTGGTTTGTTTAACCTGTGCACTAACCTCTGTCTTGTCTAGCAGGCCCAACTAGGCATGCTTTCTCACCCAAGTGATGAAATAGAAATAATAGATTGGAAACCATACTGGGGAAAGGTATCAGTTTCCACCCTATTTGGGCTTTGAGAGAAATTTGTTTTGATCCATTTGTCTTGTAGGTACCAAAACTGACCTAGCCTTACCTTTCAAGAACCAATTTTTGACCTGGAGGAGGAGAATTTAACTCAAAATCCCCCCCTTCCCCCACGACACGTATCAAAATGTGCACGGGTATTTCAGTCCAAAGACACGCACTCAACACATTGTGCACCCAAAAGGATTTTTTCCTCTGCACATCCTGTGCACTATGTGCCCAAAATACTTCTATTCTCTACGCACTATGTCCCCACTGCGTCTCTATCTAAACTGTAACCCATGCACATTTCCAGAGTTTCAAAATTGTAAGAGTTTTTGTGATGATTTGAATGCCCGTAGCCTTCAAATTCTTTCTTTCATGCAAATTGTAAATGTACTCCACTTAGACTCCTTTCCCATATGAAATTTTAGCTAAACATAGGCACTTAGGGGGTAAAAAAGAACCATGTTTTCTCCTCTTTTTCTTTGGTTGCCACATGGATGGCTTGTTTGGTTTGTAAAATTTAAGTTGAGATTATTTTCCATCACATATAAAAACACTTGCATTGGGACCAAAAATCAACTTTGATCATTGAGTACGCTCTTCTCTCACACCATAAAGCGATCTTGAAAATCTGAAAGGTTGTTAAGGGGACATTTCATCTCCCTTAACAAAATATTTAGGAGAGGAAAAAGCCCCCCTAGGGCTCCTCTTAGTTTCTTTTTGAAATCATCTTAAATTTGTAAGGGCCCATACATGCCCACATGTTGCAAACTTAGGATAGTTTCATCAAATTGCTTTCTTAGTTTATATCACTAGGATATTTTAAAGATCAAAGTAATGGGCCCATACATGCCCACATGCTTTCAATCTAGGATAGTTTTTCAAGATTTCTTAGTGTAAACAACATTAGGGATTTTAAAGGATTGGTAAGGACCCATATGTCCACATGCTAGTTCTTTAGGGCTTTTAAAATTGTGCAAGGTTGTACCAATGACACTTCGTAAGATAGGTAAAAAAGATTTGTCAGGACTACAGGAAGTGCACATGTTGCAGATTCACACCTAACTTATTAAAATTTGTCACATTTTATCACTTGCTCACACAAAAAGTCACTCCTCACTCACATAATTTCGATCTTGAATTGTGGAGTTTGAAGTAGGTTTTCTCCAAAGGAATTCCAAAACGTCCCACTATTTCTTGAAGAAATTATCCACACCCACTTAATTCAAACGAGATTGGTGTTGAGCTCCCATTTTGTCACTCATCATACACCTCTTTTGGCCATTTACCCCTCTTACCTAGGTATTGAAATTCAACTTATTACCTTCTATTATTACCTTTTTTCTTGCCTAAAGATCCTGATTATAACACGAGGTAAAAGTTGTTTATTTCAATAATTTATGAAGTTCTTGATAAATTAATTAGGATCTTTTAGCTATTTGTTTACCAATGATAAAAATATACTTAAATTTTCAATGCAAAAACTATTTCCACACTATTCCTGGCTTTCTAGTACCTACACAGACATTCTGGTACTCGAGGTTGTGGCTTCTCCTAGTTGCACGCACCCAGGATGGCGTTAGCAACATGGGTATTGTTCTTATGGTTAATGTAATGGATTTTGACCATTTCCCGTGTGCCCAACAGTCTTCTATTACATAGAATCGATCCATGATAAAATCTTCTAGCGCAACACCAGATCGGGGTCTGAACTCAGCATAGGAATGATATCTAAGATGGTTAGAACGATTTCCTGAGATAGAGGAAATCATGATTAGTATGATTTTCTAGTTTTGTCAAGTCATTTTTGGCCTCAGGTTCACAAGAACCAGGGAAAGAAATGTAGTATGATATACTCAGAACTTGATATATATATGGGGATTCGCTCTGTGTAAAGGATTAATATGTACATACTCTTTGTTAAAGATAATGAAAAACCGTGTTACTCATTTCTTGTCTTGATATTGTGATGGATATACTGTGAGTAAAGTAAGGGTTTATGTTTGATATTAATTAGGTTTTGAGTTATTCCTGTTCATAAGCTTGATGAGTTACTGAGTCACTCTCACTCACTACATCGGAAGGCATGGGCCCACCTCCTATGGTAAGTTGAGTTATTTGTATATTACATGTTCTTTACTTTGTTGTAGTTGTATTTCCGAATGGATTGGTGTGGAGAGATCCTTATATCCTAAGTTTCTCTTGAGGTTTTCTGTGTCCTATACCCATTGGGGATTTCTCTTAAGCTATGAATTAGATTTCCCTTAGTACGATGGATAAGTTTGCATATGAACACATAGATTGTGAATGAACGGATATATGCTTGTATTTCACCAAAGTATATCTCTTTCTCTATAAACACTTAAGGGTTGCATGTGTTCCACTGTTTGTTAGCAGGTTACTTAATCATAAATATCTCATTTAAATAATTCACACCTATGATGAATAAGTAAGCACTCACCTCATTCATTGGATAAAACTAGATTAAGATTTCAAATTCATTTACTACATATGTGACAACTTGGGGTTATAATGAGATATGAACATGATTAAATTTAAATGAACAAAGACTAGTTTATTGAGCACATTCTAAAGATCTGGAATGAGATGTATGATCACACTAAGACTTCCATAACTTATGTTTTCTCAAGAGGAAATAATTCACTACTTGTTTTCAGATAAGAAGAATTAATCTCAAGAAAATATAGAAGCTTTGTGATGACCTGGTCACATCTTAATAAACTTTGAATACATCTTTTAATGTTGAAAGAATGGATTGTATCTGCAGAATAATCA
>JZKD02S1608237.1:986499-1005700 GCA_000966675.3 Picea glauca | reverse complement strand
TAGTATTTCAAATGTCTCGACCCGAGCCCTCTCAACCACTCCCTACTTGTTAATGTTTAAGCCATTATTATAGATGTTTGCATTTCATTAGATAACAATAGCATAATCCAATATCACTGAGAAATACACAATCATAAGAGACACAACATTTATCCTGGGAAACCCTCTAGGGGAAGAAAACCCAACAAAACTTCCTTAATATAGATAGCCAATACAATGCTAAGAGATCTCTTAAGATAATATAGAAAGTCCTCTCCCAGATATGTGCCATTCTCTCTCTCCTTCTTCTCCAGCAGTAGATCTGAAACTTGTCTCTCAATGTGCAAGTGAGTTTTGTATCTAAGTGAGGCACTGGCCTCTTTATTTATACAAGTCTGGCACATGTGAAGTGTCTCTTCACTGGCAGGGTCGACTTCTCAAACTGGGTGGGTAAACCCACCTTTATTATATTTCTGGGCCTCTTTAATATCTGTTGGGGCCAACTTCTTATTCTGCCTATTACAATTTTCTTTTGACTAATCTACAAAAGGGGATTTGGTCCTATTACAATAACCAACATGATTAATCCACAAGAATACTCTTTGTAGTTACATTATTTCAACACTCCACCTTAACAAGAAGGGTATTCTTCAGAAACATCATGCGAGAGAGAGAGGAAAACATCATCAACAACATCAATTGGGTGAGAGGACAACATCATCAATATGATCTTGGAACACTGACTGGTGTATCTATAAATCATTAGAAGTTTTCTTCATCCATAGCATCATCATTCTCAAGGAATGCCATCATCATCTGCATCAATATGTATTAGTATAAAAACTAATACATCATCATCCTCGCAACACAAGGATGGCTCATCATAATACAAAACTGGCTTTACGTCACACCTGTCAAGCTGGGATCTCAGTACTTGTCTCATCTCAATGTCTTGCTTTATGTCACAACACTCAGGCTAGAAGTAAGATACTAGACTGGATTTACGTCACAACTATCAAACTGGAAGCACAGTACTAGTCTCATCTCATCATCTTGCTTTACATCACAACACTCAAGCTAGAAGCAAGATACTCGTCCTTCTTTATGTCACAACCATCTAGTCGGAAGTAGGATACTAGACTAGCTTTACATCACAGCTATCCATACGGAAGCTCAGTGCTAGTCTCATCGTATCATCTTTCTTTACGTCTGACAACTAGGTCAGAAGAAAGGAACATCTCATTTTTCTTTACATCTAACAATTGGGTCAGAAGTAAGGAACATCTCATCTTGCTTTACATCTAACAACTGGGTCAGAAGAAAGGAACATCTCATCTTGCTTTACGTCTGACAACTAGGCCAGAAGCAAGGAACACATCTCATCTTTCTTTACATCTGACAAATGGGTCAGAAGAAAGGAACACATCTCATCTTGCTTTACATCTGACAACTGGGTCAAAAGCAAGGAACACGTCTTGCCTTATGTCACAACCACAAGGTCGGAATCAAGGAATATCTCATCACAACAACTACTCCCCCTTTCGAGGAAGGTCCTTTCGGACTATGCTAAGCTTATCTCGAAAGTACTCAAACTTCACACGAGATAGGGGCTTGGTCAACACACCAGCAACCTGTTCATCCGTGCTAATGTACTGAAGCTTTAAGGCTCCTCTCTGTACCATGTCACAGATATAATGATAACGAATCTCTATGTGTTTTGACCTATCGTGGAATAAAGGATTCTCTGTCATTTTTATGTAGCTCTGGTTGTCACATAGAATCAAGGTTTCTCTCATCTCTAAGTCAAATAGGTTGGTCAACAACTTTCAAATCCATATAGCTTCATAGCTGGCAAAACATGCAACAATGTATTATTCTTCCATTGTTCTTAGATAAATACTAGATTGCTTCCTACTCTGCCACGAGATCATAGTCGATCCCAAACTGAAACAACATCATGAAGTGCTTTTCCTATCAGAAACACTTCCTTCCCAATCTGCATCAATATATCCACTTAATGTGAAATCATGATCTCCATCATAGATGAGACCATAATCTATTGTACCTTTAAGGTACCTCATCACATGTTTTGCAACCACTAGATGAACATGTCTGGGTTCTACCAGAAACTGGCTCAAGGTGTTCACGGAAAAAGAAATTTCTAGTCTGGTGTTCGTTAGGTACATCAATGATCCAATAATATGTCTGTAAAGTGTGGCATCAATCAATTCTGACGAAGTATCGACTAGCAGCTTCAACTTAGCTTCCATGGGTGTATTCATGGGTTTGCATTCCAACATGTCGAATCTCTTCAAGATTTCGACCATGTACTTCCCTTGGTTAAGGAATATCCTCTCAGGACTCTTCCATACCTCAAGACCTAAGAAATAATGCATTAGGCCAAGGTCTTTCATTTCAAATTCCGAGGCAAGTCTCTTTTTACATTTAGTGATGAGCTTTTCTTCTCCAGTTAATAATAAGTCATCCACGTATAGCAGTAAGATTACTAGCTCATTGTTCATGATTTTGAAGTAGAGATTAGAGTCTTCTTTACTCTTGGTAAAGCCTAAGAACGTCAAGAAACCATCTATAAATCCATACCAAGCTCTAGGAGCTTGCTTCAATCCGTACAAGGCTTTCTTCAATCTGCAAACATGAGACTTCATGTCTTCAACCTCAAATCCTTGAGGTTGCTCTATATACACTTCCTCTTCAATAACACCATTTAGGAAAGTTGTCTTCACGTCCATCTGGTGCAACTTCCACTTCATCTTAGCTGCAAGAGCTATGATGGTTCTGATCGAAGTGTATCTGGCCACAGGAGCGAATGTCTCTTCATAGTCAATGCCTTCCTTCTGGGAAAAGCCACGAGCGACAAATCTTGCTTTATACTTCACAATACTTCGATCAGCAACATGTTTTATTTTGAAGAGCCATTTGGAGGATACCACATCTTTATTCTTCAATCTGGGAACTGTTTCCCATACTTCGTTCTTCATTATGGAATGGTATTCCTTTGTCATGGAATCTGCCCATTCTTTCCTTTAAATGGCTTCTTTAAAGAAGGTAGGCTCCTCTTCTAGGAGATCACACATCAAAGCCATATAACTGGAGAATGGATTTGGTCTTTTCACTTGTCTCATAGTTCCTTGGGGAACACCATACTTCTCTCCATCTTGAATAATCTCTCTAGCCCAAGCTCACTTTCTTTTATGGAGGATCGTCATCTGAGTAGGTTCTTGCACTTCTAGTATATCACGGTCTTCTAGAAGTTCCTCATCAGGGGAAGTTACAACGTCCCTCACTGGTTCTGCAGCTCTAGGAACCTCCCTCATTGCAGTATTGGGGATTACGGGTTCCTCTTCATATACCTCTTCAAGATGGCATAGTTTAGATTTCTTGAGCGCCGCATCATCATCAAAGGTCACATCCCTGCTGATCTCAATGTGATGTTGACCTCGTATATAGATTCTAAAGGCCTTGGATACCTCACAGTATCCCACAAATATTACCTTCTTTCCTGAAGGGTCCAACTTGTTTCTCTTTTCTTTAGGTATATGAATAAACACCGGACAACCAAATATTTTGAGATGGCTTACCTCTGGCTTCTTTCTGGTGAACATCTCTTCCAGTGTCTTGATCCCAAGTGCATTATGGGACAATCGGTTCTGCACATAAACAACTGCCATTGTTGCTTATGCCCATAAGCACATAGGAATATCTTGATCATGGATCATAGTCTTCACATCTTCCAGTATGGTTTTGTTCTTCTGTTCAGCTACACCATTTTGTTGGGGATTATAGGGAGTAGTGAGTTCCCTCTTGATCCCAACATCTTTGCAGAAGTTCACAAACTCTTTTAAGGTATATTCTCCTCCATTATCTGACCTGGGTATCTTAATATTCCTTACAGAAAGGTTCTCTATCAAGGCTTTGAATTATTGAACACTTCAAATATATCCAGGTCTTACGAGAATGATCATAAATGAATGATACATAGTATACATACCCACTAATGGAGGACGATGGCATTGGGCCACACACATCTGAATGAATGAGTTCTAGGACTCCTTTTGCCTTGATGTCCCTATTCGTAAATGGGTTCTTGATGTTCTTCCCTTGTGTACATCCATTGCATATGCCTTCATGGTCACCTTTGAGTTCTAGTAAACCTATGACCACTTTGCATATATATGGTAGTTCCTTGTAGTTGATGTGAGCTAATCTTCTATACCAAGATTCTTCAATGGCATGGGTCATGGCAGCTTTTGAGTGACCCTTTAGCTTATGCAAGCCACCTTCTTCTCTTCCAATGATGATTGCTTCATTTATGGTCTCTCCTTTAGCACGTTTCCTTCTGCAACCTTCACTATAGATTCCTCAGGGTTATTACATGTGACCTAGAGCAAGGTCAACAAAATAGCAAGCAAGAATAATATCCTTCTGATAGTATAAATCAATAGCACGAAAAATTATCACAGTAGCTCCTTTAGATCTATCACTTATAATTTATCTGAAGCAAAGATTAAAGGTAAGGAATACAATATCAAATGAGGTCAACACTCTCATAGTGTTGTGACCAAGCATTCTTCCATGACAACCTAGAACTAACACATGAGGTTTCTCCTAGAGGAGGTGTTAGTTGTATCAGGAAAATCATTTACCTCTATATGCTCACATGCTATCAAGTATAATATTTTACAACGACTGTTATCTCAACTATAGTCATCAACTTGTCATGTGTACCTTTGAATCTTATTAATATTGATTAATCAAACCTGGAGCCTTGTCCTCAAGAATGAGTGCTTACTTTTATTCCAGGTCTCCTTCACTCAAGTGACGAGTGCTTTCTTCAACCTGTCTTCTGTACTGAGACAATACGCTATCTTAACAGAAGGTTAGGTTAGAGGATAAGCTCTATGATCAACTTTTAATGCTTCTAATAATTTGATCATAGCTTCAACATGCAACAATGATCAAGATAATTTCATGACAAATAGATGCATATCAGAATAATCACACCTAGGTTGCATCATTCCTCTGAATGTGTTCGGATCTTGAGATCCTTCTGGATCTATGGCAAGAGATATCTTCTTCTGCAAATACTCTTTAGGGTTTAACCATTAAACATATGTGAGTACATACCTTTGATAACATTTGCAGGTAGTGGCTCCATCTGGTAGCAACGGTAATCATTACCAACTCTTAAGAAAACTTCAAGGGTGATTGCAACTGGTTCTACGGCTGCAACTGCAACTGATGCTGCAACTGCAACTGGTTTTGAAACTGTAACTGCAACTTAGGGTTTTATGAGGAAACCCTAATTTTTCAAAATTCAAATTTTGAAATTTTGATCCAGGGAATAGATGCTCTAAGCTGAGGTGAGTATGTTGGTGTAGTCAGAATTTCGAAAATCCAACTTTTACCCCCTCAAACTTGATCTGTGGATTTCTAGACTAGTGCTTCTGGTTTTCTAGTACTTCTGGTACTCTGGTACTTCTGGTACTTCTGGTACTCTGGTTTTCTGGTACTTTATGAACCTAGGGTTTCACTTTCTAGGAGATCTAGCCACTGAAAAGGTGCGTTGAAGGTGCCAAAATGAACCTTGGGGGAGGGTGCACTTTTCTAGGTGGTTTTAGGGCTGAAATACCTTTCCAACAAAAATCCCTAATTTTCATGTACGACAATAGTGAAGTTTTTCATTTTTCTCTTGTGAAAGATGCTCTCTTCAGCTTGGCTCTGATACCATGTTAATGTTTAAGCCATTATTATAGATGTTTGCATTTCATTATATAACAATAGCATAATCCAAGATCACTGAGAAATACACAATCACAAGAGACACAACATTTATCCTGGGAAACTCTCTAGGGGAAGAAAACCCCGCAAAACTTCCTTAATATAGATAGCTAGTACAATTCCAAGAGATCTCTTAAGCTAATACAGAAAGTCCTCTCCCAGATATGCGCCATTCTCTCTCTCTTTCTTCTCCAACAACAGATCTGAAACTTGTCTCTCAACGGGCAAGTGAGTTGTGTATCTAAGTGAGGCGCTGGCCTCTTTATTTATACAAGTCTGGTACATGTGAAGTGTCTCTTCACTGGCAGGGTCGAATTCTCAAACTGGGTGGGTAAACCCACCTTTATTATATTTTTGGGCCTCTTTAATATCTATTGGGGCCAACTTCTTATTCTTTCCTATTACAATTGTCTTTTGACCAATCCGCAAAAGGAGATTTGGTCCTATTACAATAATCAACATGATCAATCCACAATGGGGATTGATCATATGAATAATATATCAATAATAATAAGAATACTCTTTGTAGTTACATTATTTCAACACTACTGAGGCTCACATTACTGATATTCGATCTATTTCGTCGTCAGTACCCAAGTGAACGGGGCACGCTCCATAGTATCGAGACATTCACTTTATGTCTAGTGGTCCCTCACACCTTGTACATGATATCCCATCTACGTCCTCACCACTTGAGGGAAATAATACCTACCCATTGATAGTTCCCCTTGTCACCTCCCAAAATCCACTGCATTCTCTCATTTTCCACTATGCCGAAGACGTCTTGGAGGAACTGACTACCCCTGATTCCCTTGGAATATTCTCCATCATTGAGCACGTTTCCTCTCACAAGAGGTCTTTCACCCGCTTGATAAGTATCCCCAAGCTCCTGTAATATTCCAAAACACCTCACAACACTCTCGTCAGATCACCAATAGTGTCAGTGCAAATGAGGTGTCATTGTGCCCACCATCCATTTATAGGCCCTTTTTCCCAACTTCCACACTTAGTTATGGGAGACTAGAGCCTTTGTTTCTTGATCAGTCTTCAGTCATGGGATCATGGTACCTCCATTTACATAGTCACATTCCCTGGGTCACCATCTGCACTCGGCCCCTGGGAACAATGTTTCTCACATCACATCCAGATACGCATGCTTATGTTCAAAATTATCAAATAATTGTTATATGTTTTGTATATTTAGATATTGTTCTCATCAGGTATTTGGTTCTAATGTGTGCAGGTACTTTTTCATCAAAAACCATCACATCCCCTTCAGGTATATGTTCAAAAATGGCATGTAATCATTCCCTTTGAATATCAATTGCATCTCCCAATCACACCTTCTCACATTCACCTTTAGGGTCCCTACATCTGGCTTTGCAATATTGTCACCTCTACTGCATTTTAGTATTGTCACTTGATAGCACTCTCCCCCACATGAGTTTTCCCATTCATAGGTCCCCTTGGTACTTTGATACTCATGATTCTTTCACCCTCTAGGGATGGGAGTCCCGATATCCTTACGCATTTCTGAGAATAAGACACATACTCCTTCTCATCATTTTTCTAGCTTTCCCAATCGGCTCCTAGGTTATATCATCTCGGTTCTATTTGATTGCACCTTCGCAGTATCATTAACCCTCCATTTCATCCACAATCAGTTTGCCCATTTTTAGATTTCCCTCCATTCATTTACCTCATATAGAAACCCACCCATGGCCCCCCCACACTCCACCGGTTCTCCATGCAACTTGCTCCCTCACCGGACAAGAAATCTCGCACTGGGGCACTCATTTCTGTATCTATACACTCATCCAAAATTATTCTTTTTTTATTTGGTAATTGTAAAAATCCTTTGTTTCCATGATTTACTTAGATTTTTATCGTCACCCTCGATGACCTTATTTTTCTAGAAATGAAACCCATGTTTCCCTTGGTTGGAAAATCCACTCTTGTTTACTCATTTTGACATTTTTCATAAACCCGAAGTATCCCACAGTCCATGTACCCCTAATATATGAGTTTTTCCACTTTGTCATGCCTCTGGCACAATTTAACCCCATGTCTAGTCATCCCCCTGACACTAGATAAATTTTTAGGGTTGCTGCCAATCATCCTTCCAACATACCCCCAACCAAGGATAGTCTTGAGTCTCACCACATCATGAATTTGTCCATGTTCCCTATCGGTTTATGATCTTATCTCTATGGATTTCATGAAGCCCTTTTCTTCTTGGCGTCGTGTCTCCCCTTCCATCGACATCATCACACTTTCCAAAAGGGAGTAATATCTTGACTCTCATTACCTTTACAATGAGGAGTCTCAGACAACACAAAGAGAAACATCATTGCTCTCTAATGTTGTTGACCCCCATAACATTCAACTTCAACAAAATCTCATGTTACGGTGGGTCTTACTATGCGACTATTGCAGTTGTTTTATACCAACTGAAGAAAATTGAAATTATTAGGCCATCACTGCCTAGGAGACATCGACACTTCTTACATGCATCCTTGCCTCTTTTCATAGTATGTTCACCATTACAATTGTCATATTCCATTATCAAACTACCCCGGAGGGCACTGCAGTTATCTACATCAACATACAACTTCAACTATTGTCTTACATTTTGAGTTACATGACATGAGCATGGGGCATGCCCACCTCATTTTTATAAAGATTTTATTTTTCTCCCTAGAGAAATATTTGGGTCCCATAGTTTCCCCTCTTCCTCCGATGGATCGTTCTTGAAGTTCCTATCAACACTCTTCCTTACAATATCACTCTCAGTAGAAGAAACATTTATGTATTTCATCTATACATATGATCCTAACCTGACACATCAGGTGGCATCTGTTATCACTAAAATTTTGTCTACAACATTTCATGCAAATGGTTACAAAAATACAGAAATGAAAAACAACTATTAGTTCACCTGCAACACGAAAATGCATTTCCAAGAGGAAAAAACTATACAATTGGGAAAAAATTAACATGTGCTAACTCACTAAAGGAAGTGTGCGCACAATGCATGGACCAAAGAATCTCGTAGAGTGCACAATGCACCATATGCACGACTATGTATGAGAAAGTCCATGCACTCCTGTGAATGATGCATTTATGGTTCTTGTTGACCCCTCAACCACTTATGAACCAGCTCCCAACTTGATTTGACCTTCAAATCTAAGATGAATCTGAATGGGGGACTGGTCAAGGAACACAGGTTTCTCTAAAGGGCCCCTTGTTCACACTAAGAAACAATTGAATATTTCCTTGAAGAAATTCTATAAATGGGGGCCATGGGTGCACTAAGAAATTAATATTTTCATAGTATTTCTATGCTGCCTCAATCTTCCCTTGAGAATCCTCTTTTCTCCTTGGATCATTCTAGAAACATTCCAATAGGCCTTTCCACTCACCTCCTGAGGGAATAGGCATTGATTTCTTCATCATTTTCTTTCTTTTCTACCATTGTAAGAAGAGATCTCCATTAGGGAACTCAAGATCCCTCCCAAGGAGGAATAGGGGACTCATAATTCCTCATTTCTCTACGGTGTTTTTCCAACTAATATAGTTATCCATTGGTGGCATAATCTTTGTCATTGGTTGATTGTTTATGGTTTGAAAATTTTACTATGCATTATAGTTTTATTTCCATAGTTGTTTTAGTTTATTTGGTTGTTTATTTCATGTGTTTGGTCTGTTTAACGCATGCACTAACCTCTGTCTTGTCTAGCAGGCCCAACTAGGCATGCAAGTGCCCTTGTTTTTCTCACCCAAGTGACGAAACAGACACAACAGTTTGGAATAAATATGAACTTTAGCACAACTTATCATCCTGATTTTGATGGGAAAACAAAAAGGGTGAACCAAGTGATAAAGGATATGCTAAGGATGTACATTATGGACAAACCATCTAAATGGAAAGACTATCTACACTTGGTAGAATTTTCCTACAATAATGGGCAACAAGAATCTCTGAAGATGAGACCATTTGAGGAACTTTATGGAAGAAGGTGAAACAAACCAATAAGCTGAGACAACCCAGCTGATAGAGCAGTGATTGGGCCAGATCTGCTTAGGGAAATGGAAGAGAAAACGTCAAATATAAAGAAAAATTTAAAGGATGCTCAACATAGGCAAAAACTCTACGATGATAAGGGAAGAATTCACATAGAATTATGTATTGGAGATCATGTGTTTCTAAAAGTGAAGGCCAATAGGAGTTCCCTGAAGTTAGGAAACTGTTCCAAATTGGCAGCTCATTACTATGGGCCATTTGAAATCCTAGAAAGGATTTGGCATGTAGCTTATATGCTTGCATTACCTACATCTATGACCATTCATAATGTATTCCATGTATCATTTCTTAAGAAATATATACCTGATGCTAATCATGTTATTGATTAGAATGTGATTCAGGTGGAGAAAGAAGACACTTTTCAAGTGCATCTGGTACGCATTTTGGACCAGAAAATCAAGTAGCTCCAGAATTCATCCATTGAGCTTGTAAAGGTCTAATGGACCTGGTACAATCCTGAGGATGCCACTTGGGAGAACGAAGAGGCCATGCAACAAGAATACTTGCATATTTTTGAATATTTTTGAAACTATTGTTGTAATATGTAAATATGATGCACTGAGGACAATACATAAATAAGGGGAGGGGATTGTAATACCCCAAGGCCGAGTCTCTACTGAATTGTAATTATGTTTATAGGCTGGTGAGCCAATTGTTTATAAGTTGGGAGTATTATGTTAATATTAGGCCGGAGAGCCTAGATGCTAAGGCCAATGAGCTTATATTTGTATATGTAAATACTCAAATCATTAATATAATACATCATTGCATGTAGACCGACCGCGAAGAAAGACTTATGGGGGTCTAAGCTCCACTAGGTTGGGTAAGGGAGGGAGGCTATGAGACTAGGAAAAAGGGCTAAGCTTAAGAGCTCAAACCCAAGATAATAATATATATTTATTTTCTAAAGGCTGTGATGAGGATATTAATTTATCCTAAGTTTTTCTTGGAAAGGGGATGAATCCCAAGTGGAGGTCCATGTGCTCCAGGAGAGCCATGTGTCAATCATGGCACATGCAGATAAAAGTGGGGAAAATTGTTGTTTTGGGGGCTGGTCATTCAGTTTGGCTAGCTTTCCATCCATGCACCCACAAAATGAGAACACAAATAACCTTACCCTCCATCATCGACCATGTTCATGAATGCATGGGAGGGAAAACATGTGAAGAAGCATAGTGTGCCTGTACATTTCTTGAGCCCGTGTTGAACCTTAGCGGTCTATTATTTCTTCCAACACAACCGTTTTGACTGAATATAGCCATTTTCCAACCACTTCTTCTTAAATTTTTTATGTGCTACCCTCACCAAGCTTGTGGCTAGTCATCCAGTGAGCTAAATTGAAGATACAAGTTGTCAGACCCATCGGATTGAAGAAGTATGTTTTTAGTCTTGTGATCCCCTCTCTCTACACGAGAGAGGTTGCTAGGGAAGTGATTTCTCCTAGAGGGAGCCCAGAAGAAGCTACAGAGCTCTAAGAATTCCTCTTTGGCCTATTGCTGAAGCCCTGGAAGGGAAGTGGAGAAACAGATGGAATATTGAGCAGTGAAGGTGTATACTTTCTAGGGTGGGACAAAAATGTGGGGAATGAGAGGCTATGAGTTGTGTGCATAAGTTGGCTTCTGGGAGGGAATGCTTCCTGACATACTATGTGACTTTCCGTAGTCTTAGCCTATCTTAGGAATCCCTTGCCTAAGTGGAGTTTAGTCCCAACGCATTGGTAGCCCATTGTTAAGAGTGATGAGCAGTGTGGTCTAAGGCTGGGAGGTTGGTGGAAGGTATGCATGCAGCTGGTGGCCTTCATAAAAATATAAGTACCATTTCTATGTTAATTTTTATGTTGTGTATCATGTACATGTATTGATATTATAATGTTTCCTATGTAAGATGTTTGTAGAATATTGTTGTGATTTCCTCATTAATTTTTGTATTGGTAGAATGCATATTATATGTTTAATTTTATATGTATGATGTTCCACAAAGATCTCTATGTGCAATATCCCAACTAGTCTATGCCTAGGTATAGACAGTTTTGACTATCATAAACATAGTGAGAAGTTTTTTTTGTTTTCAAGTGGCATTTCCTAGAACATGGTTGGGGATGTTATATCCTCCTTCACGGTGTGTTCATGATCATTCCATCCCCCTTGTCACCGGAAACCTCCCTCCCAATATTCATTCTTATCATCATCTCTTTTCCTAGAAAAATGAATTTGAGAAAATTATTCAAGAATTTCTTACCACAGGTGTTATCCATCTTAGTACGAGCCCCTACTCTTATCCTGTGGTAATGGTCCTTAAGAAAGAAGGCTCTTTGCACATGTGTTATGACTTCCGCACCCTCGACAAACTCACCATCAAAGAAAAAATTCCCATTCCTATCATTGATGACTTCTTGGATGAATTGAGTTGGGACAAGTTCTTTACTAAACTTGATATTCGTTCTAGCTACCACCAGATATGTATGAACAAGGAAGAAATTCCTAAGACTACATTCTAAACTCATGAGGGCCACTATGAGTTTTTGGTCATTCCCTTTGTCTTGTGTAATGCTCCATCCACTTTCCAAATCCTCATGAATCATGTATTTCATTCTTTTATCCGTCATTTTGTCTTAGTTTTATTTGATGATATGCTCATCTATAGTAAAACCTAGACAACCCATCTTACTCAAGTGGATCGAGTTCTACATCTACTCTTTTAGCACCAAATTTTCCTCAAACAATGTAAATGTTCTTTGGAGACTCAGAAGTCGAGTATTGGGTTCATATTGTTGGCAATGAAGGTGTTAGGGTGGATCCTAAAAAGATTGAATCTATCCAAAATATTTCATGGATTTCTGGGTTTAACAGGTTATTATCGCAAGTTTGTTAAGAATTATGGAAATATTGCATCACCTCTCACTGCTCTCCTTAAAAAGAATTCTTTCAGTTGGACTCCCGAAGTTGATTAGGCCTTTCAAACCTTGAAGGTGGCCATTTGCACCACTCCATTTATATCGCTTCCTAATTTCACAAAGACCTTTATCCTAGAATATGATGCTTATGGGAGAGGAATTGGAGTAGTCCTTATGCAAGATGGTCGGTCTTTGGCCTTTACCAATGAACAACTGTCAGAGTGACATTTGGAAAAATCAATCTATGAAAATGAAATGTTGGCTATTCTGCATGCAATGGATTTTTGGCACCCTTATCTATTGGAGAAGAACTTCCAAATTAAGACATATCATCAAAGCCTCAAGTGTTTTATGGAACAATGCCCTTCCTATCAGGAGAAACAAAAATGGGTGACTAATATCTTTGGATATGATTATGAGATAACTTACAAGAAAGGCAAAGACAATGTTGTTTTTGATGCACTTTCATGAAAATATGAAGATGAAGGGTCCATTTTTTCCCTCTCCTTCACTATACCATATTGTCTCCAAGCTGTTATCTAAGAATGGCTACACAATCCCAAAATTTTGCATCTGATCTAACAGTTGTGGACCAATTCTCCAGTTTCCCCAGGGTACTCTTGGAACAATGATGAGATTCTCTACAAAGACCATTTTTATTTAAGTAAACAATCATAACTTAAATCCATGGTACTTTATTATCTTCATGCTACACCCACAACTGGGCACTTAGGGTTTACCAAAACCTATGACCAGGTCAAACGTTTTTTTTTCTGAGATGGTATGAAAGAATACATTCACAATTTTGTGGAAAAATGTGATGTTTGTAAACTCAACAAGGATGAAACACTCAAATATCATATCACAATGACAACTACTTCTGAATCCACCTACTATTTGGAGGGATATCTCTATGGATTTTATTGTGGTCTTACCTAAATCGAGAAATAAATTAGTCATCATGGTGGTCATTGATCGTCTTTCCAAGTATGCTCATTTCTATACTCTTCAACACCCATTTACAACCTCCACTATGCCTCAACTTTTCATGGATCAGGTCCTCAAGATTCATGGAATGCCTCATTATATTGTTTTTTATTGAGACCCCACTTTCACCAGCAATTTTTGGAAAGAACTTTTTAGGCTACAGGGCACCCAATTGCGTCTCAGCACAAATTATCATCCCCATAATGATGGTCAAACCGAAGTTTTCAATAATTGTTTGGAAACATATTTGAGGTGTTTTTCATCGGAAAGGAAAAATTAGCAGGCTCAATGGTTACCACTATATGAATGGTGGTACAACACTTCTTACCATACAACTACCCGCATGACTCCTTTTGAAGCAGTATATGGAAAAAGACCACCTTCAATTCTCTCATACCTTCCAAGTGTCTCGAAGGTCCAGGCATTTGACCAAAGGCTTATAGTTCGAGAGGCTATTCTCCATACCCTCAAAGAAAATTTTCTCATGGACCAAGATCACATGAAGAAAAAAGAAGATCAAGGTCACTCTTAATGTCAATTTGTTGAAGGAGACCATGTGCTCCTTTGAATGCAACCTTATAAACAAACTTCTTTCAAGTATGACCATTTTCAGAAACTGGCGCCCAAATTTTATGGTCCTTATACTATTCTCAAGCATGTGGAACATGTGGCTTATCATTTAGTTTTTCCCAATCATTCTAAGCTCCATCCTATTTTTCATGTCTCCTTCTTAAAGAAGGTGATTGGAAGTAAGTTCCAAACTCAATCCAACCTTCCTGAGTTGGATGAATAAGGATCCATCTGGTTGCAGCCACAAGAAGTTTTGGACCAATGTGAGCATTGTGTGCATTAGTGCACCATCAAGGAAGTGTTAGTCTAGTGGAAATATACACCTCCAATAGATGCCACTTGGGAACCAACTACCATTCTGCAACAATTTCCTCATCTCAAGCCTTGAGGACAAGGTCGTTTTTAAAGGGGAGGACATGTTAGGGACCTAACCTCCTATTACACATCAAAATTCCACACTTAAGTACCTCACCCTAAGTGTCACAAGTGTCATAAAAGTGCCACATACATTGACACCATGATAGAACATTTGTCACAATCCCTAGTCAATGTGGAGGAGAAATATAGTATATGAAGGTCAAAATAGCACATGCACATGAATTATTCATTAATATTCATAAAAAGGAAATTAATTTAGTATGAGAATCCACCTCACATTTAGTTTCTTATTTTTAAGGAGAGTTTGAGAATCTCATGGATGGTTTAGATATTTCCCCAAACCAAAATCCTAATTTGGTGGATCTTGAGAGATATTTCCTCAAAATTCTTGAGAGATATTTTATCCCTAAAATCCTTGAAGAGATATTTTCTCCCTAAAAGTCTTGGAGATCCCATTTTAGTGTATCTAATGAGTGATATTCTCCATGGTGGTTAAGCCTCTAAATACAATATAATGAGGGCGATAAAGGAAGGAATATTAGAGGTATCAAAACTTTGATTATGGAGAAGGAGAGGAGCTTTCAGATATCAAACTTATGATCTTGGTAGCATCATGCAAGGGCTGGTAGAGGAGAGCTTGGAGGATTTCTAAATTATCATCCATGTTTGTGAGTATTCTATTTGGGTTCTCATTCTAATATACTTGGCTTATTCCCTTCAAGCTTGTGTATTCTTGCATGCGCTTGTCTACTATTCTTTTGATCCTTGTAGATGAATTTGTTTGATCTAATATTGTATAATAGGAATTCTTTTTTTCTCTTTGTTGTCCATTGCAGTGCAGGTATAAAGTTGTGAAAAGGATTTTATATATCAATCTCGAATTGTAAGAAATGAGGACAAACATTGAAACAAGGTGAATCAAACCCTTTATCCCTCTCTCTCTTTCTGATTGGTTAAACTAGATTCAAAGGGATGTTAATGTCCACTTGCATTTTTCTGTCTTGGTATTAGGGGTCTATTATCCAAGGTAATATTCATCCATCCACAAGGGAATTATTCTATAACAGAAATTGGCAAATCCATTGGGGAAGAAAATTGACTTGTCATTCCTTGGATTGTATGAACCTTTTCCTTGTTTGATATTGCTTGATTTAATGGTTGAAGGTTCTGATCCTTCCCTCTTCCCTCTGCTTCATCAAGCAATAGTCATAGTTACCAAGCCAGTCTCTATTGATTTTTTTATTTTTTATGCTCATTTTTAAGAATCTGCAGGACTAGCACCCCCCTAGAGTGGCTACCAGGGCACTGGCTAGCTGATCAATGCTCCCTTTGGTCTCTTAGGGAATGCTATAGTGCTTTGTCTCTTTGTTTTAGGGAGCACTACTCTCTGGTTTTGGGCGGATCTAGGGGATTTTTTCCTTGTTTTGCTCAACCCTTTGTTGGAGGTCTTTTTCCTAGAGTTTGTACTTTTTGTTGTGACTTTGTTTGGGTTTAGGATTTGGTTCTTATCACTTATTTTCATTCACTTGTTTGAGCTTGCAACCTTTTCCAAATTACGAGATTGATTTGCCTTATTTTTCTTGGTTTGATTTGAGTCTTGTGAAGTTTTTGGTTATCTGACTGATTGAAAAGGTCTGCAAAGTTTTTTTGGTCTTAAGTTAATTTCAAATATTTACTCTTTGAATGATTTGAGACTTTATGCTTACCACAACCTATCATGGATCGCTCTTTCTTGCTACTTGTTTTTCCAAGACATTTGAGTGATTTCTCTTTATCCATATCATTTTTTGGATTCTTCTCTAAACTTTATTGTATTCCTTTAATGCTTGTCTATTGTAGAGTCCTTGATTCAATGAGTTATCATACTTATTTCTGTTAGTTCCCATTATCCCGTGAGTGGATAATTTTTTGGAATCTTTTTTTCTTCGTGTATTTTGTATCTACATCTGACTCTTTCATTTTGATTGAAAGTAATGGAGCATTAAAGGATTTGAATTTTATTTCTTTATATATTAGAATTGAACAAAGAAGATGGTTGCATTATTTCTTTTGGGTAATGTAGTAGGTTTCATTTAGAAAATTGCATTTGGGAATTGGGTGTTTTTGTTGAAGAAAGTTGAACCTCTTCTCCATCATGTATGTAGGATTCATTGAAGAAAAATATCTCCATATCATTATTCTGCATTCTTTTGGAGTCGAGTATAAAACATCATAATTTTCGCTTTCTCACACTTTAGTAAACAACAACCCTAAAATGAAGCGCTTATAAAATTGATCTGACACTTTTATATTATCTGGTAGCAAACTTACATTAGCTTAAAGTGTAGGGATTTCAAATAGGTTGTGAGGATAAATTTCCAAAGTCATCAGACAAACATAGAGTATTGTGTTGGGGAGTGATAAATCAAATTGTTTGTATAAGAATAGTCGGGATCCCCCTCTCACATAGGGGTTAAACACAAGGTTGCATGCAGGAGAGCAGTGAATATTTCCCCTCCAAAGCTTAACCCATGTAGCAGAAATATCATATATTAGTGGTTATTCCTAAGAAACGATTGGTTTCATTTGGTCTTAGAGCTTCATGAATTCTGAATCCATTCAGGATCCAATGGATTTTTCTAGTCCACTTGTCTTCAGTTCTCTTGAAGAATTTAAGACTTGTTATCCTTCCCATACGTTCCTTCCCGACTATCGACTATACCCGCCCATAGGATGACTGTGAGTTGGTAACCTTAGTGGCCTATATATGTAGGGTTGATACACAAGGTGACAGTGAAGGGGAGTCTTTTTTGTACCTAGGTTAAACATTGGTCAAACTCACTCAGGCTCCTTGGAGGGTACACCCATGGGTAAAATAGTGTGGGAACTTGCACCAAGGTGTAAGTCTGTTAAGCAGGTCTCCAATGTAACCGATCCACCTTCTCTATCCAAATCCCTTCCTATATTGATCTCGCGATGTTGGATTTCATCACCAACTAGTGGTTTCATTGTGGGAAGGTTTGTTTGATTGTTTGCTTCTTAGATTTTTAGCATGTGTTGTTTTTTTCCTAAGTGGACCTTAGGTTGAGTTAGAGTCAATGACATCAATTCCTAGGAGTACCAATGAAGGAAAGCATTTTCCCAAAGAACCTTTCGCCTTTCCTTATTTTGGAAATGTTGGTCCTCTGTACATTTCCACACTAAGTCTTCTGGGACTCACCATTGGGTTACTGATTAGGGGATCAAATTTTGCTCAAAAATTCAAAGTGCTCGGAATCGCTTCAAATCCAACGAGAGTGTAGGCCTCGTCGTTGTGAACCCAATGCAACTTGTTTGGGTTCAAACAAACATCGAGAGTGAGAGATATCGCGTTTTGTTCAAAATGACAAACAGGCAAAAAAAAAATGGGATGCTGACTGTACAGTCCGTATGGCTGTTGACATGGCACTCCATATGACATGTGGCAGAGCTAAGTGGCAAAGTTTGCAGATTTGGATGAATGGTATTATGACATGTGGCAGATTGTGGTTGGTTGTACGGTTCCACGTGGCCCAGTCATGGGCTACCATGTGGCACCATATTATTGGTTGCTCATTTAAAATTTATTGGAGTCCACCGGGTTTGACCTCGTGACCTCCACCCTCATGTAAAGCCTTGGCATAGTATGTGATGCCAACATGCCCCACTATATTCCTTGTTACATATGCGGGTTTAAATAAATTTGAATTAATGTTTATGTGTGGTCGGCGTGGGATTCTGAGTTGGGGCTTAGCCCCAACCCATGGTCGTATCTGCCATATCATATGACCCCAATGCACTGGTTGGCACACGTGCGTTTTGGTTTTGATCATGGTTTAAACGGTTGTTACAACCAAATGACCCGCAACTTGTTACTTTGCTATTTGCCTATGGGACGGAGCCCCATTTGAAGTTGCACATGGTCACATGGTCACATGACTTCGGCCTTGGCAGTTAGGGGCTAGGTGTACCCGTAACCGTCCTACAATTCGCACCGTTTGTGCGGTTGCATCTGGTGCTAGGATTTTACACTTAAATAAGCATGTGGGCTAGGTTGAGCCATAAGAGGTATGTTTTGTAGATGCAGAGATAACAAGATTGAAGGGGGGACTTCCAGGAAGCCTATCTTCTTCAATTTTTGGCCAAACGAGGTGCTGAAAAAACCCAGCTAGGGGTTTTTGGACGTTCTGAAGCCATTGGAGCAGTCTCTTTGGCAGTTTGAGCATTGTAAAGCACATTTTTGAGCACTTTGAGAAAATAATACAAATGATCCATTGGAAGATGGACCAGGAGATGTAGCCCAAGAGAGGGGTGAGCTCCTTTATCATTTTCTATCTTATGTGTTTTCTGTTCATTGATTATGTTGTTGTTTATATGCATCTTGAATGAGTAAATCCTATTAAATATGTGTTGCAAAGTTGATCCATTTTCTTTTAACACATAAATTTTACTTGCAAATATTTTCAAGAATACAAGTCTTCTTCATTTTTAGATCAAGTTGGTATCAGAGCATA
>JZKD02S1608237.1:971058-983126 GCA_000966675.3 Picea glauca | reverse complement strand
GATTGATGATCATGGAGAGCATGTTCAGATTCCTTCTATAGATGATTTTTCCCCAGAATATCTTACAGAACTGCATGAAGACACCATCCTTGACAGGAGAATGCGAACTTCAAAAATGAGGAAATGTGGAGTATCTTCGAGTTGGTCTTAAAGGAACAAGTCCAAGAAAATCCAAGTGGACTAAGGTTGGAAGAGTGAGGGAACTATACCCTCATCTTCAAATAGACTGAAAATAGTTTTTTGGAGGTCCAAAAGCTTCCCAATGGGGAGGTGTGATCAGGGGATCAAATTTTGCTCAAAAATTCAAAGTGCTCAGAATCGCTTCAAATCAAACAAGAGTGTAGGCCTCGTCGTTGCAAACCCAATGCAACTCGTTTGGGTTCAAACAGACGTAAGGAGTGAGAGATATCGCGTTCTGTTCAAAATGACAAATAGGCAACAAAAAAAATGGGATGCTGACTGTACAGTCCATACAGTCCATACGGCTTCTGACATGGTAGTCCGTACGACACGTGGCAGAGCTGAGTGGCATAGTTGGTAGATTTGGATGAATGGTATTGTGACACGTGGAAGATTGTGGTTGGTTGTACGGTGCCATGTGGCCTAGTCATGGGCTACCATGTGGCACCATATTATTGGTTGCTCATTTAAAATTTATTGGAGTCGACCAGGTTCGACCCCGTGACCTCCACCCTCATGTAAATCCTTGACATAGTATGCACTACCAACACGCCCCACTATATTCCTTGTTATATATGTAGGTTTAAATAAATTTGAATTAAATTTTATGTGTGGTCAGCGCGGGAGTTCGGGCTGGGGCTTAGCCCCAGCCCGCGGTCGTATCCGCCATATCATATGACCCCAATGCACCGGTTGGCACACATGCATTTTGGTTTTGATTATGGTTTAAATGGTTGTTACAACCAAACGAACCACCACTTGTTACTTTTCTATTCGCCTATGGGACAGAGCCTCATTTGAAGTTGCGCGTGGTCACATGGACACATGACTTCGGCCTTGGCGGTTAGGGGCTAGGTGCGCCCGTAACCATCCTATAGTTCGCACCATTTGTGTGGTTGCATCCGGTGCTAGGTTTTTACACTTAAATAAGCATGTGGTCTAGGTTGAGCCATAGGAGGTGCGTTTTGTAGATGCAGAGACAACAAGCTTGAAGGGGGGACTTCTAGGAAGCCTATCTTCTTCAATTTTTGGCCAAACGAGGTGCCGAAAAAGCCCAGCTAGGGGTTTTTGGACRTTCTGAAGCCATTGGAGYAGTCTATTTGGCAKTTTGAGCATTGTAAAGMACATTTTTGAKCACTTTGAGAAAATAATACAAATGATCCATTAGAAGCTGGACCAGGAGATGTAGCCCAAGAGAGGGGTGAACTCCTTTATCATTTGTTGTGTTATGTGTTTTTTGTTCATTGATTATGATGCTATTTATATGCACCTTGAATGAGTAAATCCTATTAAATATGTGTTTCAAATTTGATCCATTTGCTTTTAACACATAAATTTTACTTGCAAATATTTTCAAGAATACAAGTCTTCTTCATTTTTAGATCAGTTACTGGTTTGGTTTTTCCCCACTCCGGTGATCTCTACCTTTCCCAATCCTTCAAATGAACCTAATACTTTGGATGTAAGCACATGACCCACAAATCAACCTCATGTCAACCTTTCTCCTTATTCACCCATCAGGTCTCCTTCCCTTTCTCCTTCTTTACCTAGTGAAATATCTAAAGAAAGTAGCTAGGTTGATAAGAAGAAGAACAAACAGAAGGGGAAGAAGAAAAAGAATAAGAAATATACCAAGCCTCCAACTTCATTAGATCATGTTGGATCCGATCAACCAACTACTTTTAATTGTACTAGGAGTGTTGATAAGGTCAACAAGTCTAAAATGAATAATCCCAAACCCAAATTCTCCTGCAATCTTTGTAAAGGTGACCACTTTCTGAGGGATTTCCATGGTCTCCCCAAGGTATTAGAAATGTGGTCTTCCATGTCATCAACCACTATTGGACATGCTGGTGACACCCCTTCAACTAGTGATGTTAAGGTTGGTAAGAATAATAGAACTGTCAAATTTACTTGGATGTTATGCGAAGGTGATAATTACTCTCACCTTTTTCCTCATATCAAAGAGGATTCTTATCTTTTGGAAAAGATTAAACTTCCAAATGGTAGTCATGAGATCTCTCCCAAATCATCATTAGATGATGGACTGGTCAATCTGGTTCCATCCCCGGTTAGTATTATTTATCAGGTGGTCAATTTGGTTCCATCCTCGGTTGAACCACTAACCCAAGTGGTCTTTCCAGTTCTGTCATCGATCAATCCAACTTCTCTTTTGAAGAGTGCAACCCAAGTGGTTGATCTAGTTCTGTCATTGATTGATCCCACTCCTCCCTTGAAGAGTGCAACCAAAGTGGTCGATCTGGTTCATTCCACTCTCTTTCAAGTGATATGTTTCCCTCACAACGAAAACATAGTAATGATCAACCATCTTTCATTAATTGACCATCATCTGATGGCTAACCATATTCCTTCCCTGAAAGGTCCATACATGCTAGCGATGTCCACCCCACCATAGGTCAATTATGTAACGACCTTCCCCATGCATTCAACCCCACACGAGAAGGAATATCTCACTTCTCATGACTTATATCCAGTAGTTGACATGGTATCTCTTCAATAGGGATATTAGAGCCATATCTCCCTAACCTTATCAAGGTCGTGGACATGTATTCCTTCCAAAGTGTTTTTCTTCCATCTAATGAAGATCTCCTGGAAGCCATGAATAACATTTGTCCCTTGACATGTATTCCTTCTAGAGTATTGTCCTATTGGAATCCATGATCAAGGAGAAGCTACAAGAATGGTTTTTCTTATCTGTGGAAATATTTTTAAAAATGAAACATAGGTCTCGATCACAATTTTCCTCTCTGTGGAAAGCTCATTAAAAAATGAAACAAAAATATGGGGATTGAACCCAGAGTCATGAGCATAGTTCATTGTCTCTTTCAATATCATTAAAAAATGAAACAAACCCTCCTCCATTACAATATATTCTCACTCTAGATCAAGTACTTGAACCTTCTTTTCCTCCACATAGTGAAAATGTTTCCATTAGTAACCATAAACCTAAATGAGGAAAGAAGAAGAGTCTTTGGAGGAAACGATGCTTGGGGGCATGTCTCTAGCCTCTGGAAATCATGTTGGAGAAAAACCACCAACTTCTTCCTAAGAAGATGGGGGAAAACTACCTTTAGAGGGACACACTTCTAGGAGTGATCCTTGTTCAAAGGTCATTCCCATCGTAGCATAGTAGTATTTTTCTGGAATGATCTTAGTCTATGTTCTTTCTCGTGATTGTAAATACATGAGAATAAGTTACTGAGATTAGTATTTTTTCTTTCTCATGCTCGTAAATATGTGAGAATGTGACTGAGTATACTTTTATCACTTTTTCATACTCATAAAGGTTATATTAAAAAGTAACTCTTTGGAGTTTGTTTTAAGTTCTTTTCAGACTCTCTAAACATGAAAATATTTATGAGTTATCTTGCTTCCTTTCACACTCGTTAAAATGTTTGAAAGGGCATCTTTGAAGTGATATTTTATCTCTTTTTCGGCCTCATGAGACTAATTATGAAAAATGAACACTCTAATCAATCATGATTAGAAGAGTTCTCCATCGTAACGTTTTATACTTTTTCGGACCTCGGAGACTAAAATCATGAAAAATGACAACCCTGGAGTCACCTTTAGGTTCTTTTCAGACTCTCTAAACTTGAAAAACCACTGATTTTTCTTTCTATGGACCCACTAAACTACACATTGAAGGACCCATATGGGAATGAACCCTTACTTATTCCAGTTCATTAAATAAAGTAAGAAGAACTTACTGAATTTGAGTTATATAGAGCATGTATTTCCCTCCTCGAGCTCGTTAAATGAAAAAGAGGTACTCATCTATCCAGGTGGGAAAAAATTGAAGGAAGTGGGTCAAGTTTTTGGGAATCCTTTATGGAAGCTATTGTCGCCTTTGAACATGGGACCTGTTTGTGTCTCGTCTTACGGTTGGGTAATTCGCTTGTCTATGAGTCATACCAATTCCATGTGTCAACATACTTTTTTGTCTAGTTGAAGAGTGTGCTTATTGTCGTCACATTAGATTCTTGGTACTCGTTGATTTAGTGCTCCCAATTTAGTTGTCATGAATCATCATGTTTAAGGGAAGTTTCACTTCAAACCATCCATCTGCAGTATTTCTAGTTTCCATTTCTTATGTTAGTCCATACTCATTCTATTCACCATATTACATCACTTTCCTATGTCAGTTTTGTGTTGATGATGGGGGATACATTAAGGCCCTCCTTCGACGAGTCTCTTCTGGTCTACTTCAACACATCATCTGGGAATTACACTTAGAAACCAGTTAGTACCTTGGGACTTGCATGCCTTAATGGCAAGCCTCCTCACTTCCAATAGAAGGTTTACATCATCAACCTCTAATCGTATGATTCCATGAATGTTTGACCTCAACTCATTTATTCACATTCGTTGGATTTTACTGGGGTACCTTGGGATTCATTGACATGATTGGTGATTTCCCTCTCACTTGTTAACAATTTACCTCAATGGTCAGTAATCAAGTGGTTTCTACCATGTTCGACATCAAAACATCTACTCACATGGCTATATTTTCACCACATTAGAATTGGGACAAAGACCCTAGGTTAAGCATTCATTTTGATATCTACTTGGACCAAGCTACAAAGGAGATCATTTGAGCATGTTGATATATATACTATCACATAGATCCATATTGCATTGGTTTGTGGCTATGTCTTATCATCTTGTAGCTTCACTGTGTATTTTTTGTGGCTACGATTAGTTCATGTCATGGAGGTATGGATCCACATTGTATCTATGGTGGGAATATCCATTGTTAGTATTTTTCATGGCTACGATTAGTTCATGTCATGGAGGTATGGATCCACATTGTATCTCTAGTGGCCATATCCTTAGTCAGTATTTTTCATGGATCCGTAGTGTATTGGTCAGCAACCGTGCTTTGAGTCATATTGTATTCTGAGCATAGGTATGACTACCTCAGAAATGGAACATATATTAATATTGTTTGATGGTTTTTTGCATATTCTTCTAGGTTCTCCAAATCCATGCCCTTGCATTAAATAATTGTAAAGTGTTTCGGCCATCAATTTCTCTTCTAACCTCACACTTTAGGGCGAATAATGTTAGACATAAAAATGCCACACTTAAGTACCTCACCCTAAGTGTTTCAAGTGTCATAAAAGTGTCACATACATTGACACCATGAAAGAACATTTGTCACAATCCCTAGTCAATGTGGAGGAGAAATATATTATATGAAGGTAAAAATACCATGTGTACATGAATTATTCATTAATATTCATAAAAAGGAAATTAATTTAGTGTGAGAATCCACCTCACATTTAGTTTCCTATTTTTAAGGAGAGGTTGAGAATCTCATGGATGGTTGAGATATTTTCTCAAACCAAAATCCTAATTTGGTGGATCTTGAGACATATTTCCTGCTTAAAATCCTTGAGAGATATTTTCTCCCTAAAATCCTTGAAGAGATATTTTATCCCTAAAAATATTGGAGATCCCATTTTAGTGGATCTGATGAGTGATCTTATCCATGGTGTTTAAACCTCCAAATCCTATATCATGAGGTATTTCCATGGAGAAGGAAAGGAAGATTAGAGGTATCAAACCTTTGATTATGGATAAGGAGAGGAGCTTTCAGATATCAAACTTATGATCTTGGTAGCATCATGCAAGGGCTAGACGAGGAGAGCTTGGAGGATTGATGCATCATTATCAATGTGTGTAAGTATTCTCTTTGGGTTCACATTCTAATATATTTGTGCTATTCCCTTTAAGCTTGTGTATTCTTGCATGTGTGTGTCTATTGTTCTTTCTATCTTTGTAGATGAATTTGTTTGATCTAATCTTGTAGAGTAGGAGTTCTTTGTTTCTCTTTGATTTCCATTGCAGTGCAGGTATCAAGTTGTGAAAAGGAGTTTGGAGATCAAGCTCTAATTGGAAGCAACAAGGACAAAACAAGGTGCATCACACCCTTTCTCCCTCTCTCTCTTTCTGATTGGTTAAACTAGATTCAAAGGGATGTTAGTTTCCACTTGTTTTTTTTCTGTCTTGGTATTATGGATCTAGAATTCAAGGGAAGATTCACATGTCTACAGGGGAATCATTCCATAACACCTCCCTAAACCCTCATGTAGGTAGAATAATATATTTCCATGTAATAAAGGTTAATATTAATAAGGCCTAGCAATAAGGAAGAATAAGTCAAATGTAAGAAGACCTAATAGAAGATTCCACTTCTAGAAGGATATTCCTCTAGATTTTTCTTTTGGATAGACATATTTAGTATAAATAGGAGTAGATGGTTGTTGGGGCTAAGAAATGTCCTATTTTCATCCACCTTTCCCTTCATCATTCTTCACATTTCATCACCCCATTAACCTTTCACAATATCATTTCCATAAATATACTTGGGTTTCACCTTATTGTTCTCCACTTTATTCATGTTAGTATTTAAAATGAATTTGTGATTAAATGTTAGAAAATCAACATGTTTTCATATATATCTCAAATATGTGTGATCTTTGTAATGTGTAGGAATATGTGAAGGATTAATTCAAAGGACTTCTCAAATACTTCCTCCACCATTTCAATATTTGAGGAGATAATTCAAGCCCATTACAAGGACAAAATCATGGAGATTTGGTTGGAATATCTTATCTAAGATATATGAGAGATATGTGTGAGGATTTAAAGGGATTATATTTTGTAATAATGGGAAATAGGTTGAGAGAAAAGTGGATCTGTAATAATGAGATGATTATCTTATCTTCAAGGCTCTCATGTATAAAAGAGAGTGCTCTCTCTTCATGAGGATTGAAGTAGAAGAGGAATTAGATTATTCAATTAGGATCAATTAGAATTCAATCAGTTGTAAGTAGAGAATTAGAGTAATCATTAATGGTAGTCATTAGGATTTGAAAGAGAAAGGCATTCTTAGCTTTGATTCATGGTTTTGGTTTTCATTCTTTCATTATTATGTTATGAAGATTGATTGGTTATTGTAATATAAGATTGCTTCATTGGCATGAGCTCACATATATTGTTGTGTCATTCAACTCTTCACTTGTTGTATATATTTTTCCTTCATGTAGTTCTCCATTTCTAGATTAATTTCATTTACGCAATTTCCCATTCCTAGATTAATTTCATTTACGCAACTAGATTAATTCAATTTCAGTCGTGTGTTAGATTAATGATTCAATTTCAGTCATAGCTTAAACATTATATTAGATTACTCTCACTTCAATCTTGCATATACTTTGTGTGTGCTTCATTAGTTTATGACCCCCGGGTTGACAAATTAGATAGTTGGGTAAATACTACAATGCAATTAATTCAACATTAGTTCGGCCCAATGTAACGACTGTTGTTCCTTTTGTTCTGATTGTTGTTCCTTTTGCAAGTCGTGTTGTTCCTTTAAATAGAACAACTGTCGTTCCCTTTACGAGTGTTGTTCCTTTACAGGTGTTGCATCTCTGGAGGCTGGGTATTGAAAATGGAAGGTAAGAACCTACATAGGCAACAAGTAAAATGCTTGTGCCAACAACTACCTTTGGTTGATGCATAGAGGTTGTTTTTAGGAAATCTTTAGAGCCCAACAATGGTATGGGAAGTTTTTTCTTGGATATCATTGTAATAGAGATATGCTCTGCTATAGGTTGCCCCCTCGAAGAGGCAAGTGAACATTGTTATCACTAATCATGGTGTTGTTCATGGTGTTATTCTGGTATTATTTGGGTATTTTTTTGGTTATATCATTGTTGTTCTACCATTTATAGATAAAATATTTATGTTCTGCATAATATTTTATATCTAGAATACTACATCAAGAAGGGTCACATGTCCACAAAGATAAAGGGGTACTAAGAAAAAGAAAAAAATTACATCGATGCCACATCAATAAGGGTGACATGTCTGCAAAGATAAATGGGTACTAATAGAAATAAATGGTTCACACGTATGCCATGTCATCAAGGGTGAGACGTGAGAAAAGATAACACAGTACGAATAAAAAAAAAGTTGATACCCATGCTAATTCAATAAGGGTGACATTTCCACAAAGATAAAGCAATACTAAAAAAATGAAAAGGTTGACACCCATGCCACCTCAAGAAGGGTGACATGTATACAAGGATAATTGGGTACTAAGAAAAATAAAAGGTTGACACCCATGCCATGCCAATAAGGGTGACATGTCCATAAATATTAAGGGTTTCTAAGAAAATGAAATGGATAATACCTATGCCATGTCAACAAGGGTGAGAAATGAGAAAAGATAAAGGGGTACTAAGAAAAATAAAAAATTGACATCCATGTCACGTCAAGAAGGGTTACATATCCACAAATATAAAGGGTTACTAATAAAACTAAAAGGTTGAAACCCATTCCACGTCAAGAAGGGTGACATCTCTACAAAGATAAAGGGAAACTAAGAAAAATAAAAGGTTGACACCTATTCCATGTCAACAAGGGTGAGACATGAGAAAAGATAAAGGGGTACTAAGAAAAAGAAAAAGTTAACACCCATGGAACTTCAAGAAGGATGACATGTACACAAATATAAAGGGGTATTAAAAAAAAAATGTTGACACCTATGCATTGTCAATAAGGGTGACATGTTCGTAAAGACAAAGGGGTACTAAGAAGAAAAAAGGTTGATACCCATGCCATCTGAAGACGGGTAACATGTCCACAAGATAAAGGGGTACTAAGAGAAATAAAAGTTTGACACCTATTCCATGTCAGTAAGGGCGATACATGAGAAAAGATAAAGGGGTACTTAGAAAAATAAAAGGTTCACATCCATGCCACATCGGGAACAATGACATCTCTACAAAGATAAATGGGTATTAAGAAAACTAAATGTTTGAAACCCATGCCACATCAAGAAGGGTGACATGTCTGCAAATATAAAGTGGTACTAAGAAAAATAAAAGGTTGACACTGATTCCATATCAGCAAGGGTGAGACACAATTAAAGATAAATGGGTACTAAGAAAAATAAAATGTTTACACCCAACCCACATCAGGGGTGACATGTCTACAAATATAAATGGCTAGTAAAACAAATGAAAGGCTGACAACCATGTTATGTCAAGAAGGGTGACATTTCCACAAAGATAAAAGGGTACTAAGAAAAATAAAATGTTGATACCCATGCCATGTCAAGAAGTTTGACTTGTCGACAAAGATAAAGGGGTAGTAATAAAAATAAAATATTGACAACCATGCGACGCTAGCAAGGGTGACATGTTAGCAAAGACAAAGGGGTACTAAAAAAAATAAAATGTCAATAAGATAAAGGGTTATACGTTAGAAAATAAAAAAGGGGTACTAAGAAAAAAAAAAAGGTTGACACCCATTGATCCAGGTGGATATTGGTGGCCACCCACCTATTCCAATTGGCTCCTCTTGACAATTTTTAGTTCAACACGTTGCTCTGTAATTCTTTGTAATTGTGGTTTATACACTTACGTGGTTGTCTGAAGCCCTACACATATATTAGGTGGATATTGGTGGCCACCCACCTAATACAACTAGCTTAGTTTGGAGTTTTTCATGTCAGTACATCTTTATGTACTTCCAGGGTTGTTTTGGGGCCCTAAAAAGTGTTTTTTTGGCTTGCCATAGTTAAACTATAGACATAGTCAGAGTTTGATGATAGAATGTGTAGTTATAGAAAAGAAATTTCCAACAAGATATCACGTGCCTAAAATGGAGTTTGTATGCAAACGTTACGACCCAGGGAAGTTGAGGTACCAACTTACCCAATAGGGCCCACAAAACTTTTTGTGTTTCACCTCCTAGGGTTAGGGTTTTGGATGTATAGGGTTATGGAATTCATGCATAATGTTAAAAATTCCTTTGTAGCCTCATTGTAATCATTCTTCTCAGACGGATGCACATATAAACCACATATCTTCTTAGATATAGCTACCACCATTCAAGCAAGTTGTTTGAGTTATCTAGTTTTACAGTTTCAACCTATTTCATTTATTCAATAGAAGTTATTGTTCATTGGATATATATTTTTATCTTTATGTTATTGTATTCAATATGTTATTTATTTTTTTCCGCTCATAAGTATAGATCAATGGTATCAGAGCGGTCTTCTCTTCATTTATTTTTCTTTGTGCATGTCCCCGATAATATCTGGTACAAGAAGTTGGGACTTGAATCAGTTGATCCATTGCAATATCAGCCACGTCGAGCCCAACAACCACCCATGGGGGACAAAAATAAATATGATGGAGTGGGATATCCTTTTCAAATGTTGCTTGAGGAAGCCCTCACGTGACAAAGGAATGAAATGATGAAAAACTTTTCACAGATCATTCGGTGACTGCCCACAGGAGAAGCATATTCATCAAGCGACCATGCAACCCCCTTCAAAGTATAGGTAAATTTTGATATTCCATTATTTGAAGGACTAATAGATGAAGATGTTGTGGATAAATGGTTGAATCTTTTCGAAGGGTATTTTTCAGTCCATAATTTTTTCAATATTAAAAAAATTACTTTTTCACTCCTCAAGGTCATCCCCAATGTTAAGAACTAGTGGGATACTTACTCTAAGCAAAGGGCCATAGAGGAATATGTAATATTTGCAGTCGTCCCCACATGGTATTCCTTCAGGGATGCCATTAAAGAACAATACTACCTTGCTGGAAGCTACGAGGACCAATATGCCAGATGGACCACCCTGTGTCAGGAAAGGGACCAGGAAGTACCATATTTCACCAATATTTTCCATACCTTATGCACCAAATTGGGTATCAAATACTCTGAATGACATCTGGTGCTCAAATACCTCAGTTGTTTGCATAGATACATTCAAGAAGAAATGGACTTTCTAGACATCGTATCATTAGGTATGATGTATAGATATGTTGTCAAGATTGAGCATAAATTTAAGTAGAGGAGTGTTATAACCCTAAATTGCACCACACATGCTTACCTGGCATCAGGCCAACTCATATCCCTTCATTTCCAAAACATTTGTTGAGAAACCTCTTTGAAAATCCTTTTGAGTTAAGTCAAACATGCCCTAACTCACTACTGCATGCGTTGGAATGCTAGCAGGACCACTACAGCCCGCGTTTACCTAAAAAAGCACAAAAACAAGAAAGTTGCCGACAAGACAAAAAGTTATGGGTCAATTAACTGAAACTCCCAGCCATGCATGGTCGAGAGTTCATCCAAAACCCTAGCTCCTTCTAGCCTATAAAAGAAGGGGTGGGGGTACCATTTAGAGGAGGAAAAATATAACGAAGAAACTTTGCCCATTTGTCAAATACATTGTCCCAACCCATTAGCCTTTCCTCAAGCCTAAGGAGAATTAACACAAAGCATTTGGAGGACAAAAGAAGAGGAGGAGCCCAGGATCAGGATCAAGGAGCGGTGGCCGGTCTCGACTTTGATTGTAAGTTGATTCATTTTGAAAATAATAAAAGAATACTTTTCTCGTCCCAATGCATGAGTTATCTATGATTTGTTTAATTTATGCTTAATTTCTAACCCTCTAGTAGAAAAGTAGCATGCATGCGTAGTTTTTTGTCTTGATTGCAGGATTATCTTTGGAAGGAGCAGCGCAAGTAAGCAGGCAAAGCGCAACGGAGGATCTACACCAAACACAAGTAAAAAGGTTAGTAGTTTCTTTCCATGCATGTATTATGAAAGAGGGGTTTAAGTTTTGGGTGGTAGGTTAAAAAGTAATTTATTTATGGTCAAAATATGCATGCAAGTCTGACCCTAGTTTTCTAGTCCGTAGGGTATTTTTCCCAACAACAAATATGTACCAACATCATCAACTATACACCTCATGTATGTGCGCCAACTCATCAACTACTTGTCTCAACCATGTACTCAACATGTACCACAACCAAAAGCCCTCATCAATTTCA